>JAJHZJ010000438.1:40000-580852 GCA_023548195.1 Bettongia penicillata ogilbyi
GTATTCAGAGGGAACCAAAGGCCAGGAGTGCTGATTATTTAATTATTATTCGTTTATTATTATTATTATTATTATTATTATTATTATTATTATATCACTGACAGATATCAATATACAAATACTGAATGAAGTACTTGCAAGTACAACAGTAAAATATTTTAAGAAATTACTCATTATGCCCTGGTGGAATTTATACTAAGAATACAGGAGTCATTCAATGTTAGGAAAACTAAAAACATAATAAATCCTGCTCAATACTCAAGAGATTCATCCATTCAAGATTTCCCTCCAACAATGCAGATCAAAATACATGAAGACAGATAAATCATATTATTTTTAAAAATCAGTTACTAAATCACTGAACACAGAAAGAGCCGTTGCCAAAAATATTGTAGTCATTTATGTTAAAATAAACTAAGGCCTAGGAAATCAATGGTCTCTAGGCATTCTCCCACCTGTAAAATACTACACTCCTAAATCCTTTCCCTTCTCAGTAACCCAGTTGCTCCCTCTATAACATAAGGAGGCTGAACTAGTCTCAGGAACCTTCATGTTATGATGGTCTATTATCATAAATTCTCATTATCTCTGTGGGCCTCTCTTCCAGGCTGTGTAACAGGAGGGGGTTGAACTAGTTCATTAAGGTCTCTTTCAGGCTGGGCGATGGGCCATTCTAAATTTTTTGCATCTTTTTGTGCCCCATTTATCCCTTGGATAATATGGAGGTGGTGGGGCAGAGATTGAACTAGATCACTTCTTAACCTGGGGTTTGTGAATCTGTGTGTGTGTGTGTGTTTGTGTGTGTGTGTGTCCGTGTGTGTGTGTGTGTGTGTGTGTGTGTGTGTGTGTGTGTGTGCCGTGATGACTATTTCAACATGATTGCCTTCCTTTGTAATCTAATGCATTGAAAAACATTATGCTGGGAAGGAGTCCATAAGCCTCCCCAGCCTGCCAGAGGGATCCTGGACACACACACACACACACACACACACACACACACACACATACACACACAAAAGGGTTAAGAATTATAAGGTCTTTCAGCCTCCTTCCTGCTTTGACACCTTGTAATCCTAAATCCCATTTACCTACTCTGAGATTCTGTTTCCCTTTCTATGGCATGGGGATTTGGAATAGCTGTTCTTTTAGACAATTTCCAACTCAGATATCTTGTCATCCTTACTTCCTTCACCACTCTGGAAGTCAGTTTTTCCTCCAGTAAAATAAGGTGGTTGTACTAATTTTCAGCCTTAAAATTTTATCATCCTAAATGGTTTTCCCTTCTTTGCACTGTAACATGAGGGAGTTAGACTAACTTGCCTTCATTCTCTGCCATCCCATGATCTCAAGTCCTTTACCCTCTCTTTCCCTTGAACTTATTGGTCATCAGTTTCAAAATCTGTAACATGAAAATTTTGGCTGAATATCACAAGATACAAGAACTAACTAGCTACTCCCTCACCCTGGGCCTCATTTACTGACTATAAACAATTTGAATTTGATCTCTTAATCTGCTCCAACATTCTTTGATTCAAAGTCTCTTCCATCCCTGGGCTTGTTTTCCCCATTGTAATATGAAGGAATTGAACTAGCAAGTTAAAGTCTCCTATAGCCTTTTTGGGCCATGATCTTAAATCCCTTTTCTTCTCTGGGTCTCAGCTTCCCCTAAGTAATATGAGTGCCTAATGGTAGATTATCTCTAGCATCACTTCTAGCTGGGACATTCTGTAATCTTATGTCCCAGTTTCTTCCTCTGGAACATGAGGCAATTTGATCACATGGTCTTTCAGACTCCTTCAGTTCTGATATTTTGTGACCCTAAGTCCCTTTTCTCTCTCTGGTTGTTTTTCCCTCTGTAACATGAGAGAGCTGTGCTTGTTTATTTTTAAGGTTCCTATAGGGCTGATAAACTATAATCCTAAATGATTTCTCTTATTTGGGCATCAGTTTCCCTCTGTAACAGGAAAGATCTGGACTGACTAGTTTCACTAGGGTCCCTCCAGCTCTCACATATTGCGATCCTAGCATCAGAGGATGTTAGGTCTGGACCTGGAAGGCATCTCAGAGACCACCAAGTCCACACTCTCATCCTACAGATGAGAAAACTAAGACCCAGGAAGAGGAAGAGATTCATCTTAGGTCATAGAGGTAGTAACAGAGCTGAGGTTCAAACCCAGCTCTCCTCTGTAGGAAAGAGCCATTTACAAAAATATAAGTTATTTATGTTAAAATAAACTAAAAGGGGGGGAGGAGCCAAGATGGCAGAGTAAAAAGACTCATGTATGCTAGCTCCGAATCCACAGCCCATAAATTTCCTGTAAGAAGAACTTCCCACAAATTCTGGAGCAGTGCAAGCCCCCGCAGCAATGCAGTGGAGGAGATTTCCATTCCAGAGAGCCCTGGAGAGCTGTCCCCAGGGGTCCGTCACACTCCGGAGAGCGGAGCCTACCCCTGCGCTGCCCTGGCCACGGCCCCAGAGGAGCTGATCCGAACAGGCTTCAGGGACGGAACTTCCAGCGGCCAGGAAGGTCCCTCCACCCACAGGTGCTACAGGTCAGTGAGAGAGATGTCTGGGCTGGCCAAGAGGGGAGCGGGGTGTCTCCGTGGCTCGGGCCCCCTCTGGAGGCAGTGGTGGAGGGAGCGGCAGAGGCAGCGGCAGAGGCAGCAGTGGTGGCCTGGGACTCCCAGAGCAGCAGGCAGAAGTTCAGGTCTCTGCACAAACCCCCTGAGGGAGCTGAGCCTGGGAGGCGGCCCTGCCCCCACCTGCTCCATTACTGAAGGTTTCTGCATAAAGCCCCTGAGGGAACTGAGCCTGGGAGGTGGCCCTGCCCCCACCCCAGCACCAGAACTTAAGCTCACATTGAATAGCAGCCGCTCCCTATGCGGATAGCCCTGGGACTGGGAAGCAGCATTTGAATCTCAGACCCCAAGCACTAGCTGCGCAGATCTAGGCAGGGGTGGAGAGGAATCTCAGAAGTCAAGTAACTGGCTGGGAAAATGCCCAGAAAAAGGAAGCAAAATAAGACCATAGAGAGCTACTTTATTGGGGAAGAGATGTTCCTTCCTCCTTTCATTTCTGATGACGAAGTACAATGCTTGCCATCAGGGAAAGACGTGGAGGTCAGGGCCTCTCTATCCCAGACATCCCAGGTGGATGTCCAGTGGGCTCAGGCCATGGAAGAGCTCAAAAAGGATTTTGGAAATCAAGTTAGACAGGTGGGGGAAAAACAGGTGAGAGAGATGCAAGAAAAGCATGAAAAGAGGATCAATACCTTGGTAAAGGAGACCCAAAAAAATCCTGAAGAAAATAACACCTTGAAAAATAGGCTCACTCAATTGGCAAAAGAGGTTCAAAAAGCCAATGAGGAGAAGAATGCTTTCAAAAGCAAAATTAGCCAAATGGAAAAAGAGGTTCAAAAGCTCACTGAAGAAAATAGTTCTCTCAAGATTAGAATGGAACAGATGGAGTCTAATGACTTTCTGAGAAACCAAGAAATCATCAAACAAAACCAAAAGAATGAAAAAATGGAAGGGAATGTGAAATATCTCATAGGAAAAACAACTGACCTGGAAAATAGATCCAGGAGAGACAATTTATAAATTATAGGACTACCTGAAACCATGATCAAAAAAAGAGCCTAGACATCATCTTTCATGAAATTATCAAGGAAAACTGCCCTGAGATTCTAGAACCAGAGGGCAAAATAAGTATTGAAGGAATCCATCAATCACCGCCTGAAAGAGATCCAAAAAGAGAAACTCCTAGGAACATTGTGGCCAAATTCCAGAGTTCCCAGGTCAAGGAGAAAATATTGCAAGCAGCTAGGAAGAAACAATTCCAGTATTGTGGAAATAAAATCAGGATAACACAAGATCTAGCAGCTTCTACATTAAGGGATCGAAGGGCGTGGAATATGATATTCCAGAAGTCAAAGGAACTAGGACTCAAACCAAGAATCACCTACCCAGCAAAACTAAGTATAATACTTCAGGGGAAAATATGGTCTTTCAATGAAATAGAGGACTTTCAAGCATTCTTGATGAAAAGACCAGAGCTGAAAAGAAAATTTGACTTTCAAACACAAGAATGAGAAGAAGCATGAAAAAGTAAACAGCAAAGGGAAGTCATAAGGGACTTACCAAAGGTGAACTGTTTACATTCCTACATGGAAAGACAATATTTGTAACTCTTAAAACGTCTCAGTATCTGGGTAGTTGGTGGCACCACACACAGATGTACACACACACGCACACACACACATGTACATGCATGCACGCATACACACATACACACAAGTATGCACACACAGAGACAGAGAGCACAGAGTGAATTGAATAGGAGGGGACCATATCTTAAAAGAAATTAAGGTAAATGGTGAGAGAGAAATGTAGTGGGAGGAGAGAGGGTGAAATGGAATGGGGTTAATTATAACTCATTCAAGAGGCAAGCAGGAGACTTTTTAGTGGAGGGAAAAAGAGGAGAACTGAGAAAAAAACATGAAGTTTACCCTCATCACATTCGACTAAAGGAGGGAGTAAAATGCACACTCATTTTGGTATGAAAACCTATCTTAGAGTACAGAAAAATGGGGAAGAAGGAGATAAGCAGGGAGGGAGGGATGATGGAAGGGAGGGTAATGGAAGAAGGGAGCAATTTGAGGTCAACACTCTTGGGGAGGGACAGGATCAAAAGAGAGAATAGAAACAATGAGGGGCAGAATAGGATGGAGGGAAATACAGTTAGTCTTATACAACACGACTGTTATCGAAGTCATTTGCAAAACTGCACAGATATGGCCTATATTGAATTGCCTGCCTTCCCAAGGGAATGGGTGGGGAGGGAGGGATGGGGAGAATTTGGAACTCAAAGTTTTAGGAACAACTGTTGAGTATTGTTCGTGCTACTAGGAAATAAGAAATACAGTTGATGGGGAATAGAAAGTCATCTGGCCCTACAAGACAAAAGAGAAGATGGGGACAAGAGAAGGGAGGGATGATAGAAGAGAGGGCAGATTGGTGATAGGGAAAATTAGAATGCTTGGTGTATTGGGGTGGGGGAGGGGATAAATGGGGAGAAAATTTGGAACCCAAAATTTTGTGAAAATGAATGTAAAAAGTTAAATAAATAAATAATCTTTTAAATAAATAAATAAAGGGAATAAAATAAAAGGCCTGGGAAACCTGTGGTCCCCCACTGGCTCCAAAGTCATCTAGTTAATCACTTTCTGTCACCATTGGGAACTAAGACCCACAGAAGGGGAGAGATTTAGGGTCAAAGGATGTCAAAGACGGAAGCGACCTTAGAGACCACCTTATCTAAAACTTTCATGTTACAGATTTGGAAACTAATAACCAATGAATGCAAGGGACCTAACATCACAAGATGTTAGGACTAGAAGAGGTCTTAAAAATCATTTGTTCAGAGTCTTCATGTTTCAGCTAACAGGAGTAAGGTCCAATGAGGGCAACAGTCCTAGGATCATAGGAATTTACAAATGGAAGAGACCACCTATTCTACCCCTCTCATGTTTCTGAAGGGGAAACAGCCCTTGAAAGTAAAAGGAATGTAGCGTCAAAAAAAGTCACCAATGTAAGGAGACCATCTTGTCCAATTCTCTATATTAAAAGAAGGAAACTGAGGCCCAGAGAGAAAAAGAAATTTAGGATCAATGTCAGTGCAGGAAGGGGCCTTAGGGGTCATCTAGTCCAAAGCTATCATATTACAAATGGAGAAACCAATGACTTATGAGGACAAGGGATTTATGATCACAAGATTTCAGCAGCAACAGAAACTGAGGTCTAAGAGAGGGGAAGGAATTTCAGATCATAGGTTGTCAGAGCTGAAAAAGATCTTAGGTACCACCCTATCCAAAGCTCTCATGTTATGTATTTGGAAATTAAGGCCTAGAGAGGGGAATGAACCTATGATCCCAGGATCTTAAGACTAAGAAGGAGCCTTAGAATCCATCAACTACAGCCTTAACATGTTCTAGAAGGGAAAGACTGGGGCCCTGAGAGGGGAAAGAAATTAGAAACAAAAGACATTACAGCTGAAAGAGGCCTTAGGTACTAATTCAAAAAAAGGAAACTGAAGCCCAGAAAAGAGAACAGACTTGGGATCACAACATGTCAGAGAACAAAGGGATCGTCCTGTCCCACCCCCATGAGTTACAGTTGAGGAAACAGAAATTTGTAGAAGAGAAAGACCTTCCAGTCTAATCCTAAAAACATGTATACAATGCCAGGTACTAGAGATAACAAGACAAAAATTAAAGTGTTTCTGTCCTCAAGGAGCTTACATTCTCTTTGATGGAAATAACATATACACAGGTAACTATATACATAGTCATTTGAGAATTGCCAAAGCCAATGGCCTTCTCTCAGTTCGTGTTTTTCTTGATCAATCCAAAGCTTTTGATACTGTTGACTATCCTCTTCTCTTAGATATTCTCTTCCCAGTAGGTTTTCAGAACACTTCTTTCTCCTGATTCTCCTTCTACCTGTCTACCTGTCTTCTAACTTGCTTCCCGGTCTCCTTTGCTAGATTTCCATCCATATCCTGCTCCCTAAGTATGAATGTCTCCCAAGGCTGTATCCAGGACCCTCTTCTCTTTTCTTTCTATATTCTCTTGTTTCATGATCTCATACTCATGATTAAACCCATGGGCTTAATTATCATCTCTATCTCTATGCATATGACTCGCATATCTATCCAACCCCAGTCTCTACCCTGAGCTCTAGTTTCAAGTTGACTGTCCTATAGACATTTCAAATACTACTTATCTTGCCCTCTTCCAAACTTCCCACTATCCTTCCAGTCTTTCAGGTCTACAAACTAGGTGTCATCCTCAACTCTTCATTCTCACTCACCCAACATAGCCAGTTGCTAAATCTTCCAGTTTCTTTCTCCATAACATTTCTTACATCTGTCTCCTCACTACTAACACAGCCCCAACCTTGGCCTAAGTTCTCATCACCTCTCAGCTGGACCATTGCAATGGTTTCCTAATTGGTCTCCTTTCCTCAAGTCTCTCCCCATTACATTCCACACTCCAGATGCCTGAGTGAGTTTTCTGAAGCCCATGCCTTACTACATCCTCTCCTTACTCAGCAGGCCCCAATGGCTCCCTGTTATTTGCAGCCCTTTACAATCTAGCCCCAACTTACCCTCCTAGCCTTTTTGTGTATCACTCTTCTTCATACTCCATGGTACAACCTAACTGGCCTTCTTACCATCCCTTTCATGTATCATTCCCCCTCTGCATCTCTAGACTGGTCATCTTCCTTGCCTGAAATGTACTCCCTCCTCACTCACCCCTCAAAATCCCTAGTTTCCTTTAAAGTTCAGCTCCACTTCCATCTTCTACGTCAAGTCTTTCCTGATCCCCAGCTGCTAATGCCTCAACTGCCATACATAACATGTATTTATTTTCTAGGTACCTTTATATGTGCATGTTGTCCCTTCAGTAGAATGTAAGGTCCTTGAGGACTGGGGTTGTTTGACTTTTGTCTTTGTATCCTCAAGGCATGGCCCCTGGTAGGTACTCCATACATGCTTAATTGATCATTACCAACTTAGAAATCTAGAAATTCTTCCTGTAGGAAATGCCACTTGAGCTGAACCTCAAACTTAGCTGGAGATTCCAGCAGACTCCATGGAGGAGGATGTGTGTTCTAGGCATGAGTGACTGCCCATTCAGAGACACAGAGTAAGAAATGGGATGGCTGAGTTTACAAAACAGCAGATAAGCCATCTGGACTGGAACATGCAGCACATAAAGGGGAATAGTATGTAATAAATTTGAAAGAGTCAGTTGAAACTCAAGTATGAGAGTTGAACTTCACTTTCTCTCCCAACTTACTGACTGACTCTCTTCTTAGGTTCCAGGTAGAGCTGTCATTGCATCTGTGAAGAGAGAGCAAGAGCCATCCCCTTGGTACCACAAAATGAATGAAGAACTAGTAGAACAGAGGATTAACTACAAGGGTCAGCTTCAGCAAGTCGAGGTGACCTTATCTCAGAATCCAGAAAATGAAGACTTGCTCAAATTGAAAAAAGATCTGCAGCAAGCGATAGTGCTGACCAAACAGCTTCTTTCTTCCCAGGACCAACTTTCATCTTCCCAGACAGGCATCAGTGGTGACAATCATGGCTGCAATTAACTCCATCCCTCCTGGAAAGTGGGCGATGACTCCCTAGCTATCTGGAATAAAGATGGCCACTTATAAAGCCATGATCGAGGACATCGATGAAGAGAATGATACCGCAGTTATCTCATTTGTTGGTTATAGCAGTGATGAAGTCAAGTGTCTGCTGGATCTGAAGCCTATAGAGAAGACTGACAGTGAAAACAAGGCAAAGAAGGAAAAGCTAGCCCTGCAGTGAGAATATAAGAAGAAGAAAGCCATTTAAAAAGCTCAGCGAGCCAAGGAAATGTGTCAGCAAAGTGAGGCTCAGAAGAACAAATGGCAAGAATTCCACACCAAGATCAACTCAAAGAACAAAAAAGGCCACACCAAAAAGAGCATCTTTGCTTCCCCTGAGACCATAGATGGTAAGGTGGGGATCGGAACATGCAGCATTGCAGATAAGCCCATGACACCATTTGAAGATAATTCAAAATACAGCATCTGCCATCTGATGCCTCAGTAACCAGAGATGCAGGTTGAGTTATTCTCTGCAAGGGTCTGCACTTCCCCTTCTAGTGTCATATTTTTCTAAGGGCAAATTATTTGTTAGTTACAAAGGAAAAGATATTTGTCATTGTTGCTTGACTTCAAACAACTGGACAAACTTTGAGGAAATTACTTTTGATTACTACTTGTTTCTCAGCTTATTTTCTTCATTTCTGCATCATTGGGTACAATCTAGAGTTTGTACCCTAATAGAACTTTGTTAGGCTGACACTACCTGAATATAGCACTTAGTTGAAGCCTTGACTTTCCATATGACCAACTTTTCCACCCAAGAATTGGACTCTTTCCAAAGTTACAACTTCTAACTTACAGATCTTGTTAGTTTGCAGCACATCCCAACAGCCATTGGAGGTTCCTGGTAAATCACCAGCCTCCTGAGCCAATGGATTCTTCCAATGTTCTCTAACTTCAATTTGGAATGTAACTGTTCTCATCAAATGATGCTGAGACACAAGTTCAAAACAAAAGCAGCTTTTTCCACAAAGGAAGTGTCTCCAACCCTATAACTAGCATCTTGAGTCTTTCTAGCCCTCTCTAGAATTATTTCAGTTTTCTTATACTTTTCACTGATATGTTGTTTTCTAAGAAAAGCTGCGTTGAAGACCAGCTAGATTTCATAAGTTTTCTATGGACTGTTGTTTCTCTATTGACTTTTAATTAATAGCACTGGAGCCATTTTAGGGTTGCATAACGTTTACATGAGAAAAACACACAAACAAATCTAATTTGAAACCTGATATATAATGAAGATATATTTTTGTAAAAACTTAGGCTGAACTAATGAACAAAAAGTATTCCAAAATTTTTGCCTTTGTATTCATCAGACTATAATTTTGTAATATATCAGCTACTTTATTTGGGTTTATGATTTTTGTTATCTAGAGACAGATGTCAACATTCAATGATTTATGTGACCATTGCAATTACCAGAGTGGTACTCATTCAGAGCTAAATCCTGCAATGGATGGTTTGGAACAGCCTCTACAAATCAAAACTAATAAGTAGAAAGAATCCAGACAAATTGTGAAAGACATTTATGAAATAATGCAAAGTTGGGGAAAAAAGAAAAGGAAAATCCAAAGAATGGGATACACACAATCTATAATTGAACAAAAAAAAGTGAACGAAGACAAAAATACAAAGAATCAGAATGAGGACTTAGAAGGAGTGACTGAAAAATTGTCCCAACTCTCTATGCATTGAAATGAATTGATTTAAATGCAGTTGTTAAATAGATTGGTCTGGCAGAATTTATGTTCAAAGAAAGATGTTTTAACAAAATATTTTGTTTCGAAAATAGAGAAAAGGTGCTTTCTACTAATGAAAGTTGATGATTTGTATGACAAGCTTATTAATTAGAGTTTTGTACGTTTGGCATTAAAATATTTTTACAATCTAAAAGAAAAAAATGGCAAGATGAGGAGTTGGTGCTTTATTCTACATACCATGGGGAGCCACTAAAGGAGGGTCATGAAAGGGTCAGACTCAAACTTTAGGGTGGTTCTATTTTGACAGCTATGTGGAGGGTGGATTCGGGAGAGGAGAGACTGGAAGCCAGAGGAAGCCAGAGAAGTCTGGAACAGCCAATTTGGAGAGTTCAGTAGAGTCAATTAGGGAACAATAAAAGGATTGCTATACAGCAGTGAGGGCCCAAATGAGATTAGACAACAAATTTTTAATGAACCCAATCAGGACAGTTGTGTATCTTCATTCTGAAGCATATATGTAAGAAAAAAGTGTATAGTCAGATAAACCCAGGGTTGGAGTTTGCCCAAAGCATGGCATTAGCATCAAGGCAGGGGGGTGAGGGTAGGGGGGGAAGAACTCAAGAGTAAAGGATTGAATAGTGTAGAAATTTTTACTATAGGGTCAAGACCATGAAGGAAGTAAAGAAAGTCTAGAGCTAAGGTAAAGGACTGGGAGAGAAGAGGAGGTAGTGGTAGAGTGCCTGGAGCCCATGATTTGAAGAAATAATAGATTTAGGAAGAATGAAGCACAAGTTACAAATATAGACATAAGAGATGATAGTCAGAAAAATTTCTGAGTTCTGGATCATAAAGGTAAAGCAACTATGGATGATGGTGGGATCAAGGGTGTGATGGTCCCCATATGTAGCCGAAATGGAGTGAAGGTCATAGAGACTGAGATTAATGAACTGAAGGGCCAGGATATTAGAGGAGATAAAAACATATATACTGATATCCCTAGTGTAAAAGTTGAAGTTGGGATGAAGAGGAACAGCATTTTATTAACGATAGGATAAGTACCCCAGAGGGTACAAAGGGAAGGGTAGAACCAGCTATGGACTCTAGACTATAGGGATGAAGTAGATAAATACAGGGGAGAGGTAGCAAGAGAAGGGGGTTTTTACCTAGGCAGCTAACCACTCTGAATCACAGAATTAGGAAGAGGTAGGAATTTGCTAACCATTGGACAGGACCATAATTCCATTTGACTCAAGTTCCCTTCATCGAGGATCCTATGTGTCTAAAGGTGGATACAATCAGTTCATTCTCACACACTAGAGAAGAAGGGAGATGGGGTCTGGTGCAAGAGGTCTGTTATCTATGGCTGTTTCTAGGAAGAGTTATGGAGGTGAGTAGAATCAGGCTTGAGTCAAGGGCAAGGGTCATAGAAGTAAAAAAACTCTAGTCTTCTCATGAGTCATGGCAGTGAGAAGCTTAGTATCTGAGGCTCTTCCCACTGGGAGAGCAGAGAGAGACCAGGCACTGTTGGTGGTGAGGATGGTATGAGTTACTTCAAAGTACTACTGTCACTAAGATCCTGACCTGGAACAGTGATGTCAGCGGCCAGCCAAGATTGCAGGTGGCATTGCTGCTGGGGCAGATTCCAGAGTCCTGGGAGATAACCAACTATGGGAATTGAGGAGGAGTGGATAAGGGTCAGGGTAATGGACCTCTCACCCCCAGTTACCCTTGCCTTCCCTCTTTAAACTCCAAAGTCCCAGATACTCTATTATTTCTCCTAATACTTCTTCAATCCCAGAAAATCAAGAAAGCTGAATTTCCAATTTGGTTGGCTTTAATGTTCACCCTTCATTTTCCAAGAAGACCATGACACTAGAGAAATGATGACATGACTTGCACTTGACTGTTTTGAGGGAGGGAGGGCTGTGCAAAGTCACCAACCTCACTTTCTCCTCCTGAGCCATCTGGATTCAGTCACCACATATTCATTAGGATGACTGGAGATGGCCCACGATTCAATGGGAGATTTTGGACTTTTTTGACTAAGCCCTATTCAGGTACTCACTTAGAGTGAGGTGATGCCCATTCAGTGAATAGGCCTCTTTCTGTGTGTGTTCGTCCTTCATTGCTGAAGAAGACCATGCCATCAGAGAAATAATGACATGACTTGCACTTGACTTTGCTTTGAGTGAGGGAGGGCTGTGCAGGTCACCAGTCTCATTTTTCCTCCAGAGCCATCTGAATCCAGTGACCAGATATTCATCAGGATGACTGGAGATGACCCAGGATGAGGCAGTTGGGGTTAAGTGACTTGCCCAAGGTCACACAGTTAGTATCAAGTATCTGAGGTGAGATTTGAACTCAGGTCCTCCTGGCTCCTGCACTGGTACTCTATTCACTGCCCCACCTAGCTGCCCCTTAGACCTCTTTAAGAAGTAATCAGGGAATGGCCCTTTTATTTTATTTTTTTAAATTAATTTATTTGTTTTCAGTTTTCTACAATCATTTCTATATATCCTAGATTTTTCCCCTCCCTCCCCCTCTTTCCCTTCCCCTCCTTTCCTCATCCCTCCCCTCTCCCTCCCTGAGACAATGTGCAATCCTATATAGGTTCTACACACACATTCACACCAAACAAATCTTCACCCTAGTCATGTTGCATAGAAGAATCAAAATGAATAGGAGAAACCACGAAAAACAAAACAAAAAACATAACGCAAGAGAAAATAGTCTGCTTCATTCTTCATTCCAATTCCATAGCTCTTTCTCTGGATGTGGAAGGCATTTTGCCTCAAAAATCCATTGAGAATTTTTTAGGTCCTTACATTGGTGTGAAGGACTAAGTCTACTGGAAAAATTCCTCATACCCTGTGGTTGTTGCTGTGTACAAAGTTCTCCTGGTTCTGCTCCTTTGGCTCAGCATCAGATCATGTAAGTCTTTCCAGGCCTCTCTGAAGCCTTCCTGTTCATCATTTCTTACAGCACAATAGTATTCCATTACATTTATATACCACAACTTGTTCAGCCCTTCCCCAATTGATGGGCATCCCCTTGATTTCCAGTTCTTGGTAGACACTATAAAATATCTGGGTGTCTACCTTCCAAAACAAACCCAGGAACTATATAAATACATTTACAAACACTTTTCGCACAAATAAAGTTAGATCTAAGTAAGTAGAAAAACATCAGTAGCTCATGAATAGGCTGAGCTAACATAATAAAAATGACAATCCTACCTAAATTAATTTACTGATTCAGTGCCATACCAATCAAGCTATCAGATAATTATTTTGTAGAGCTAGAAAAAATAATATCAAACTTCATCTGGAAGAACAAAAGGTCCAGAATATCAAGGGAACTAATGAAAAGAAATGCTAGGGAAGGTGACCTAGCCCTACCAGATCTCAAATTGTATTATAAAGCAACAGTCATCAAAACAACTTGGTATTGGCTAAGAAATAGAACAGTGACATAGGCTAAGTACTCAAGACACAGTAGTGAATGGCTCTTTTAATGAGCAAAAGAAAAAAATATATACGTAAATCATGCTGGGAGGGAAAGAACAACAGTTACTATTGATAATCATTCTTAAACCAGGAGGGTCCCAAAAACAGCCATTAAGTGGATTTTGGGCAGGGACATATTGGTGTGCAATCTATGTAGACTGTCAGTTGAAGGAGTGTCTTTAGAATTTTATTTGACTGTTAAAATATATGTGGCCACAGTGGACTCTGTGCAATAGAAAATTTCAATTCGAATGAAGGAAATATCATGGGGTGAGGCCTGCACTATCTAGAGACATATCGTTCCTTTTTCACAGCTCTAGATCAGTGCTGAAATCAGTGAAATCGCCAGCTGCCACAGGAAGACATGAGAGCTGTAAGCAGTGGGACAGTGGCTGTTAGGTAAGAGTCATAGAGGGATGTGGATGCTGAAGTCTATGGATGGGGAGGCAGGAATCCTGCTGAGGCACAAACATCTGGCTGGAACCTCTCCTTGGCAGTTAACTGATGTAATGTTCTAGTTCTGGGTCACTGGGAAATGACAGGATTCCTCTTCTGTAGGTTGCAGAAAGTAGGACATGAGCCAGAGATAGGATGCTATTGCTACTACAGAACCCCAGGTGTTAACTAGGACAGCTAGCAAGTACACATCCAGCCCAACAGTTGTGTTGGGCACAACTGAAAAGCATATGAAATTGGACTGATTATACTGGATTTTGTTCTTCTATTCATTATTTTCTTTATAAGGAATCTGATTCCAAATAGTTCTGTTTTGTCCTACATTTTAGGAGATAGGGAATGGGCCTATGACTTTTTTTGAAAAAAGGGAACTCCAGAAAGAGAAAACTCCCTCCCCCAATGTAGATTGGTGCCTCATCTGTAACATACCACCCTAGAGTTACTTAGAATGTGACCTGCCTGGGGTCACACTGCCAGTATATGTCAGAAGCAGGATGTGAAAACCAAGTCTTTTTGGCTTGGAGACAAGTTATTTTTTTAATTATTTATTTGTTTTCAGTGTTCTACAATCACTTCCATATATCTTAGATTTTTCCCCTCCCTCCCTCTCCTTCCTCCCTCCATCACCGAGATAGCATGCAATCTTATATAGGTTCTACACATAACATTCCTATTAAATACATTTTCACCTTAGTCATGTTGCATAGAAGAATGAAAATGAATGGGAGAAACCATAAAACAAAACAAAACATAACACAAGAGAAAATGATCTGCTTCATCCCTCAATCCAATTCCATCTGGATATGGAAGGCATTTTGCCTCAAAAGCCCATTGGGAATTTTTTAGGTCCTTGCATTGCTGTGAAGGACTAAGTCTACCAGAAAAATTCCTGGCACACTGTGGTTGTTTCTATGTACAAATTTCTCTTGGTTCTGCTCCCTTCACTTAACATCAGTTCATATAAGTGCTTCCAGGCCTCTCTGAAGTCTTCCTATTCATCATTTCTTATAGCACAATACTATTCCATTACATTCCTATACCATAATTTATTAAGTCATTCCCCAATTGATGGACATCCCCTTGATTTCCACTTCTTGGCCACCACACAGAGAGCTGCTATAAATATTTTTGTACATGTGGGACCCTTTCTCATTTTTACGTTCTCTTTGGGATACAGTCCTAGAAGCGTTATTGCTGGGTCAAAGGGTAGGCACATTTTTGTAGCCCTTTGAGCATAGTTCCAAACTGCTCTCCAGAATAGTTGGATCAGCTCATACCTCCACCAACAATGAATTAGTGTTCAATTCTTGGAGATCAGTTCTAATATATCATAGTTACCTCTATATTTATGTTTTTTGTTTTATGAAGTTTGAATGGTGTTAATAAACTAAGATTAAGTACTAAATAAAAAGCATGTGAGATTTTCTCCTGCTTAGTGGGTAGATGCCAACGTAACAGCAAAGTCAATAGACTGTGAGCTTTCTGAGGACTTTGGCTTTTCTTTGTATCCCCAGCACTTAGTGCAGTCAATGGTTCATAAATACTTGTCAGTTGACTGACACTCTTGAAAAATGACTAAAATTTCAGTGTCAAACTGAAAAGAGACATTTTTATTAACTAACCTAACAATCATTCAGGATTGGGTTATACAAGAGGGACACAGTGTTCATCGTGCCTGATGCAGATCAAAAATCCAAGAAGAAATTAACCTCTATTTATATTTCATCTTTGACATTTGCTTATCCGGGAAAATCAGCACAGAGGTTTTAATAAATTCTGAGAGCACAAATTCCCAGAATATGACCTTTTCAATTATGCTCCTTTCCAAAGACTACTTGAATTATGCAATGTGAAGCCCCTAATTATTTGCCCTTCCAAATCGTGCTACAGGAACATGGTGGTAGCCAAATGGTGACATTCTAAGCCAACCACAGGCCATGGATAAGTAGAATGAAGGAACAAGATGTACATGGTCTCCAAGAGATGGATGAGCCCTCTGGAATGATCCAGCTAGTTGGTGCTATTTCAGCACTGACATATACTGCACTATCACTAGTTAAACTACTAGGTATATTTCAGTTCCCTGTTGCTCAGGGACAAACTTGCCACCCAGTTGCCAGCTACTCCAGGCAGTGTGGTGCTGTCTGTGTATTGTCTGAGGATCTGGACAGGAGGGCCAGATTTTCCATTTACTATCTATGTGACCTTCAATAACTTAGCTTGACTTTACCTCTTTGGGCCTCAGTTTCCTTAACTGTAATAGAAGGGGATAGACTAGATGACCTTAAATCTGCAAACCTCAGTTACCTTGGAGTGCTCCTAGGCACATTATCAAAAGCATCAGAAGTATCAGCTATACACTATCTGTCCAAAAGATACAAGAATCAGATGCATTGATGAAATATTCACATTCAAGTCCCTTGAAAATGTTGGCTAAATTTGTCTCTCCTCCCTCTTCCCACTCCATTTTAGGTAAGCACTGAACTTGCAATCAGGAAGGACTGACTCTGAATCCTGTCTCAGATACTACCTGCATGACCCTGAGCAAGTCACATAACAATAATAATAACTATATATATTGCTTACTATATACCTGGCACTGCGTTGAGCACTTACAATTATTATCTCACTTGATCCTCACAACAACCTGAGAGGTGGGTGCTATTATTATTCCCATTTTATAGATAGGGAAACTGAGGCAAAAAACCGAGGTTAAGTGACTTATCCAGAATCACAGAGCTAGTAAGTATCTGAGGTCGGATTTGGACTTTGGTCTTCCTGACTCCAGGCCAAGTGTTTTATCCACAGAGACACCTCTCTCAGCCTAGATCTCTTCATCTGTAAAATGAGGATAATGATAGTATTTACCTTACAGGGTTGATGTGAGGGCCAAATGACATAATATAAGTAAAATGCCTTGTGAACCTTGAAGATTGATAGAGAGCTATTCTAAATCCCTTGCAATTTGACTCTTGCTCACGTACTTGAAACTGCTCTCTCCAAATATTTCAAGAGCTTCCCTAGCCCCCAAAGCCATCTCACTAAGGAGAATGTTCTCTTGCTGCTGCTGCTGGGTGGAAGTGGGGATGCAGTATCTTCACATACTGTAGTCTCCAAAGAATGAGAGGCAGGAGACTCAACAGGCAATGAAGGTTGAAAAGATGGAGCCGTAAGGCATCTGTAGCAGGGCTCAGATTGCCAACAAGGAAAACTCCAGCTAGAAAAAGAGATGCCCCTCCCTGATCTTTGCAGAGGCAGGGATCCATGAGTGTGCAACACTGCACACGATGTCAGATTTGTTTAATGTGTTACTTTATTAGGCTATCCTGTTGGTGTGGTTTGTTGTTTTCCTTTTTTATGTTTATGTTTGTGGAGAAGGGCTCTCTGTGGGGGAAACATTGGGAAATGTAGGTGATATAAAAATAAAGAAATCCACTTGTGGGCTTATATTGCAAAGAGATAAAGAATTCATATGCATAAAATGGAGGGTGTCCCAAAAGTCTTAGTGCAGTTTGAAGCTTTAAAAGAAAACTTAAAGCTGCACTAAATCCTTTGGAACAACCTGTGTTTACAGTAGCTCTTTTTGTTGTAGCAAAGAAATAAAAACCAAGGGGATGTCCACCAACTGGGGAATGGTTAAACAAAGTATGGTATATGAATGAGATAAAATAGTGTTGAGTCTTGAGAAATGATGAAGAGGATAGTTTCAGAGAAGTCTGGGAAGACTTGTATGAACCAGTGAAGAGTCACAAGATCCCAGGATCCTAGATGTAGACCTGGAAGACACCTGAAGTGGGCCACCTCTCCTCATTTTACAGGGAAAGAAATTGAAGCATCAGGAGGCGAAGTGATTTGCCCAAGGTTACATCTAGGAGCCTAGAACTAAACTGGCAGGGCCCCCAGACGTCACCTAGTCCTACTCCCTAATTTTGCAGAGGGGGCAAATGAAGTCCAGGGAGTAGAAGGGACTTGTATAGGGTCATACAGCTAATCATTGTCTAAGATGGAACTGGAATTCAGAGCTCTAAGACCAGTGTACTACATACTATACCATGTCATGAAGGGAGCAGAGGCATGAAGATAATTTAAACAATGACTACAACATTGTAAAGGAAAAAAAACACTTGGAAAAACTTAGGAAATCCAATTGATACGTTTCTAGCGGCCCAACGATGCAGCATGCTGCCCACCCCGACACAGGAGATGGACTAGACATGAGAAATGCAACACACACTTTCAGACATGACAAACATACAGATAGGTTTTTGCTAACTATGCTTGTCAGTAATAAGAAGAGTGTGGTTGGGATGAGAGAGTTGTTACATTTTTAAGTAGTGGGGAATCAGTGAGGAGAGAGGGGCTAACTGATGGTGATGCAAGAAAAAAGTTATAAGATCCTCAAGTAAGTATTAAAAATGCACAGAGAACAGAATGATGTTGAAAGAGAAATGCAAACAATCAGGGTAGCTTTATAACCAGCATACTGAATTTATTAACAATATTTAGTTTTTTTAGAAAAGAACAAGCTGTATGTGATGGAGATTCATAGTTCTGTGTACTTTATTTTTTCATTCTTTTTTGTATATAGAAATGCTCATTTTATTTAATCCATAACCAAATAACCAAAAATAAAAATAGCCCTTAATATGAGAAAAAAAGAATAACCAAAATATAACCAAATACAATATAACCAAATAAAAATCAAGTAAATAATAATAACAGCCAAAAATAACCCAAAAAGAAAAGAAAAAAATTTAAGAACAAATTCATTTTATAAAAAAGGAAATGAAGATGAGCCAGTCATGTCAAGAGATGGAAGACTAACAGATGGACAGCCCCAGTGGAACACTGGTACCCACAAAACATCAAAAGACCTAAAGGAAGGCCTCCAGTATATTGCCTATATCTTTGGTGGAGGATCTGTAGAGTAGATTGTCGACAAGAAGTGCACAGAATGAGCCCTGCACTAAAGGAGTGCCCACATTACCAAGATCAAAGATTCACTGAAATATTAAAAAACATGAGCAAGGTTCACTCACTTCTAAGCATGTAGTCCACTAGAAACCCCAGCATTTTTTCCAGTTGTTATACAGCCATATCTCCCCTCCCCCATCCCATGCTTATGAAGCTGATTTTTTCAATTTGATATTTATCCCTATTAAATTTCATATTTATTAAGTTTGGCCATGTAACCTGTTGATATATCTTGAGGGGCAACCTGAAGCTATCCCTCTTACTTTCTATGGTTTCAGTACTGATAAATGATTGCCATTGATAAAAATACACAAGGCCAAGGATAGAGTCCTAGGGTTCTCTGATAGAAACTTCTCTCCAAGTTGACCCCTATTCATTAATGTCTACTATACGGTGACAACTAGTTCTAGTTCAGCCAGTTCAGAATCCTCCTAACAAGTACCATCATGACCCACATTCCTCCCTTTTGTCTACAAGGAGAGCACAAGAGACTGTCAGACTCTTTGCCAAAGTCTAGGCAAATTATATCCTTTGCATTTCCCTGAGCTACTAATCTAATGACCCTGTCATGGAAGGATACAAGGTCAGTCTGACAAAATATGTTCTTGAGGAAGCCACGAAGCATTTTGTAATCACTCTGACCTTTCCAAAAGCTCAAAAGCCATTTATGTAATAGTGTGTTCCAGAGAGCAATAACAAAACAATTGAAATTGAATGCTGGAAAATTATCATGATCAAATTTGGCCCCAAAGAGTAGAAGAGACTTCTTCCGCCCCTTGAAGATGTCAAGATACAATGGAGAAAAAATGTTATACTTTTGTATTGTGTTGGTGAGCATTGGTGAACTGTTATCCCCCATCTCTTTTGTTCTTTGTTATAAGGGATGACTGGGGGTGAGGGATACATTGGGAAAGGTAGGTGATGTAAATATGCCCTCCTCCTCAAGGTCCCTCCCACTTACCTTGAGTTTGTTACAAGGGCAACTACTTGTTCTCTTGGCATCTCTTTATTTACCTTTGACTTCAATTCTGTGCTAGTCATTTCTGTTCTATCCTTCCCACTCTGGAGATCATTCTCCTTGACAAAGAAAACAAAAGCAAAATGAAAATCTAGTACTTTAGCTTTCTCACCATCATCTATTACTACCATCCTTCCCACTCTAAGAAGTAAGCCAAACCCTCCATTGGTCCTCCTCTTGCCCCCAACCTAGTTTTTAAAAAAAACATACAACTTTTTGTCATCCTTAGCCCTGGTCACAGTTCATTGTGCTCTTTAGCCAGTGGCATGCTGATAAAAGTTTAACAACTAGTCTCCTTCAGGGAAAAAGACAAAATAAAACATGTAGACAGTACATACTTTGGAGTTTAACCTACATTATTAAGATTTCCCATCACTTTCTTGGGTCTAGATAATCAAGAAGACAATAAATCAAGTGCTGATTTGTAGAATTTTTCAATTTTCAAGGGCACAAATGCTCCCACTGAAAATTTAACAA
Organism: Bettongia penicillata ogilbyi; assembly: GCA_023548195.1. Lineage (NCBI taxonomy): Eukaryota > Metazoa > Chordata > Mammalia > Diprotodontia > Potoroidae > Bettongia > Bettongia penicillata. The sequence goes on from JAJHZJ010000438.1 coordinate 60,337, forward strand.
TCAGCCCTCATTCTGCTGGCTTTATCACCCCTCTGCCTTTAGCACTCCTGACACTAATGACTGTGCTTCTTTTTTATATTCATAAGTACCTGCCTTGGGTTCTTTCCTCTATTTAAAAATCTGGATTCATTTCTTAATTCCCTCTATAGCCACACCAGTTTGAGTAGCCCAGTGCTTAGGAGAATTTCAATGAGAGAGTGGCTAAGTGCACAAAAGGAAAGACTCTCTGAAGCTTTTCGTGGCACAGCTGTGGTGGCCAGGGTTTTCTGCTCTCATCTTCTCTGATCACATTGGGTGTGGCCCTGGTTACTGTATAGACTAGAGGAAGAAAATCCAAGAAATCAAGGGAGAAACCATAGCGGAGAGTACCTGGGTGAGCAGTCACACAAGGTGAAATGGGACTGATAGAGTCATCAAGTCAAGGAGAAGAAACTAGACAAGAAATCTGGGAAACAAATTGCAAAACTGTAGTCATGCGTGACTTCAACTATTTGGACAACAGCTAGGCCTATCTTATGTAACTTCAAAGGATGGTTCAAAAGCTAATATATAAATAGACTAAAAAGAACTACAAACCATAAACATACACATGTAAACATACTCCACAGTATTAATAAGAAAAGTAAAAAAATAAAACAACTCTGAGGTTTCACATTAGGCCTCACAAACTAGCCAAGATGATAAAAGATGGAAATATGTTATGCTGGAGGGGTAGTAGGAAGATGGGCACACTAACATACCACTGAAAAAGATGTATGTTGGGTTCAACTGTTCTGGATAACAATACTGAATTATGCAATAAAAATGACCATATTATTGATAGCCTTTGAGTCAGAGAACCCGCTACTAGGTATACACTTGAAGTTTAAATATATGTGTGTGTATACATATATATATACATATATATATATATACATATGCTATATGCATAAATGTATGTGTATATATTTATAGGAGCACATTTTGTGGTAGCAAAGAACTAGATATAAAATGAGTGCCCATAGATTGTGGGATGCCTTTACAAACTATGGTATACAAACACAACACACAATAAGAAATTACAGATATCCTACCTCTCACATGCTGACTCAGTGACCCTGGGCAAGTAAGTCATCTCATTTCTCAGTACCCCAAGCAACTCTCTAGGACTACAAATTTCAGAGAAGGTGCTGATCTGTAGTGGTGGAGGAATGATAATAAAAGTAGCTAGCATTTACACAGCTTTAAGATTTGCAAAGAGCTTTGCATATGTTATCCCACTCAATCCTCACAAGCAACTGATGAGGCAGGTGGTCTTATTACCACCATTTGACTAATGAAGACCTTACTGGGGTTTTCCTGGCAAAAGTACTGCAGTGCTTGCCATTTCCTTCTCCAGTTCATTTTATAGATGAGGAAAATAAGGTAAACAGGGTTGAAGGACTTGCCAAGAGTAAGTGTTTGAGGAAAGATAGAAAGGAAAGAAAGAAAGAAAGAAAGAAAGAAAGAAAGAAAGAAAGAAAGAAAGAAAGAAAGAAAGAAAGAAAGAAAGAAAGAGAAAGAAAGAAAGAAAGAAAGAAAGAAAGAAAGAAAGAAAGAAAGAAAAGAAAGAAAGAGGGAAGAGAGGGAAGGAGGGAGGAAGGGAGGAAGGAAGGGAGGAAGGAAGGAAGGAAGGAAGGAAGGAAGGAAGGAAGGAAGGAAGGAAGGAAGGAAGGAAGGAAGGAAGGAAGGAAGGAATTCAGAGAATCAGTAATCAAGAAAACATTATTATTCATTCTCATCCCTTCACATAGAAAGTGTCCAAGGCCAAATCTCCACCCTGTTCTTGTTTTACTTTTAATATTCTGTGGGCTATTGCACAGGTGGCTGAAATGATGGCTTTTTGCAAATGAAGTAAGAGTATTGGGATATGAGCTCATATTCTGCAGATCTGTGAAAACATCTTTGGGACATATAGCCACCAGTTGCAACCAGGAGGACAGATATGGCTGGAGCTCCTTCCTGCTCCAACATGGTTTTAATTTCTTCTACAAGGGGAATGAAGAAAGAAAGGTAGGAAAAGGCTTTTCTTAATTGTTTACTGTGCAGAAAGCCCCTGCTAAGTGCTGTCAGGGAGCACCAATAGAAAGGCAAGCTAGTCCTTGCTCTACAAAAATTCCCACTCTGACATGTCTCTATATTTTAAAATGCTTCATTCCATGTAGTTTGAAGATGGGGATTATTGGGTATAGAAACATCTATTAAAACTACTACTCTTAAATGTTTATATATCAGTGTGGTGCCTGAGTGGTTGTGGGCAAAAGTTCTGTCTCTAATGATGCTCCACTTCTAGTAGAGTTTATTGACTGCATTCTCAAAAATATGTTGGGGTTTGTATTTGTAATAAAGGGATCTTTATAAATAAAAGATAGTTAATAAAAAATATCAAATTTCTGATGTACAGTAGGCATATGCCATAGATGCTAAACTTTTGCAGCCTGCTGTGATGTGTTATTTCATCATATAATCTGGTAGGTTATACAATGGATAGAGCACTGAGCCTGGAGTCAGGAAGACCTGAGTTCAAATCCCACCTAGACCCTTACTAGCTATGTGACCCTGGGCAAATCCCTTAACCTCTCTCAGCTTTAGTTTCCTAATCTGTAAAAAGGGGATTACTGTACCTACCTCATAGGGTGGCTGTAAGGATCACATAAGATAACATTTGCAAATTTATACACAAAAAAACACATAAATGCTTTGCAAACCTTCAAGTGCTATAAAATGTTATTATTAATAATAATAACCTATATCAATAAGTCCAGATTTCTTAAGGATAATAATAAAAATAACTACCATTTATATAACTCTTACTATGTGCCAAAAACTGTGCTAAGCCCTTTACAAATATTTTCATTTGATCCTCACAACAACACTGAAGGATAGGTGCTATTATTATCCCCATTTTACAGATGAGGAAATTAAGGCAGACAAGTTCAATGATTTGCCCAGGGTCTCACTGCTAGTGAGGATGTGAGGTGGGATTTGAACTCAAGTCTTTCTGCCTCCAGACCCAGGGTTCTATCCACTGCAATGCCACTTAGCCATCCCATGATCTTTCTGTATTTTGTGGTAGCACTTATCTACTTGATCCTGAACTGTTCTCATAAACCCCTTCTACCCAGCATAAAGATGCACAGCTGGACTAGATGACTTTGGAGATTTTCTCTCTCTCACCATTGCCTATCCTGCTTGTGTTCCCAAGGTAGTGCCTTCCCTCTTGCTCCCATTCCTCCTTCCATCGTCTGTATGTTCTTCATGCTCCCTCTGCAGCTTGGGATGGAAGGACCTTATGGAGCCTTCTCTAAGGTCTAGGGAATGATCCCCCTGTTCAAAAAAAAGCATACTCATACCCTCCTCAGATAGGTAGGGTGGGGTTGTGGAAAGGGTAGAACACCTAGAGTCATGACAGTGCTAAGTTCAAATGTGGAAAGAATGCTGACTTTGGAGTTGAAAGGACTTGGGGTTGGAAGGACTCTTACCTCTAACACCCATGTGACCTTGGGTAAATCCCTTCCCCTCACTGGGCTTCAATTTCCTCTTCTGTAAAATAAGGGGGTCGGACTAGAGGGGCTCTGAGGGCCCTCCAGTCTCTAGATAATCGGTGTTTAAACTGCAATCTTTAAAACTTTGGGTTTTTTTTTAAATATTCAGGTAATTGCATTTCAATATGATCAGTTTCCTTTGTAATCACATGCATTTTATTTTAAACATTTACAAACATTATCCTGGGACTTGCCAAGAAAGGAGTCTGGGACATCGAAAAAGCTTAAAAACCCCTAGTCTAGATTCATGAGCTTCTGATCCCACCTGTGACATTTATTAATTGTGCCACCTTAGACAAGTTACTTGCCTCTTTCAAACTCAGTTTCCTGTAACAGTGTGGCGGAAACTGGGCATAGACCAATGTCTGACACCGCACACAAGAATAAAGTCCAAATGGACATATGATCCAGGTATAAAGATTGACACTATAAACAAATTAGGGGAGCAAGGAATAGTGTATTTGTCAGATTTATGGTGAATGGAGAAATTTTTGACCAAACAAGAGATAGAGAACATTATGAAGTGCAAAATGGATAATTTTGATTACATTAAATTGAAAAGTTTTTGCACAAACCCAATGCAATCAAGATTAGGAGGGAAGCAGAAAACTGGGAAAGAATTTTTGCAACTAGTGTCTGTGATAAAGGCCACATTTCTAAAATATATAGAGAACTGAGTCAAATGTACAAGAATACAAGTCATTCCCCAATTGATAAATGGTCAAAGGATATGAACAGGCAGTTTTCAGAGGAAGAAATTAAAGCTATCTATGGTCATATGAAAAAATGCTCTAAATCACTAGTGATTAGAGAGATGCAAATCAAAACAACTGTGAGGCACCTATCACATTGGCTAACATGACAAAACAGGAAGGTGATAAATGTTGGAGAAGATGTGGGATAGTTGGAACAAAAATTCATTGTTGGTGGGGCTGTGAGCTGATCCAACCATTCTGGAGAGCAATTTGAAATTATGCCCAAAGCTGGAAAAATATGCATTCCCTTTGACCCAGCAATATCACTTCTAGGACTGTATCCCAAAGAGATCATAAAAATGGGAAAGGGTCCCACTTGTACAAAAATATTTATAGCAACTCTCTTTGTGGTGGCCAAAAACTGGAAATCAAGGGGATGCCCATCCAATGGGGAATGGCTAAATAAATTATGGTATATGAATGTAATGGAATACTATTATACTCTAAGAAATGATGAACAGGAAGACTTTAGAGAGACCTGAAAAGATTTATATGAACTGATGTTAAGTGAAGGGAGCAGAACCAGGAGATCATTATATACAGCAACAACCACAGCCTGTGAGGAATTTTTCTGGAAGACTTAGTCCTTCATAGCAAAGCAAAGGACCTAAAAAATTCTCAATGGATTTTTGAGGCAAAATATCTTCCACATCCAGAGAAAGAAATATGGAATTGGATCGCAGAATGAAGCAGACCATTTTCTTTTGTATTATTTTGTTTTTTAGGAAACTCTAAATGTTTTTTTTTTGTTTTATGGTTTCTCCCATTCGTTTTCATTCTTCTATTCAACATGACTAAGGTGAAAATGTATTTAATAGGAACGTACCATGTAGAACCCTATATAAGACTGCACGCAGTCTCAGGGAGGGAGTGGGGAGGGAGGGGGGAAGGAGGGAGAAGGAGGGGAAAAAAATCTAAGAGATATGGAAGTGATTATAGAACACTGAAAACAAATTTTTAAAAACTCAGTTTCCTCACCTAGAAAATGGAGACAAGCTCTGGGCAACCCTTCTGGCAGAGGGCAGTTTCTAAGGCTCAAGCCCACAATGCATCACCAGCACATCACTAAGGTGATGTGATCAGGAAGACTCTGATTGTCATCAACAGCTGCAACACCCTTGAATAAAAGTACTTCAAGGGAGCATTCCTTCATCAGTGTTGGGGCTGGGGCCTGGTGGGACTGAGTGTCCAGTCATAGGGCTGCCAAAGTGAAGAATGAAAAAGAAGCAAAGAGAAAAGAAAAGAAGGAAAGTGATTAGGAAAAAGAGATGAGCAGAATAACATGTTGAATTTGTTGTATATTTGGAGGAAAGAAAGGAAACAAATGTTTCTTGAGAGTCTACTATGTGCCAGGCACTGTGCTAGCATCTTACAAACAGTATCTCATTTAATCTGAAAACAAAGTGAAGGGTGGGGGAGTTAGGCTCTATTTGGAGGAAATCTTTCTGTTCTGATACATATATATGTATATACATATATGTTCTGATACACATGTATACATATTTGGTGTTGGTTAAGTTCAGATTTTTTTAATGTTTTTTGTTTTTAAAATCAAAGTGGGAATTCCCTCCAGTAGGGTAGATTGCAACTTCTCCATCCCTGACTTCTCATCCTGGGCCATTCTTGCCTATGTCCTTCCATAAAGCTCCAAATGGGAGCCTGCCTCTAAATCATTTGACATTTCAAAGGTCCAGGCTCAGGTAATCTATCTGATGTCCCTCACAATGTCTCCACAGCCGGTCTACACCCTTTGATTTTCTGCCAAAGAGATCTTCCAAAAACACAGTTCTGACCACATCAAACAACTGCGTGCACACATACACAAACACACACATACACATACACAAACACACACATACACACACACAGTAAACTCAGTGGTAACTCAGTAAACTGTTACTCAGTAAACTCCAGTGGTTTCCTATCCGTTCCAGGATCAAATATCAAATCTTCTGCTTGGCATTTAAAGCCTTTCAGAGCCTCACTCCTCCCTACCTTCCAAGTCTCCTTATGCCTTATTCCCTTTCAGAAACTCTACAATCCAGCTTTACAGGCCTACAGCACACTCATCTGCCCACTTAATGCCTTTGCCCTGGCTGTGTCTCATACCTGAAATGCCCTCCTTCCTCCCCTTTGTCCTCATTTCCCATGCGTCCTTAAATCCAGTTTTTTGCAGAAGGCCTTTCCTGCTCTGGCTGCCCACTCCCCACTCTCCCAGCATCTTCCTCCTGAGATACCCTTCTGCTTTGCTTTATCTATATCTTGAATATACATAGTTGTTTTCTTGTTGTCTCCTCCATCATACTGTGGGCAGATCCTCCCTGAGGACAGGACATGTCTTTTGCCTTTCTTTGTATCTGAGGGGCTTAGCCCAGTGCCTAGCACACAGTAGGTCCTTAACAAGTATCTGTTAACTGACTGGCTTTGCAAGTGATGCAGCTGTCTGATGCTGCTTCCCAGGCCCAATTCATCATTGGTAACAAGCTGCCAACCTAGTTATACCCACCCTACAACTCTACGTTGGCCTTGTAAGTAAACTCCATCAATTTCCTCCAGTCTCCTGGGTATTTACTTTTGGATCTTGGGAATGAGGAAAGCACTTCCCCCACTCTCCCACCCTTACTGGTCTTGCTTCTCATCACCAACCTCCTTTCTAATTTGAGTTTTTCAGGGGTAGACCAGAACTCAGAGAAAATGGCAACCATAAAAGCAAATGACCACAAGATGGCAATATTTACTTTGTGTGTGTGTGTTTGTAAATATCTATGTATGTATGTGTTTTTTTTTCTTAAAGGAGGCCAACCTCATTCAAAGAGGATAGACCAAGCATTGACCAGAGGACAAAAGAAGCATAGACAGTGGTACTTACCTTCAAATTAATTACAATTCCTTCAAGAAAATAAGATTGACACATACATAAAAGCAAATAACAAGATACTATATATGGTTATGTGCCAAAAGAATCATTTGGTATTCTACCATTAAGTCATAAACAAGGAGGAGCATGGCAAGCAGATAGAAGACCAATCTTGGAGCCAGGAAGGGCTGAAGTCAAGTTCCACCTCTGACCCATGTACTAGCCATGTGATCCTGGGCAAGTTACTTCACTCAGTACTGGCCCCACAAAAGTGTGCAAATTAACAAAAACAAAGTAAAATTATTTGGTTTAGTGACTGACAATAAATCATTTGCTTTTTTTATATTTTCAAAAAAAACTTTTAATACCCAATGTGACCTCATTTTGGCTCCAATCATGATTTGTCATTGAAATCATACAATTTTGACACATATCCTTTAATTCTTCATCATGAAAACACATTTGTACCATACTGCATATTAAGTATATCTTTGATAAACCGTCTATTTTTTCCAAATCTAGCCTTGATTTAAAGCCATAGGCTTTGCTTGTTTGGTATTTTTTTGTTTTTCTTTTTAATTTTTATTTTCATTAACAATTACTTATTTCTTTCCTTCTCACTTCTCCTTCTCCACCCCCCAAATAAAAAACAAACTTTTCTAACAAATATGCACAATCAAGCAAAAATTCATGTACTGACAATCCAAAAATGTATATTTCAATCTGTATTCTGGGTCCATTGTATCCCTATGAGAGCTAGGTAGTATGCTTCTTTATCAGTACTCTGGAATCGTGGCTGGTCATTGCATTGACCAGAGTTCTTAAGCGTTTCCAAGTTGTTACTAGATAAATTGTTCTCCTGGTTCTGCTCACTTTACTCACAGGGCTCCTCCTGGTTTCCTCTGAAAGTATCCATTTCATATTTTCTTATACTACAATAATATATTATTACATTAATATACCATAATTGGTTTAGACGTTCTTCAATTGATGGTTTGCCCCCTTAGCTTCTACTACAAAAATTACTGCTATAAATATTTTTTTATATATGGGTCCTTTTCTTCTTTCTTTGATTTCTTTGGAATATAGATCTAATAGTGGTATTTTTGAGTCAAAAGGTATGCACAGTTTAGTAACTTTAGGGGGCATAGTTCCAAATTGCTGTCCAGAATGCTTGGACCAGTTTAGAGATCTAAAAATAATGCATTAATATGTCTGCTTTCCCCTCCAACATTTTTCATTTTCCTTTTTTGTCACCTTTGTCAATTTGATGGGTATGAGGTAGAACCTCAGAGTTGCTTTAATTTGCATTTCTCTAATTACTGATTTCTAATTTTTTTATTTACCTATAGATTTTTTCAGGGGGGTTGTCAAGTGGGTTTACAGGCCACTGGAAAAAAATTGTCCCCATCCCTTGCATAGATTTCATTTATTTAATAATATTGTGGTTTTTCCCCAAGTACATTTAAAAACAAATTTTAACATTTGTTGAGTTTTTTTTTTTTAAGTTTTGAGTTCCAAATGTCATCCTTCCTTACCCTTACTGAGATAAGAAATCTGATATAGGTTATAAATGTGCAATCATCTAAAACATTTACATATTAGTCATTTTTTTAATGACTAGGAAAAGAAAGAGAAATAGTATGCTTAGTCTGTATTCAGACTAACATCCGTTCTTTCTCTGGAGGTAGATAGTATTTTTCATCATAAATCCTTTGGAATTGTCTTAGATAATTATATTACTGAAAATAGTTAAGTGATTTACAATTCTTCATCGTACAATATTGTTGTCAATGTGGACAATGGTATCTTCTGGTTCTGCTTATTTCACTTTGTATCAGCTCATGTAAGTCTTTCCAAGGTTTTTTGAATAGATTTCTTAACCTTTCATAATGGGTGGCATGGTACAAGTTAATCTTACTATATTCCATCTCCATTGGGGAATTTCTGTAATTCTGGAACAATTATCTGGGTAATATTGCTTCCCAGTATATCTAATAAATTTGTCAGAATTCATCATTCCCTCAACTGAGGATAAGACTTCCAGGTTCACTGGCAATGAAAATTCCCAAAACATTTATTTGGATGATTATTTCACAGTCTGATGATTATGTCTAGATCTTACAGGCTTCTTTCATCAACGTTTCTGGTATAAACTTAAATAAAAAGTGAATTTCATCAGTAAAAATGCCATTATCCAATCTTCAGTACTTTAGTCTTTGACAATTCTTTTTCTCTTCAAAGCAAAGGTTAAGACCCGTTTCGTTGTTGTTTTCAACGGGTCTTCTCACTGTTCTTTTGACCTCAAGAAGTCTACACTGCACTTCAGAGAGATTAATCATTTGAATAACCAGATCCTTCTGAAGATCTTTACTTGTTTTCTGAGTATTAATTAGGCTATTTTGCAACAATAGTGTGTGAGTTTTCAGTATTGTTTTTTGTTTCCAACCATACTTTCCTTTGTAATTTAATGTAATTGAACCTGTTTCATTGTGAGCTTACATGATTTATCTGACTCTTGAATTGCTTGACTTCCCCACACAATAGCTACTGCAGCATCACTAATAGTCATTGAAGCATTCTCTTTAAAGGCTACAAGTTTTGCACATTTCCTTGGAATAATATCTATTCTTTCAAGCCACAGAGTAAAAAAACAACAAAAGAGAGCAATGAAACATCCAGCAGTCAACTGACAGAGAACTAACTGAATTTAGGGAAACCAGTTCAACCTGTCTTCATCTGGTCAAGGTCACATATTCTGAGTCTGCCTTGGGTTAGAGGAGCAAATACCCATGACCACTGCTCTCCTAAAAGAAAACCACATTAAAAAGTATTGTTTGTCTCAGTAATTTGCACAACACTAAAATATAATGCACAATACTGCATCAGTGACAGGAGTTTCTATAAAGGGAGCAACAGAGTTCTGTACAGTGATGAAACTACAAACCTAGCCCAAAAGAAATAAATTTAGAAAATGTCTCAGGAGAGTTCCCTGGATAATGTGATGAATATACAGGTTAGTCAGCCTTTGGGACTTTTGATTTCATCTCCTTATGAGGGGGTAAGGATATGACCCTTTGGTGCCTCTTGAAGGATGGGGGCTTGCCCCCAAGACAAAATGATTGACTCTCACTGTGGAGGCACGGACTATTGTTGGAAGTTACCCCTCTGCAGTGGCCTATAAAGGAGAAACTATATACCCATCGAATTTCCCCCTTTTCTCTTTCTTCTAAAGAAAAAAATACAAGAAAGAAAGCTAAGAGCAGAGCAGGGAGTTCCTATCCACATTTATGGAGAAGCAGTGTCTTAATCTCTCAACCACTGAGCAGCCATGGAGAGGAAAGCTGGGAGACCAAGTAGAAAGAGTTCTTAGGAGTTGCCTTTTCTAGCAGCCCCAAACTTCAGACTCCTAGAATCCAGCCTTCAAAGCAAAGAATGAAGATTTCCTGGAATCTAGACTCCTAACGGTGAGTGGGGTAGGATCCAGCTTTCCATCAAGAAAAGGCAGATTACCAACATAATGTGTCTCTTGGCAAGAGGAGAAAACCATATGTGGGGCCCTTGGTTCTGGGAGTGCTAAGGAATTAAAGCCACAATATAAAGGAGCAAAGGATTTGCCCTTGGTATTGGTGAGTTACTTAGATGGTGTGGTTCAAATGGGAAGGGAGATTGCCTATTTAGCAACCCCAAAGGTTTTTCCCTTCCAGGAAGAATCCAAAGAAGGATCATTATGACTCTAGGGAATACATGTATCCCTGTGAAAAGTAAGATTCACTAGAATGCCAAGGAGGAAGAACTGCTGCCCCAGTGGCATCCCCAAATTCAGTTCTCCTCTGATGAAAGTCCAAAACACAGGGTGACACTGAGTCTGGAAAACATCTGTGGGAGAAAATTGTAGAGGAACAGGGAAGGACTTGAGACAAACAGAAGAAAAAGCAAATCATGTAGGTAGAGGAGTTTATACTAGTGAAGTAGGTAAGAAGCTGAATGTGAAGAAGAGAAATTTGGCAAAGATGAGACAATTTCAAAAATAAATTGAAGGAAAACAATCTCTAAGCCCAGATATTGGTCCAGATTCTACTTCCTAGTTGTAAGAGAAACAGGATCAAGGGCAATTAAAGAGGATATGAAAGGACTAAGGAGATAAGGGAAGACTAGGGAGTAGAACTTGAAAAGACTCTAGAAGGATAATAAGGTAGTTAGTTACCAAGGTAAGGCAAGGCAGAAAGATAAGTGGAATAAACAGAAGACTAAGTAAACTGACAGAGTGGATTAGTGGATGGGACAAATTGGTTGTAAAAAGTTTTTAATTTTTTTTTTAAATTAATAGTTGGCTATAAAAAGTTTTAATCACTTAGAGTTATACACATCCACCAAGTAATTTCAACAGACAAGGCTGAAAATGTCAACCATTACAGAAATGGGGAAATTGCATAATGACCCGTACAATGTTCATATATGCAAGTCTTGGGACTGTTATCTGTGATCCATGCATAAGCTGATAATCTCCCTCCTGGAGAAACAAGGTAAGAGAATGTCTCTTCACACTCCAGATTGGTAGGGAGGATGATGATGGGTTCCTAAAGAAAACAGATACAAGACTTGTCAAGATGATAACAAATAGAAGTGGAGAACGGATAAGAAAGGGGGCACCTGTACAGTTACAGTTTAAAGACAAATGGAAGGCTTTTCCTAAAGAGGAAAGAAATGGATGCTGTGAGGAGGAAGTTATCAAGAATGATATAGGGTAGCCATGGGAACTATTGAGGGAGAGATTATCCAGAAAGAGTAAGAGAAAAGAAAAGGCAGGAGAGAAGAGTAAAAGTAACTGGTAATGCCCTGCTCAGGGGTACTGAGATGAGTATTTATCAACCTAGAAACAATAGCAGAGAGGTCTGTTGTCTTCTGGGGACATGTATCCATGATATAACAGGGAAATTCTCTCCTAAGATTTATCAAAACTGATGACAAACTACTCGATTTGCATGAGTCATGGGGACACAAATGTCACTTCCAGAAGGAACCTAAAAAGTATTGCCAATGATTATTAAGTCTTGAGGAAGAAACTGAAGACCATAAGGGCACACACTGTGTTTTCCTCACTTTGGCTCCACTAAAGGCAAGAGATACAGAAGAGAAAAATTAATTTGAGAAGTGAACAGCTGGCTAAGAAGGTGATGTCAGAGAACAAGATCTAGATTGTGGATAGTAGCTTACAATATAGAGTTGACAGATTTCTGGACCAAGACGGTAGAGTAAGGTAGCCAAGGCTGGCAAAGATGTATTTTCCAGGTGTTTGGTAAATCTTTAAAAAAGGCTTTAAACTAACTAAAGAGGATGAAGGAGGAAGACTATTGCCTGTATATTCAACTCAGGTTAGATACTTCAGAGAGAAGCCACAAAAAAGAATAGCATCCACAAATTCACAGTAGTCAAAAATCCAAGAAAAGACTCAGTAGTCAAACCTATGCATGGCCTCAAGTGTCACTAGATAAAGGCCAAAGTACAGGCAACAAACAAGAAGAACTAGAGATCCTAACTCAAGAGAATAAATTCAATCTCAGAGGTATTGTTGAGGCATGGTGGGAGGAAACAGATGACAAGTCTGACAAAGAGACATGATATAATAGTGATGGGGGAACCTCAATTATCCAGACATCTGCTAGAGCTCTGTCAAAAGCACAGCAACTATTAGGAACAATTTCATCCTCCAAAGAGGTAGCTAGGTGGCCCAATGGATAGAGTACTGGGCTTGGAATCAAGAAGACATCTTCCTGAGCTCAAATCTGGCCTCAGACACGTATTAGCTACATGACCCTGGGGAAGTCACTTCAACCTGTTTGCCTCAGCTCTTCCCCTGTAAAATGTGGTAGAGATGGAAATGGCAAACCACCCCAGTATCTTTTCCAGGAAAACCCCAAATGGAGTCAGGGACAGCTGGACATAAAATGATTGAACAACAGCATCCTCCAAAAGGTAGGAGAACCCAAAAGGAGAAATTCAATTCTGGATCAGATTGTGACTAAGATGGAAGGAACTGGTTGTTGGGGTAGAAATGATAGTAACCTTGGGGGGAAATGAACACTCCCTAGACTTTGTGATACAAAAAGAGAAGAAATATGAGCATACTCTGGCATGGACCCTAGATCTTAAGAAAGCAGATTTCAGAGTTTAGAGAAGGGAGGATCCCATGGAGTAAAGGTTTCCAGGGAAGTCAGCCCAGGAGGGATGGGTGATAGGAAAGAAATTCTGAATATGCAAAGGAAATAATGCCAGCAAGGAGGGAAAACAAACTTTATTTGGAGACAACTGTGGATGTATAAAGAACGCATCAATCAACTCGGGATTTGTATTTTGTGTTGTTGTGGCTGTTTAGTTTTTTTTGTACAGAAGATGAAAACAAGGCCAAGTAAGAGAAAATAATTATAATAAGAGTGGGATCCAATGCTTTAAAAATGATGTGAGGAATGCTAAAATTCAGAATGAGCTAAAGCTAGTCAGGAAAAACTAAGGTTAAAAAAGGTTTGTTTAGTTTTTTTTAAAGCTATATTAGGAGAAAAAGGAGGAATAGAAAAGGGTTGAAATTTTTGTTTGTGGTGAGCAGGGCCATGAGAACAGAAGAAAGAAAGATCTGCTAAATTCTGACTGTGCGTTTTTTGTTTTCTCTGCAAAGGAGAGTGACCTTGACACTGGACATGACAGTACAACAATGAATAACAGGCACTTGATACTCCAGGTAAACAAGGCCATGGTAAGAGAGTCCCTAGCTGTTCTTAATGAATTCAAATCACAAGGCCCAGATGAATGACAATCCTTACATCCTAAAAGAACTGGCAGATGTGATTGCTAAGCTACTATTGATGGTTATTTTAAAGATCATGGGAGACAACAGAGGCACTCCAATATTGGAGAAAAACAAAACTTAAAGAAAAGGCACCTTGCTCTGCTTGAGCAGACTTTTTACCCTGTCTTGTTTCCCCTGCGCCTTGGTTCCTTCCTCTCCCCAATGGGGAATTGGGGGAAGTGAATAGGTAGGCCTCTGTACCTGGTTTTCGTTGGGGGTCCCTGCACTCCACTTTCAAGGTCTCTATACCCTGTGGCCCTCTGTACTTGGTTTTCTTTGAGGGTCCTTGAACCCTGATTTCAGGGTCTCTGTGCCCTGTGTTGTTCCCCTCACCTGTGGGATGATGGAGAGGTGGATCAGTGGACCTCTGAGCCTGGAAAAATTGCCTAAATGTAAGCCTTCTCTCTGTCCCTATCCTTTTCTTCTCCTCCACTGTGGGATATGTATTATCTAGTCTTCTAAGTCTCAAAGCTAAAAGAGACAAGAAACTACAGCTCCTCTCCAGCCAAGACTGGGTCCAGCGGTTAGAGGCCATGGACCTGGGCACACCTTCCAAAGCCCTATCTGGAAGGGTAAACCCAATTCGCCCATTTTTATCATTGCTAGGGAATTGGGAAAACTGAGGGGACTCCTTTCCCTCTGCATCTCAATACTCCCTGTCCCCACACCCATGCCTACTTTTCTCCTGGCCTACTGGCCACCAGATCCTTGCAGCTGGACTCAGCAGGACTTCCCTGCGGGTTGTGCCCCTATGTTAGCAAAAACATGAATTTATGGATAATAATCTTTTCTTTTAAAGTGCTAAGAGTATTGGACCTTAGAAATTAAAATGTTACCACTAGTGAGTATGAATCCAGATTTGATTTGCTCATTCAACTAAGTTATGGTCACCTGATTGGTAATTAATTGGTTCTGTTTCAAGTTTTAAATACATATTTGTGATATGGTTGCATTTCTGAATTTTCTTATTGTATAATTTTGCATCACCTATGTTATTAGAAAAGCAATTTCTCTTATAATCTATATGTTATCAGATTAAGAATTGTATTCTCAAATTATGAGGTTGTTAACTAAAACATCTGGTCATAAATTCTAATCAATCCTGTGTAAAGTCTTCCATGGAGTAGAATTCCCATTGAGTAAATTTTTAAAGGCCTGGTAAACTTATTGTGATAAAGCTAATTCAATTGGGTATGTTCTTGTCTTCGGAAAAAACCGAACTTCCCCCACCTCCCAAGATAAAATGCCTTTCGGTACTTAGGAATTTGTGATTATTGAGAATTTTGGATTTATGGCACTTTGGAGATTTGTGATACTTAAAAGATTATTTTGTACCAACTTGGTTTCCATAAATCCCAGTCTTTAAGGTTTCCAGCTAATTTACTTAATGAAAGTTTAGTCATTATCCCTTTTAGCATTGAGATGAATTGTGAGCTTTTTTGGAAAGGGAAATACTTTTTACAAAGAAATTCTTTGCAAAATCTTTTTTTGTGTGAATCTAAAGGCCTACTGAATTTCCATTTGCAAGGTAATTTGTTGTATTAACTTGATACTGATAATAATTATGTCCAAACCTACTGTGAGTTTTCTAAGCTTCACTCCTGGGTTTGTTGTGTCCTTGGATCAGCCTTAGATAGGTGCTTTCAGAGAAACAGAGTCATTGGCTGGTTCTTCAGGTATCCTAAGAAAGGGAACTCTTGTGAATGTCAGTATGAAAGGTTCAATGCCCCATTCTGAATTTTTAAGGGGTGAAAAGTGAAAAGATAGAATCTTAGCAGATTCTGGAGGTTTTGTCCTTGAACATTAAGGAATTTTGAAATTCATTAAGGAGTTTTGAAACACCTTCTTACAAGGAGGTTGTTGTAACTGGTTGTAACTCCCTTCCCTTGAGTCAAGAGGGTATCTCATTATGACTGCAACCTTTCATCCCAGATCAGATTAAGAAAAGAGAGTTTCACCCTCTTCGCCTATGTGCAAATTCACCTTCCCCCAACTGGAAAAAGAAAGAAGGGGAAGAGGCAGCAGTTGCAGCTAGAAGTATCCAAGTTCAACACATAGCCACAACCCTGGCAAAAGGGTGAAAGGGGATAGGTTAAGATAAAGAAGCCAGCCAATTGCTGTTTGCACTTGGTAAGACAGCCCATCCTTCTGTCAATAATTTTTATATTATCTGGAAATGCAATTGATGTCATCTGAAGTTTATTGTTTGTGTTTACAGCTAAAACAATTTGGTTATCACTTATGAAAACGATAAGTTTGCTGGTTATAGTTTTAATGCTAAAACCTAAATCTAGCATGTATGGAAAGGAGCAGTCCTCAGGATAGTCAAAAGTACAGGCCCAGCAGCTCTAAGGAGTTTGAGTAAACAAATGATCTGTAGTAATTGGCTTTTGCACCAGAACAAATTTAAAATTTGAGATGTAAATTTTTGATTAGTGAAACTTGTCATCTGAGGTAAAAGCTCTTGGGACTACAATGAACTATGTTTTGAGTTATCTGATGGATCATAAAAATCCATCAATAATCAATAATCTACCATCTGAGAGAAATGCTACAAGCTACTCAGAGAAAATGTGACCATTACAGGTGGAATCTTCCACTGGAACAGGTCAATGGACAATCCTAGCCTCTGCCTAGGATGGGATCCTCCTGGCTCAGTTTCCCCATTGCGTTCCTCTGAAAAGGAATGTTTCCCACCTGAGTATTCCTGAGTCTGGCCATGAAGTGGAATTGAACTACATGTTTGCAAAACTGTGATGTTTTATCTAGTCATGTCTTTGCTTTTCCTTTTTATGGCAAATTTCTGTAATCAAAGCAAGTAGTCAAGATGAATAGGTAGTTATTCTATACCCCAGTTGGGTAAATTAGTACTCCTGCATAGCCATGTGAAAGATCAAATCCCTGGAATAGAACATTCTTTCTGGATGATAGGGAAATAATTAGACAAAGGGAAAAGAAGTTTGTGAAATGAAGGTACAAACACAATGATGAATCATTATCCCATAGACTAAAGTCTATGATACTATATTAAAATGTACATCTATGATACTATATTAAAATGTATGTGTAATATCTGGGCTATTCAGCCTAAGATTATGTTCCTTTTTCAGACAAATATAACAGAGAGAATAGTCTCAAGTTTTTCTCTGTCGTTTCCAGTGCTGCTTGAAATCAGTTTATTGACAGTTTCTTTCAAGTTATTTGCCTATAGTTGAATCATGATTTCTCCCATCTTGTAAAGCTGACAGACCTGTTGATGATGGACCTTTCAGTATCTTTTTTTTTTAACTTTTTGGTAAAAACCAACACAGAAGAGAAGGAACAAATAAGCCATTAGAAGTTTTGACATCAGCATAAATTTCATTCATGGACTCTCATTTTTTTGTTTTAAATTTTAAATTATTTTATTTGTTTTCAGTTGGCTACAGTCCCTTCCATACATCTTTAGATTTTTCACCTCCCTCCTCCTTTTACCCCCTCCCCTCCCCACTCCCTCTTTGAGACAATGTGCAATCTTATATAGGTTCTACACGTACATTTCTAGTAAATACATTTTCACCTTAGTCATGTTGAATAAAAGAATTAAAATGAATGGGAGAAACCATAAAACAAAACAAAAAAATAACACAAGATGAAAATGAACTGCTTCATTCTGTGATCTAATTCCATAGTTCTTTCTCTGGATGTGGAAAGCATTTGCCTCAAAAGTCCACTGAGAATTTTTTAGGCCCTTGCATTGCAATAAAGTACTAAGTCTACCAGAAAAATTCCTCGCACACTGTGGTTGTTGCTGTGTACAAAGTTTTCCTGGTTCTGATCCTTTCACTCAGCATCAACTCATAAAAGTCCTTCCAGGCCTCTCTGAAGTCTTCCTGTTCATCATTTCTTACAGCACAACAGTATTCTATTACATTCATATGCCACAACTTGTTTAGCCATTTCCCAATTGATGGGCATCCCCTCGATTTCTAGCTCTTGACCACCACAAAGAGAGCTGTTATAAATATTTTTGTACATGTGGGACCCCTTTCTCATTTTTATGATCTCTTGAGGATACAGTCCTAGAAGTGATATTCCTGAGTCAAAGGGTATACATATTTTTGTAGCCCTTTGGCCATAGTTCCAAATTGCTCTTCAGAATGGTTGGATTAGCTCACAGCTCCACCAACAATGAATTAGTGTTCCAACTCTCCCACATCTTCTCCAACATTTATCATCTTCCTGTTTGTCATGTTAGCCAATCTGAGAGGTGTGATGTGGTATCTCAGAGTTGTTTAGATTTGCATCTCTCTAATCAATAGTGATTTAGAGCATTTTTTCATATGACTATATAGAGCTTTAATATTTTCCTCTGAAAACGGCTTGTTTATATCCTCAATTGAGGAATGACTTGTACTCTTGTACCTTTGACTCAGTTCTCTATATATTTTAGAAATGTGGCCTTTATCACAGACACTACTTGCAAAAATTCTTTCCCAGTTTTCTGCTTCCCTCCTAATCACAGTTGCATTGGGTTTGTTTGTGCAAAAGCTTTTCAATTTAATGTAATCAAAATTATCCATTTTGCACTTCATAATGTTCTCTATCTCTTGTTTGGTCAAAAATTTCTCCATTCTCCATAAATCTGACAAATATGCTATTCCTTCTTGCCCTAATTTGTTTATAATATCAGTTTTTATAGCTAGATCACGTATGCATTTGGACTTTATTCTTCTGTGCAATGTCAGGTATTGGTCTATGCTTAGCTTCTGCCACACTTACCCAGTTTTTTGTCAAACAATGAGTTCTTATAACAGAAGCTGGGGTCCTTAGGTTTATCAAACAGTACATTGCTATATTCATTGACTATTGTGTCTTGAGTACCTAACTATTTCACTGGTCTACCCCTCTATTTCTTAGCCAGTACCAAGTGGTTTTGATGATTGTTGCTTTATAATACAATTTAGGATCTGGCAGGGCTATTGTGGAAATAATACCTGTTTATACTATGTACTCTGTGTTCTGTGGTACAAATGTTTTATTATAAGCAACTTAATGCTATGCACTGTTTTGGAATTAATTACTTATGTATCCTCCCAAGGGGAACTCAAGGGTAGAAAGCTTCTACCTACAAAGTGTTGTTGCTTACATTTACATATATAGAGTTGGATCCTCAGTGGCATCTGATCCTCCTAAAAGAATTTGAATCAGAGTGGAAACTTTGAGAAAATAACAAGATACAGAAAATCCTGTATGTCAAAAGTAAATAATAATAATAATAATAATAATAATTTCATGGGGTTCTTGATTTCTTTCTTTGTTTTTCTTGACATCACTTTTAATGCTCCTTCTATTTGGCACCTGCAGGTTTAACTTGTTTGTCAGATTTGTGTCTCCTAGACTATACTGTCCACCTGCAGATGGTCATGCAACAAGGATACCTGTTATACACTCCCCTCATCCCCTGGATGCTGCTTCAGCCTCTCTGTGTCTTTATCTTGCAAGACTCCTTTATCTTAGATCTCCAACCCCCCCATAAGGAAATCCTAAAGTCATCCTATATAAGCCTAGTCCTTTTACTGTCTCATTACCTTTGTTTAGCTCCCTGCCAAATCTCAGGCCCACTGCTTTTGCATCAGTAAGCTCCCAATGGCTACAGAGAAGGTCTAAGTGAATTCATTCACATTGTGAACCAGCTCTACCATCTCTCTCTTCAACAATGAGGTTTTCTTTCACGTGCCAGGTGGCCCAGATGACCACTGAGGTCCCTTCCAACTCTCATAATTCTAGGATTCTATCACTTTAAGACCCTGGAAAAAGTAGGATGCACCAGAGAATGATAAGTACTGTATTCTTTGTGGGCAACTGGGAATCCTTGATACGTTTTCTGCATTATGAACTCCCATAAGTCATTTTACTTTTTCTACACTTTTGTGGAGTTACTAAAAGCTGTACTGTACCCCAAATGTATTATTACTTCAAGTGCCAGTGGAGAAAGCATTTGTCTTATTTTACCAAAGACCACACAACGCCCTATAATCCCTTCTCTATGGTCCTATTCTCCTAATATAGCCACTGCACAGGAAACTTCTGTTTGACCTGCGTCTTCGTTCCCTTGCCTCTAACTACCAGTTCCATGGGCTTCTTGTTTTACCTTGCAGGGAGGGGCTCAGAATTTCACGCAATTTTCCACAGTCTCCTAGACATATTCTTCTGCCCCCTCCCATTCCAGCACCCCTTAATGTACCCACTAGAATGTAGAAGTAACATAATAAGCAAATTAAAGGAGCAAGGAACAAATTACCTTTCCATGAATAGGGGAAGAGTTCACAACCAAGCAAGAGAGAAAGGATCACAGAAGAGAAAAAGGACAATTCTAGTTATATAAAGTCAAAATGTTTTTGTACAAACAAAACCAATGCAGATAAAATGGAAAGGGAAACAACTGAGGAAAGTCTTTGCAGCAAGTGTCTCTGATAATGGGCTCATATTCAAGCTATATAAGGAACTGATTCAACTTTGTAAGAGCCATCCCCCTATAAATAAATAGTCAAAGGATATGAACTGGCAGTTTACAAAGGAAGAAATCTGAGCTATCCATAACCATATGATAAAATGTTCCAACTCACCAATCATTAAAGAACTGTAAATTAAAGCAACCCAGTGGGACTACCTTATACCCATCAGAATGGCAAAGATGACAAAAGAGGAAAATTGCAAATGTTGGAGGGGCTACAAGAAAACAAGCATATTAATGCATTGTTGATAGAGCTATAAATTGGTATAGCATCATAGCTCTTCTGGAAAGCAAATTGGAACTATGTACAAAAAGTCACTAAACTTTGCATACCTTTTGACTCAGTGATACCACTACTAAGCCTGTAAAGAACTCAAAGAAAGGAACATGATCCTTACGTACAAAAAAGGTTGAAAGTTTGTCACTATATGACAAAGAATTGGAAACTAGGGGAGTACCTATCAATTGCAGGCTGCCTGAACAAATTGTGGCATGTGAACATAATGGAATATTATTGTTCCTTATAGCAATGACAGGGTACAGGGTCTAGAAACCATCCCCCCTCCTGAATTATCCTTGAATTTTCCCACTTGATCAAGTTTCTGGCATTTGCCTGAGGATATAATCCTCTCAACCGGCCTTTCATTGTGACGTACAACCAATCTCCCAATTTTCTACTGCCCAGTCCTCCATTGTCTGTTATCTCCAGATGGTCCAGACTACTTGCCACCCTTGATCCCTTTTAGACCCCATTCTCTAGGTCCAGGCCCTTGAGTTTGATCTCTCAGTCACTCCAGCCTACAGGCTACCCCATCAAGAGCCTCCGTAGACCCCTCCTCCAATTACCCCAGACTACTTGGTCACTCCTAGATCCTTCTCACAGTCTTTCTGTATATAAGATCCATCTTGTTTCCATTAAAGTGCTGAGATTCCTTTAGAGTCTGGCTAACAGGGAAAATTTTTTTAATCATTTCCACCCAGAAGGATGTTCTAATAAACCTTGTTTTTTGGCTGAAAGAAGGCTTTGGTGGCAGAACCCCTCTGTTGTTATTTCAGGGTCCTAGCACCCCTAAACTTCAACAATAACTAACAAAATGAATAGTTTCAGGGCTTGTTAAGACTTCTATAAACTGGGGCACAGCCAAGATGATGGAGTAGAAAGATACATATACTCTAGCTCTTCCCCTACAGCCCATAAAATACCTGTAAAAAATGACTCTCAACAAATTCTAGAGCAGCAGAAGCCACAGAATGAAGGAGATTTCCAGCCAAAGGTAACCTGGAAGGCCAACAGGAAAAGTCTATCCCACAGGACACTGAGCAGAGCAGAGCTCAGGAACTGGCCACACAGCACCAGGAGGAATAGGACCAGAACAGGCCTCTGGGGCAGAATCCCCAGCAGGGAGGGTCTCAGATTGCTCAACCCACAAGCACCAAAGAAAGCTTCAAAGGTCAGTAAGAGGGCTTTCCCAACTAGGTGAGAGGGAAACAAGGTCCCCCCCAGCACTGGCCCCAGGCAGTGGCAGCAGTAGCTGCATCCATCTGTAAAGCACTCTGCCTAAAGCCCCTGGGGGAACTGAGCAGCTGATCTGACCCTCAGCCCTGAGCACAGTCATGGGGTGAGGAGGAGCACTAAGACCCTCCTCTTGACAAAGGATTCAGAAGTAAAGTAACTGGCTGGGAAAATGCCCAAAAAAAGGGGAAAAAGTAAGACCATAGAAGGTTACTTTCTTGATGAACAGGTATATTTCCTTCATCCTTTCAGATGAGGAAGAACAATGCATACTGTCAAAGGAAGTCAAGGCTTCTGTATCCAGTACCTTCAAAATGAATATGCAACGTGCTCAGGCTATGGAACAGTATGAAAAGTGATTCAACAGCTTGCTAAAGGACACCCCAAAAAAATGCTGAAGAAAATAACACCTTTAAAAATATACTAACTCAATTGGAAAAAGAAGTCCAAAAAGCCAATGAGGAGAAAAAGTCTTTAAAAAACAGAATTAGCCAAATGGAAAAGGAGGTTCAAAAGTTCACTGAAGAAAATAGTGCTTTAAAAATGAGAGTGGAGCTGAGGGAAACTAATGACTTTATGATAAACCAAGAAATTACAAAACAAAACCAAAAGCATGAAAAAATTGAAGATAACATGAAATATCTCATTGGAAAAACAACTGACCTGGAAAATAGATCCAGGAGAGACAATTTAAAAATTATGAGACTACCTGAAAGCCAGGATCAAAAAAAGAGCCTAGACAATATCTTTCATGAAATTATCAAGGAAAACTGCCCTGATATTCTAGAAGCAGAGGGCCAAATAAATATTGAAAGAATCCATTGATCACCTCCTGAAAGAGATCCAAAAAGAGAAACTCCTAGGAACAATTGTGGCCACATTTCAGAATTCTCAGGTCAAGGAGAAAATATTGCAAGCAACTAGAAAGAAACAATTTGAGTATTGTGGAAATACAATCAGGATAACACAGGATCTGGCAGCTTTTACATTAAGGTATCGAAGGGCGTGGAATAGGATATTCCAGAAGTCAAAGGAGCTGGGATTAAAACCAAGAATCACCTACCCAGCAAAACTGAGTATAATGCTTCAGGGGAAAAAATGGTCATTCAATGAAATAAAGGGCTTTCAAGCATTCTTGATGAAAAGACCAGAACTGAAGAGAAAATTTGACTTTCAAACATAAGAATCAAGAGAAGCATGAAAAGGTAAACAAGAAAGAGAAATCATAAAGGACTTTTTAAAACTGAACTGTTTACCTTCCTACATGGAAAGATAGTATTTGTAACTCTTGAGACTTTTCTCAGCATTTGGTGAGGTGGAGGGATTATATACACACAGACACACACACACACACACATAAATAGACAGAGAACACAGGCTGAGTTGAATCAGAAGGGATGATATCTATAAAAAATAAAATTAAGGGGTAAGAGAGGAATATATTGGGAGGAGAAAGGGAGAAATGGAATGGGGCAAATTATCACTCATAAAAGAGTTAAGAAAAATCTTTTTCAATGGAGGAGAAAAGGGAGGAGGTGAAAGGGGAAAAGTGAAGTTTACTCTCTTCACATATGGCTTAAGGAGGGAATAACATGCTCACTCAATTTGGTATGAAAATCTATCTTACACTATAGGAAAGTAGGGGAGAAGGGGACAAGTGGGATGAGGGGGGTGATAGAAAGGAGGGCAAATGGGAGAAGGGAGTAACTAGAAGTAAACACTTTTGGGAAGGGACAAGGTCAAATGAGAGAATAGAATAAAGCGGGGACAGGGTAGGATGGAGGGAAATATAGTTAGTGTTACATAACATGACTATTATGGAAGTCTTTTGCAAAATGACAAATATATAGCCTGTATTGAATTCTTTGACTTCTCAATGGGGATAGTTGGGGAGGGAGGAAGGGAGAGAAGTTGGAATTCAAAGTATTAGAAACAAATGTTGAGAATTGTTATTGCATATAACTAAGAAATAAAAAATGCAGGTAATGGGGTACAGAAATCTATCTTGCCCTACAAGAAAAGAGAGAAGATGAAGATAAAGGAAGGGTGGGGTGTGATAGAAGGGAGGGCATAGAGGGAGGAAAGGGTAATCAGAATGCAAGGTGTTATGGGGTGAGAAGAGGGGAGAGATGGGGAGAAAAATTGGAACTCAAAATTTTGTGGAAATGAATGTCATAATCTAAAAATCAATTTTTAAAAATAAAATAAGACTTTTATAAACTGATGCTGAGTAAAGTGAGCAAAATAAGGAGAACAATGTATGTAATAACCAATAATGACACAGAAACCCTCTCAAACCCTAATTGATGTAATGTCCAACTATTATTCCAGAGACCCAAAGATGAAGCTTGCTACTCCACCTCCTAACAGGTCATGGGCTCCAAATACAGAATGACTCGACCAATGAGGCAATTTACTCTGTTTTATTATGAAAAAGTTTTCATATTCTTTCTTATTGTTGTTGGGAGAGGCAGGAAGTGGGAGGGAGAGAAAATAAAATGTTTGTTAATTAGGAAAAAATAATAAAATTTTAAATTTTTTTAAAAGAATTTAAGTTCCCTACTATAAAGGTCAGGCTGACCCCAAAGCTTGGGTTTTAGGTTCCTCAAATCAGAATGTTTCTGCTTTTCTCAGAGAACCTTAATTTGAATGTTTATACTAAAGGATGTACATCTCAAGGGAACTGCCCCCACTGTGATCTTGCTTAATTGTTTGTAGAGCTGTTCAAACTGGTACTATTCTCTGAACCCACTATAATGTAAACCTCTGAGTGACTGGAAGGGGAGCCACATCTTCTTCCCCTGCTCTCCTTTACCAAAGGAGTAAATTAAAAAAGAATGGAAGCTCCAGAGGATGAGAACTATCTTTCTGCATTTGTATTCCCAGTACTTTATACTTTAGGGCTTAATAAATGCTTTTCTATTTATTATCTCTAGGATCTGGGGAAATCGTTTAGTTACATCTACCTAAACCTACACACAAATTATACCAGATATTTACCTAAAGGAAATTGTTGGTGGCAGCATAACCAATCAAAGAGAGATATGACATTTGGACTAACCCCAAGCATGGACCTGATATATGTAAATCCAGAGCTTGGAGGATTCTGGACCACAAGTTATATGAAATTACAAAGTCCTGATACTCTTTAAAATGTTAGGAGAGAAATATTTCAAGTAAAAACAACAACACTGGAGAGCAATGTGGAACTATGCTCAAAGGGCTATACAATTGTACATACCCTTTGACCCAGCAATATCGCTTCTAGCACTATATCCCAAAGAGATCACAGAAATGGGAAAAGGACTCACATGGACAAAAATATTTGTAGCAGCTCATTTTGTGGTGGCCAAGAAGTGGAAATTGAGGGGGATGCCCATTAACTGGGGAATCGCTAAACAAGCTGTGGTATATGAATATAATGGAATACTATTGTGCTATAGGAAATGATAAGCAGGTAGATTTCAGAAAAACCTGGACTTATATGAATTGATACTCAGCAAAGAGAGAAGAACCAGGAAAACATTGTACATAGTAACAGCTACATTGTGCAATGACTGACTTTGAAAGATGTACCTCTTCATAGCAATGCAAGGACCTAAAACAATTCCAAAAGACTCATGGTAAAAATGCCATCCACATCTGGAGAAAGAAATATGGAGCCTGAATGCAAATGAAAGTATACTATTTGCTGTCTCGTTTTATCTTTTCTTTCTCATGGTTCCTCCCATTTCTTCTAATTCTATACAACATGACTAATGTGGAAATATGTTTAATAAAAATGTGTATATAGAGCCTATAACAGATTGCATGCTATGTTGGGGAGGGGTGAGGGGAAGGAGGGGGAAAAATTTAAAACTTATGGAAGTGAATGTTGAAAACTAAAAATTAATTAATAAAAAGTAAAAACAACAACAATAATAACAACATTTCTATCATACTTTCCCATGATTCTATGAGGAAAGGTAGGTAGTGCAAATATTATTACCCCCATTTTACAGATAAGAAAACTGAGGCTGAGAGAGATTATGAGACTCATCCAGGATTACACAGCTTGGGGGAATTTAGACTAGTGTGTTGCTTCTTATAGACAAGTGTGTTGCTTGCTTATAGACAAGTGCTATAGAAGTTCAAAAAGGGGAAAGCTTTAGGGATTGGGTGAAAAGAGCTCTGATAAGGAATTTGAATGATTAGAGAGGGAGATGGCACCTGAGGCCCAGGACACAGTAAGAGCAAAAGTAGAGAGATGGAAATGACTATAGCATGTTCTGGGATAACAAGGAGGCCAGTTACCACTAGGAGGTAATCACTGATTCCTCAGCAACAATGAACTTCCTGAAAACCAAAGGGATATACTTAATTCTCTACAGTGACTCAACAGACAGCAACCTGGTTCCATTGCAAAGAGGAAACATAAATAATCATGAGCAGATATAAGCCTATTACTCATGGTAACTTGGCCTAGGAGACATGATCAAAGGCATTGTCATGCAGTAAGAATAAGGGATAACCAACAGGTGAACAGCCTAATTATAGCACTGTTACTCAAGGGATGCCAAAAGACCTAGAAGAAGGCTTCTGCTACATTGGGCAGATCCTCTATGAAGGATATACAGGAGAGGATGGACAAGAATTCCAAAGGAAGAGGAGGAGGTTGATAGAGTGCCCACATAAATAAGATCATGGAGATCCCAAAGTAAAAGGAGCCATATGAAAGGAGAAATGAGTGTTACTGTCCTTGCAGCATGCTATGGGCCATCTGGCCAAATGGATATCTCATTTGTAATAATCATCATAACAAAAATATGGGTGATATTTTCCTAATATGGACCACAAAACCAGCAATATAATTAGGAGTATTGCCTCACCCCTGGGTCAGGTCCACCTCCTTCCCTACTGATAAATCTGGGTCCACGTGACCCCAGGGCCACTGTCCTTGTACAAAGGGTTTCTCTGGACCATGGTAACATCTTAAGAGGTAACCTGAGGCCTCTATGAAAGGAAGAAAAGGTCAAATGGGGATAAACTGTACCTACTTCACAATCCTGCTAACTAATATTTTCCATCAAAATGTCACTTGGGTAAAAGGCTGCTCAGTTGCCATAGATACTTCTAGCATTCTGAATCTCCCTGGCAATGCTCCCAGGCTGGCGAACCAGGGGATACAATTGATTTGGATTTACAGGAGATTTTCAAATGTGGGACACCCTAAACCTCTATGACAATTTCATCAGTTGATTTTTAACAAACAAATGCTCAAGTGGACAGCACATAGAAAAACATCTCTGCAATGACTCATTTTCCCATTATCTGAATGTACAAATAAGGGGCAATTAGAAGTCAAACTCCCCAGATCTAGAGGTAGCAGCTCGAATAACAGGATTTGTTCAACAACAAAACAACAGTGGTGGAGAAGAGGGCAACTAAGGTAACATACATCTGGGTCCTTATTTTCTCCCAACTGGGCACTTTGAAACTTCATCCAAAACTTTAAAGTCTCCAAAAGTGTTTTCCTCCCGATAATTCCACAAAGTGGATAATACAGGTATTCCTATCTCCAATGTACAGAGGTGAAACTCAGGCACAAAAAAAGAGAATTTCCTTGACCAAAGTTACACAGATAGTAATAGAAGTTGTTGAATTTGAACCCAGGTCTTCTCTACATATGACCTTGGGGAAATACCTTCCACAAATTCAAAGAATCAGATAATCTAAGACTTAAAAGGCATATCAAAGGCCAAGTCCTACTTTACACATGAACAGGAATACCCTAAACCCCAAGTCTTCATCTACATTAAATGAAAAGGTTGGATGAGATAGTCTCTGAGGTCCTTTTTGGCTTCGCTGAAATGTAGACATTCTAGGCCTACAGCATCTCCCTGAGCTATCCGTCTAGTAACTCCATCAAAAAGCAAATAAAGTTATCCTGGAATGATCTCTTTTTTAAAGTTTTTAATTGATGTCTTTAAAAAACACAGTGTTTATATGTCAATTAAACAAAACTGTCCAAAAAAAATGACCATATCTGACAGTCTATGTATCATTCTGTGCTGAAACTCTTTACCTCTTTATCAAACATGAATGAATAAGTATACATCAGGATGTAGATTCTTAACCTTTTTCTGTATCCTGGACCCCTTGGGTAGATTGAAGCCTAGGGAACCCTTCTCAGAAAAATGATTTTAAAGAAATAAAATAAAATACATAAAATTACAAAAAAAACCAATAGTGAAAATAAACATGTGTGTGTGTGTGTGTGTGTGTGTGTGTTTCCCATTCATGTTCACAGATTCTCTGAACTCTATTCATAGACCCTTTGGGATTCATAGATTCCTGGTTAAGAACCCCCCTGTATTAAGCACTTAACATAAGCTTTGTGCTGAGCTAAGAGTAGAAGACACAAATACAAAAAGAAGACAGTCCCTGCCCTCAAGGAACTTATATTATAAGAGGATAAGAGAATATATATAAGAAGTGGTGGTCAGGGAAGGGTTCTTTGGTCTGGGAAGTCACAGGGACCATGAGTGGAATCATAGGGCAAATGGCCAACTTATCCTTTCCAGGAAGATTTCATTACAGTTCTTTGAGGTAGTGACTGTTCCTAGAGCTAGGAGTGGAAAGCAGAGAGGTAGGGTAAAAACATTGGGGAGGGAAGGGTACAAGGGCCATGGCAAGGAGTGAAGACAACCAGAGAAGAGTATGGTCAGTTTGGATATGGGCTAGATATGAAGAACTCTAACTAATCAGAAGCCCAGGAAAGTATGTCTTATCATCTGTTCACTGGGACTGAGTTGTAATTCATCTGACTTCGCTACTTTTTAGTATTCTTTTTAATTATATTGTTAAAGATCAATTTAATTCCAATATCAAATAAATTATTTAGAATAATAGGCAAAGGAGTCCTACAAAACTCCTTTTATGAAACAAATATGGTGTTCAAACCTAAACCAGCAAGACCCAAAACAGAGAAAGAAAATTACAGACCAATTTCATTAATGAATATGGATGCAAAAATCCTAAGTAAAATACTCGCTAGGAGACAACAATATATCACAAAGATTATACATGGTGACCAAGTGAGATTTATACCAGGAATTCAAGGATCATTTAATAGAAGGAAAACTATTAACATAATTGATTATACCAATAATAAAAGTAACAAAAAACATATGATTATATCAATAGATGCAGAAAAAGCTTTTGACAAAATGCAACACTCAATACAATTAAAACAAAACCATTTGAAATCAGAGGTATAAATATATTTTCCTTAAAATGATAAGAATCATCTACCTAAAACTATCAGCAAGCATTATTTGTAATGAGGATAAGCTAGGAGCCTTCCCAATAAGATCAGGAAGGAAGCAAGGATGCCCATTATCACCAATATTATTGAATATTGTATTAGAAATGCTAGTTTCTGGCTTTTATTGGATGGTCAATAATGGGCCCAGTGTAAGTCTCTGTGGCTCATTGTTTAGGTTTGATAGTGTAGAATAAATGTAAAAAACAATTGTTTTCTGTCCTGGATAGAAACTGCAAGGTCTTTCAATCCCAGATTGGTATCTTTGGGATGGTGAAGTGGGTCATCTTTTCTCTCAATTTGTACCTGGCCCTTAGTCATTGAATGAGTGTGATCTCACCTTAAAAAACAGAATTGGCCAAATGGTAAAAGAGATACAAAAAATCTACTTAAAAAAAGAACTCCTTAAAAAGCAGAATCAGCAAAATGGAAAAGAGGTAAAGAACTCCTTAAAAAGTAGAACTGGCCAGGGAAGGAGGAAGGGAGACAATATGGAACTCAAAGTTTTAAAAACAAATGTTAAATAGTGTTTTTTATATGTAACTAGGGAAAAATAAAATACTAAATAAATGCACCCCCCAAAAGAAGTAGAATTAGCCAAATGAAAAGAGGTACAAAAGTTCACTGAATAAAAAAATTCCTTACTATTATACTATAAGAAATGATGAGCAGGGAGAGTTCCAAAAAACCTGGGAAGACATACATGAACTGATGCTGAGTGAAGTTAGCAGAACCAGGAGAGCATTGCACACAATAAAAGCAACATTGTAGATGATCAACTATGATAGACTTAGTTCTTCTTAGCAATACAATGATCCAATCCAATTCTAAAAGATTCATGATGGAAAATGCTATCCACATCCAGAGAAAGAACTATGGAGTTTGAATACAGATCAAAACATGCTCTTTTCACTTTTTTTGTTTTTTCTTTCTTGTGTTTTTCCCTTTGGTTTTGATTCTTCTTTCACAACATGATTAATGTGGACATGTGTTTAACATGATTAAACATGTATAACTTATATCAGAATGTTTGCTGGCTTGGGGAGGGATGGAATGAGGGAGAGAGAGAAATTTGGAACTCTAAATCTTATAAAAAATGAAAGTTGAAAATTTATTTTACATGTAACTGGAAAAAATAAAATACTATTAAGTGAAGAAAAAAATAATTTCTTAAAATTAGAATTGGATAAGTAGAAGCTAGTGACTCCACAAGAAATCAAGAAACAAAACAAAATCAAAAGAATGAAAAAATAAAAGAAAATGTGAAATGTCTCATTGAAAAGACAACTGACCTGAAAAAGAGATCAAGGAGAGAGAATTTAAAAATTATTGGATGACCTGAAAGCATTATTAAAAAAAAAAACAACAACTTAGATATCATCTTTCAAGAACTTATCAAGGAAAACAGTCTTGAGATCCTAGAACCAGAGGGTAAAATAGAAATTGAAAGACTCTACCAATCACCTCTTGAAAGAGATACCAAAATTAAAACTCCTAAGAATATTATAGTCAAATTGCAAAGCTCCCAGGTCAAGGAGAAAATATTGCAAACAGCCAGAAAGAAACAATTCAAATATTATAGAACCACAGTCAGGAACACACAAAATTCAGCTGCTTCTACATTAAAGTATCAGACGACTTGGAATTATGACATTCTGGAGGTCAAGGGAACTAGGACTACAACCAAGAATCACCTACTGAGAAAAACTGAGAATAATTCTTCAGGGTAAAAACCTCAACATTTCATAAAATAGAGAACTTTCAGGCATTCTTGATGAAAAGACCACAGCAGAATATAAAATTTTACTTTCAAATACAAGACTCAAGAGAGGCATAAAAAGATAAACATGAAAGAAAAATCATAATGGATTCAAGAAAGTCGAACTGTTTATACTCCTATATGGGAAGATGATACATGTAACTCCTAAGGACTTTATCATTATTAGGGCAATTTGAAGTGTACATAGACAGAAGGAAGAGGTGTAAGTGGACTATGAAGGAAGATTTCAAAAAAGAAAAATTAAGGGGTAAGAAGATTCACCCACTAGAAGAAAGGGGAAGGGAAAGGAAAAATGAAGAAAATTATATTGTATAAAAGAGGTACAAAAGGATGAGCATTTACAGAGGAGGGGAAGATGGGGAGTAGTAGGCAATGCATGAACCTTATTCTTATCGAAATTGGTTCTCAAAACAGGAAAAATATACACACTCAAGAATAGAAACAGAGCATAAACCTACAGGGAATTAGGAGGGAAAGGGAATAAAGAAAAGGAAGGACACTGATAAAAAAGAAAGAGGAATGGTTAGAAGCAAAATAGAATTTTGAGGAGGGGCAGACTAAAAAGAGAGAGAAAAGGATAAATAGAGGAGAAAAATTAAATAGAGGGAAATACACAGTAATCATAACTGTGGACGTGAATGGCATGAACTCACTTATAAAATGGAAACAGCAGAATGGATTAAAAATGAGAATCTGAAGGTATCTTGTTTACAAGAAACATACTAAAAACAAAAAGACATACAGAAAATAAAAATTAGGGGCTCAAGCAGAATCTATTATACATCAGCTAAAGTAACAGCAAAAAAAATCATGACCTCAGACAAAGAAAAAGCAAAAATTCCTCTATTTAAAAGACATAAGCAGTGAAACTACATTATGCTAAAAGGTAAAACAAAAAATGAAATCATATTAGTATTAAACATGAGTTACAGCACAAAACAGACAGTAAAACTATACTAGTGAGGAACCTCAAATTTCTCTTTTAAGAACTAAATAAATCTAAGCAAAATAAATAAATAAACAAGAAAGGAAGAAAATGAACAGAGTTTTAGAAAAGTTAGATATGATCAACCTCTGGGGAAAACTGAATGAGAATAGAAAGGAACATATGTTTTTCCTTACATGGCACTTTCACAAAAATTGACCATGTATCAAGGCATTAAAAAAAGTTCCCAACCAAATGAGGAAAAGGAGAAATATAAAATGCATTCTTTGTAGACCATAATACCATAAAATTATACTCAACTAAATCTGTGGATAGAGAGATTAAAAATTAGGTGGAAACTAAATAATCTAATTCTAAAGAATGAGTGGGTCAAAGAACAAATCATAGAAATAATAATTCCGTCAAAGAGAATAACAATGAAAAAATGTACCAAAATTTATGGAATGCAGTCAAACCAGTATTTAGGGGAAAATGTGTATCACTAAATGTTTACATCAATAAAATAGAGGAAGAACAGATCAATAAGATGGATAATCAACTCTTTAAAAAGCTGAAAAAAAAACAAACTAAAAATTCCAAATTAAAGACCAAATTGGAAATCCTGGAAATCAAAGGAGATATTAATAAAATTGAAAGTTAAAAAAACCTTTGAACTAATAAATAAAAACAGTGACTGGTTTTAAGAAAAAAAACAATGAAAACAGAAAAACTATTGGTTACTTTGATTTTAAAAAAGAAAGAAGAAAATCAAATTAACAGCAGCAAACTTTAAAAAGGATAAATTTACAACCAATGAAAATGAAACTAAAGCAATTCTTAGGTACTATTTTGCTCAATAATATGCTAATAAATCTAACAATCTAACAGAAATGGATGAATACTGACAAAAACATAAATTGTCCAGATTAGCAGAAGAGAAAACAGAATATTTAAATAATCCTATCTTGGAAAAACAAATTGAACAAGCCATCACTGAGCTCCCTAAGGAAAAAGCCCCCAGGACTAGATGGAATTACAATGAATTCTACCAAACATTTAAAGAACAGTTAATTCCAACACTATGTAAACTTTTTGAAAAATAGGCAAAGAAGGAGTCCTACCAAATTCCTATTAAAGGGCAAATATGGTGCTGATATCTAAACCAGGAAGAGCCATGAGAAAGAAAATTATAGATCAGTTTCCCTAATGGATATTCTTTTCGTCAACTTTTAGACAATTTCATTTAAAATTCTGAGTTCCAAATTCTATCCCTCCCTCTCCCCTGAGAGGTAAACAATCAAATATAGGATACATATATATTTGTATGTGTGTGTGTGTGTGTGCATAATTATGCAAAACATTTTCATAATAATCATTTTGTACAAGAAGACTTGAATAAAAGAAAAAAATGAAAAAACTGAAAAAATAGAATGCTTCAGTCTGTATTCAGTAAATATCAGTTCTTCCTCCGGAGGCAGATAGTATGTTCCTAATGAATATTGATGAAAATTCTTAAATAAGATACTAGCAAGGAGATTACAGCAATATATTGCAAAGATCATACACTATGACCTGGAGGAATTTATTCCAGGAAAACAGGGCTACTTCAATATCAGGAAAACTATCAGAACAATTGATCATATCAGTCACAAAAACAAAAAGCATGTGAATATCTCAATAGATGAAGAAAAAGCTTCTGAAAAAATACAATACTCATTCTTATTAAAAAAAACAGTACAAAGTATAGGAATAAAGGGAGTTTTCCTGAAAATGATAAGTAGTATCTATCTAATACCATCAACAAGCATTATCTATTATGGGGTTAAGCTAGAAGCCTTTCCAATAAGATGAGGAGTGAAGCAAGGATGCCCATTATCACCACTGGGTTTTTTAAATTATTAATTTATTTTTTTTCAGTTTCCTACAATTACTTACATAAGTCTTAGATTATTTTGCCCTTCCTCCCCGAGAGGGCATGCAGTCTTAAATGGGTTCTACACATGCACCCCATCCTAACACATCTTTACCCTAGTCATGTTGCATAGAAGAATCAAAGTGAATTGGAGAAATCATGAGAAAAACCAAAACAGACAACATAACACAAGAAAAAATATTCTGCTTCATTTTGCATTCCAATTCCACAGTTCTTTCTCTGGATGCGGATGGCATTTTGCCTTAAGAGTCCTTTGGAAATGTTTTAGTTCCTTGCATTGCTGTGAGGGGCTACGTCTACCAGAAAAATTCCTTGCACACTGTGGCTCTTACTGTGTACAATGTTCTCCTGGTTCTGTTCCTTTCACTCATCATCGGTTCATATAAGTCCTTTGAGGCCTGTCTGAAATCTTCCGACTCATCATTTCTCATACCACAACAGCATTCCATTACATTCATATGCCACAACTTATCCAGTCATTCCCCAATTGATGGGCATCCCCTCAATTTCCAGATCTTGGTAGACACTATAAAATATCTGAGAGTCTACCTGCCAAAAAAAACCCAGGGTCTATATGAACGCAATTACAAAACACTTTTTGCACAAAGAAAGTCAGATCTAAGTAAGTGAGAAAACATCAATTGCTCATGGGTAGGTTGAGCAAATATAATAAAAATGACAATTCTACCTAGATTAATTTACTTATTCAGTGCCATATCAATCAAACTACTAGAAAAGTATTTTCTAGAGCTAGAAAAAAAATAATATCAAAATTCATCTGGAAGAACTTTTGTTCCAGATGTTTTATCAAGGGAATTAATGAAAAAAATGCTAGGGAAGGTGGCCAAGCCCTATCGGATCTCAAATTGTAATGACAAAGAAGCAATCATCCCTTGGTACTAGATAAGAAATAGAGGGGTAGACCTGTCTTTTAGTATTTTACTTGAAAAGCTAGCTGTAGAAATGAGACAATAAGAATAGGCAATGAGGAAACAAAACTACCACTCTTTGTAGATGACATAATGATATTCTTAGAATATCCTAGAGACTCAACTAAAAAACTAGATGAAATAATTAACAACTTCAGCAAAGTTGCAGGATAGAAAACAAACTCATTTCTATATACTAACAACTAAACCCATCAGGAAGATACAGAAAGAGAAATTTCATTTAAAATATCTACAGACAATAGCAAATATTTGGGAGTCTACCTGCCAAGACAAACCCAGGAACCATATGACCACAATTACAAAATACTTTTTTACACAAATAAAACTAAATCTAAACAAATGAAGAAATATTAATTGCTCATAGGTAGGTCAAGTTAATATAATAAAAATGACAATTCTACCTAAGTTAACTTACTTATTCTGAGTCATACCAAACTACCAAAAAAGCTCTATTTTATAGAGCTAGAAAAACTAATTTTTAAAAATCATCTGGAAGAATAAAAGGTCATGAATATCAAGGGAATCAATGAAAAAAATGTGTAGGAAGGCAGCCTAGCAATACTAAGGCTTACAGTGTATTATAAAGTGCAATTATCAAAACAATCTAGGACTGGCTAAGAAATAGAGTGGTAGATCAGTAGAATAGATTAGGCACACAATCCATAGTAGTAAATGACCATAGTAATCCAGTGTTTGAAAAGTGCAAAATCCTAGCTTTTGGGACAAGAATTCACTGTTTGATGAAAATTGCTGGGAAAACTAGAAAACGGTTTGACAGAAACTAGGTATAAACCAACATTTCATAGTGAATACCAAGATAAGGTCAAAATGGTACATGATGTTCACATAAAGGGTGATATCATAAGCAAGTTATGGGAACATGGAATAGTTTACATGTCCCTTCTAAAGGAAGAATTTGTGATCAAAGAAGGGACAGAGAGCACCACAGGGAGTAAAATGAATAATTTTGATTACATGAAAATAAAAAGGGGTTACACAAAAGCCAAGATCAGAGAAAATCTGGAAACTTGAGGTTTGGGGGGGTGGGAATTGACAGCAAGTTTCTCTGATAAAGGCCTCATTTCTCAAATATATAAAAAACTCAGTCAAAAAAATAAGAATGCAAGTCACTGGGGAGCAGCCAAGATGGTGAAGGAAGGGCAGGGACTCACCTGAGCTCTCCTCAAAACCCCTCTGAACACCTTGAAATAATGCCATGAAACAATTCCTAGAGTGGCAGAACCCACAAAAAGACAGAATGAAATAATTTTCCTGCTAAAGATGACTTAGGCCAGCAAGAAAGGTCTGTCTCACCAGGGTCAGAATGGAGCGCAGTCCAGTGCAGACCGCACCAGCACAGACCAGCCTCAACACACAAGGAGCAGGTCTTGGGAGCCACTGAATCTGCAGTGGCAGTGGCTACTTACAAAGCTCTTAGTTCACAGACTATAAGGGGGTCAAACAACTGAGCAGAAGGAGATTATAGGGATCTATCTCTTTGCTAGTACTGGGGGCAGGACTCTATTGCTTTTTCCATACTGAATTCTGGGTCACAGTACCAGGGTGAGGAAGAGCACTAGCACACCAGAACTTCTGGACCACAGTAGAGCAGGGGCCCTGGTCATAGTTCCAGGGCAGAAAAGAGTGCTGGTGGTCATTCACAGACCACAGCACAGACCAGAAGAGTAGTAAACACCTCTTCTTAGATCATACTACCATGGAAGAACTGAAAACTTACAGGTCCCTAGAAGTGTCTCTGAAAAGAGCTGCAAAATACTCCTGAAGCTTGGATCAGTGCACCCTCCACCCTGGAAACTGAGCCCCACTTTTTTTTTTTTGGACTTGAATAAGCGCCAAACCCTGAACAAATCAATTAGACTGCTTTGCATTGCTCTAAAAATGCCCTTTTCTGTGTCAGCAATTTCAAAGATCTGTTTATGACAAGATGCCTGCAACCAGAGTGGTGGGATTCTTTATCTTGTTTCACAGAGACATACGCTATATAAAGGATATTCAGTGTCCTGGAATCATAAATTCCAACTGACACCACTTTGTTAATTGTCTTGTCTCACTGTATTTACAACTTATTCAGCTAAGAAAATTCCTTTCCCATGGTAAAGTGTCTTTAAGCCTGGTCATTCTTGTATCAGACACTGGCTCCATGATCATCTACCTGGTAGCTTTGGGGGAATAAATAATACAAATATACATATAGTATTCTGTTTACCTCTTTTAACCAAACTTTCATGTCGACAATACCATGAAAGAAAATTAATGGGGGAGAAAGAGAACAGGAGAAAACGAAAAGAGACAGGCTTGGAAAAGGACACAGAATGAGAACATTTTGTTCTTTGTAAATTCACTAGGATCTACTTTGTTAAATGTCAATAGTTTGACGTCAGATTTCCCTCCTCGTTTTGTACATTTGTTTATGTATCTTCGTTGATGGTCAGTTTCTAAGACATCTTAAAATTTTACTGATGCCTTCTATTTTTATTTTTTATATTAATTTTATTTATTTTTAGTGTTCTACAATCACTACCATAAAACTTAGGGTTTTTTCCCCCTACTTACCCACTCCACCCCCTTCCCTCCCGGAGACAGCATACAATTCTATATAGGATCTACACATACCTTCCTATTGAATACATTTTCACTATAGCCATGCTGTGTAGAAAAACTAAAATAAATGGGAGAAACCACATAAAAAACCAAAGCATTAAACACACACACACACACACACACACACAAATGATCTGCTACATTCTGCGATTGAATTCTATAGTTCTTTCTCTGGATGTGGAAGTCATTTTGCCTTAGAAGATCATTGGGAGTCTTTTTTTTTAAGTCCTTGCTTTGCTATGAAGATCCAAGTCTATCAGAAAAAACTCTCGCATACTGTGGTCATTGCTATGTACAAAGTTCTCCTGGTTCTTCTCCTTTCACTCAGCATCAGATCATATAAGTCTTTCTAGGCCTCTCTGAAGGCTTCTAGATCATCATTTCTTATAGCACAATAGTATTCCATTGCATCCTATACCATAATTTATTCAGCCATTCCCCAATTGATGGATGTCCCCTTGATTTCCAGTCCTTGGCCACTACAAAGAGTGCTGCTATAAATATTTTTGTACATGTGGACCCTTTCCCATTTTTATGCTCTCTTGGGGATATAGTCCTAGAAGTGATATTCCTGGGTCAAAGGGTATGCACATTTTTGTAGCCCTTTGGGCATAGTTCCAAATTGCCCTCCAGAATGGTTGAATCAGCTCACAGCTCCACCAACAATGAATTAGTGTTCCAACTCTCCCACATCCTCTCCAATATTTATCATTTTCTTGTTCTGTCATGTTTGCCAATCTGACAGGTGTGATGTGGTGCCTCAGAGTTGTTTTGATTTGCATCTCTCTAATCAAAAGTGATTTAGAGAATTTTTTCATATGATTATATGCTTTCTATTTTTAACCTCACTTTCATTTCTAAATACCTTCCCCCTCCTCTCCCTGAACACTCACTCTTCAATTGTAACAACAGTGGGAAAGCATTTCAATTCTCAGCAGTGTGATGAAATGGAGATGAGTGCTGGCTTTGTCACCCTGGACGAGTCACTTCACTGCTGTCTGCCTCAGTTTCCCCATATGTCAAATGAAAATAATAATAACACCTACCTCACAGGGTAGCACCAAATGTGAGGATCAAATGAGATAATAAATGTAAAGTGCTTGGCACATAGTAGCTGTTATATAAATATTAACCATTATTATTATGAGAGAAAAAAATAAATGCTTGATAGTTGGGGAGAAAAACACTTAAAGGGAGAGAAAAAAGATGCATGTTAGCCTTGGAGACAGAGGACCTGGATTAATATCCTGACTTTTCTGCTTACTACTGAGGTGACCTTGGGTTATTCACTTAACTTCTTGTTTTAGTATCCTTATGCATAAAATTGTATGACCTCTAAGGTCCTTTCTACCACTAAACCTATGAAACTACAAAAGCCATCCAACAAATCAACTGAATGTAATACTATATGCAATTTTTCATACCCATAATTCTTCACATCTGTAAAATCCAAGGCTTTTTGAAAGCAAACTGAATGCTATTTCATTATAATGATAACTCTTGCTGAAAATTTACCTCCTTCCTTTATTGGCAGATGTGGGAGACTCTAACTCCTTAATCTTAGTGCTTTCCCTCTCAAACTGTCTACAATTTATTCTGTGTAGATCTTATGTGCATATCATTGCTTGCATGATGTCTCCCCCACTAGACAGTGAGCTCCTTGAGGAAAGGGACTGTTTTTTTGGTTCTGGGTTTGGTTATTTCTGTTTTTGTTTTTTTTGGCCTTTCTTTGTATCTCCATTGAGCAGCACAGTGTCCGGCACACAGTAGCTGCTTAATAAATGCTAAT
Source organism: Bettongia penicillata ogilbyi (assembly GCA_023548195.1). NCBI lineage: Eukaryota > Metazoa > Chordata > Mammalia > Diprotodontia > Potoroidae > Bettongia > Bettongia penicillata. The sequence goes on from JAJHZJ010000438.1 coordinate 99,667, forward strand.
TGCCTGAAGTGTTGCATGTAACACTCAGTAGATACAGTTGATTTTACAAAAATGAGTTTTTCCCTTCCTATTAAATTGGGTTCTTTTGTTACAAATGATGAATCCCTGAGTAAGCAGGTGACCAGTCACTGCTGGAAATGAAGACTTATAGTCAAGAAGTGCTGTATGAAAATCCCACCCTTCCCTCCTCTGTAAAATGAGAGGACTGGACTAAATGAAGACATCTAAGATCCCTTCCAGCTCTAGACCTAGAATCATATGCATGACCTTAGGCAAGTTCCTTCCTCTCCTTGGGCCTCAGTTTCCTTCTCTGCAAAATGAAAGTGCTGGACTCAATGTCATTTGAGGTTCCTTCCAGCTCTAGTTCTAGGAGTCTATGTGTAACTCTGGACAAGTAACTTACCCTCTATGGTCTTAAGCTTCCTCATCAGTAAAACAGAGATAGGGGGAGGGGAGGATGTTGGACTAGATGGCCTGAGGTCCCTCCCAGTTCTAAATCTATGATCCTATGGGTAACCCTGAGCAAACCACTTTCTAATCAACAAACATTTATTAAGCATCTACTATGTCAGTCAGCCAGTCAATAAACATTTATTAGGGGTCAGGCACTGTGCTAAGTGCTGGGAATACAAAGAAAGGCCAAAGACAGCCCGAATCTCAAAGAGCTCACTGTCTAATGGGAGAGGCAATATGCAAACAACTATATACAAACAAATTATACACAAGATAAATTGGAAATAAGGAAATCATCAGTAGAGGCACTAGAATTAAGAGGGATTAGGAAAGGCTTCCTGTAGAAGGTGAGATTATAGCTGGGACTTGATTTCAAGGAAGCTGGGAGGCAGAGGTGAGGAGGAAGAGCATTCCAGGCATGGGAACTGGCAGCAAAAAAGTCTTAAGTTGAGAGAATGAGTTTCTTGTTTGAGAAACAGCAAGGAGGCCAGTGTCACTGGATCAAAGAGTACTTGAGGGAGTATAAAGTATAAAAAGACTGGAAAGGATGGGGGGGAGGGAAAGGGTTGCTATGAAGGTCTTTGAGAGCCAAACAACAGATTTTATATTTCATTCTGGAAGTAATAGGGAGCCACTGGAGTTGATTGAATGAGAGGTATGGGGAAGGAGATGATATGGTCACTACACTTTAGGAAGGTTCCTCTGACAGGGGAGTAGAAGATGGATTGAAAAGGGGAAGACTTGGGGCATGTATCCATGTGGCAGGCCCTTGCAAAAGTCCAAACATAAGACTATGAAGGCCTGCACCAGAGGGGTGGCAGTATCAGAAAAGAGAGGGGAGAATTTTCAAGAGATGTTGTGAAAGTAAAATCCACAGGCCTTGGCAACAAATTGGATATATATAAGGAATGAGAGATAGTGAGAAGATAAGGATGACACACAGGTCAAGAGCCTGGGAGACTAAGCAGGGGGAGGGAGGGTTGTTACCTCTGAAGTAATATGGAAATGAGAAAGAGAGGGGGGAAGGGGGGAGGGCAGAATAAGTTCAGTATTTCACATTTTGAGTTTAGGATATCTATGGGACATCCAGTTCTAGATGTTCAACAGGCAGTTGGATATGCAAAACTGGAAGTCAGCACAGAAGTCAGGATTAGATAAGCAGATTTGAGAATCATCGGTATAACTGAATCCATGGGAGGTGATAACATTGCCAAGAGAAAGAATGCAGAGGGAAGGAAACAGAGATTCTTAGTGTAGAACACTTTCTCAGGTTTATCTAGGAAAGAGAGGAGAGATGCAGGATGATAAATAGGGATGAATCAAGTGAAGGTTTTTTAAGGTAAGGAGAGACATGTATGTTTGTAAGCAGTAGGGAAGTAATCAGTAGTGAGTGAAAAAGAGTCAGTGAAGTCTTCTCAGTACTTGACAATAGGCTGCTGGTAGGTAGTTAGGCCTAAGTTTCTATCTCCCAGAAATTATGTGACCTTGAAAAACTTGAAACTTAACCCCCACTTGGAGTGCCACCTCAGCATACCGCATGCCAAATAAGGTTATGAGTGTTGGGTTAGCTTTACATTGGTTGTTTTACTACTTCTTGCTCCTTATTTCTAAGGTAAATTGCCAAGTTTAGATTGTGAGTCTGCCTCCCAGTCAATGGGAGCCATCAGGGAGGGTGGGGGATTTCCAAGTTAGGACTATATAAACTTTGTTCTTGCCTTCTGCAAATGCCTCACTCTCCTGATTACTTATCAGAGAGGAGATGCCCTTTCTCTCGAGATTGTAATAAAATCTTGCTGCTTTGCTTCTACCATGAAGTCTCTGATTTTCATTTGAGTTGGTGGTCTCTGACCCACACAGCAGATAGGGAAAGACTGAAGATAAGTTTGAGTGGGGATAATAGAGGCCTTGTTTCTTTCTTCCTAAAATGATATGGTTGGACCAAATGGCCCCTGAGGTCCTTTCCAGTTCTAAAGCTATGATTCTATGTGTGCCCTTGGGCAAGTGATTTTGTGTCAGTCTGTTTTTTTCTCTGCAAAATGAATGAGTTGGACAAGTTGGTCCCTGAGGTCTCCTCCAGTTCTATAACTAGGATCGTCTGTGTGTCCTTAGACAAGTCGCTTGCCCTCTCTTGGGTCTCTTTCCTCCTCTGTTAAATAAGGGGTTGGACTAAGTGGGCTTTGTGGTCCCTCTCAGCTATAGGATCTTATGTGTGTAACCTTGGACAAGTCCTTTCCCCTCTCTGGGTATCAATTTTCTTCTCTGAGGCGGTTGGACTAGAGGGCCTCTAAGGTCTGTCTCTTCTACCTTTAAATCTATGAGCCTAAGTGTTGACCTCCCCTCCTGGACGTGTTGGATGCCCTGTTGAGATGGAGGAGCTTAGGTAGCTCAGTGAAACCATGAACTTATGCCAGGCATGGTTACCCAAGATGGACAAGTGATTGTGGATAGTTCAGAGAAAAGGTAATCCACTGGAGAAGAAAATGGCAAACCACTCCAGGATCTTTGCCAAGAAAACCCCATGGACAGTATTAAAATGGTTAAAAATATGAAATCAGGAGATGAGCTCCTCAGGTCAAAAGGCCTCCAACATGTTATTGAAGAAGAACAGAGAGAACAACTAAAAGTAGCTCCAGAAAGATCAAAGCAGCTGGGCCAAAGCCAAAAGAAAGCTCAGCTGGGGATGTAGCTGGGGATGAAAGGAAAGTCTGATGCTGTAAAGATCAAGAGGAACCTGGAATGTAAGATCTATGAACCAAGACAAGTTGTGGTCAAACAAGAAATAGAAAGCTTTAATATCAACATCTTGGGTGTCAGTGAACTTAAATGGATGGAAATGGGTGATTTTAATTCAGGTGATCACTACATATGGACAAGAATCCCTTAGAAGAAATGGAGTAGCCCTCGTAGTCAGTAAAAGAGAAAGGCAGTACTGGAGTAGAATCTCAAAAATGACAGAATGAATCCAAGGCAAATCATTTAGCACCACAGTAAGACAAGTATATGCTCCAATCACAGATGCCAAAGAGGCCAAACTTACTTGATTCTATTAAGACCTACAAATTCTTATAGAAATAACATTTTGAAAATATCACATTCATCAGAGGGAATTAGAATGCTAAAGTAGGAAATAAAAAGATAATCAGAATAACAGGCAAATTTGGCCTTTGAGTAGGAAATTAAGCAGGGCAGAGACTACCAGAATTTTGTCAAGATAACTCACTGGTCATAGCAAACAACCCAAAAGGCAGCTCTACACATGGACATCACCAGATAGTATCAAAACCAGATTGATTCTATACTTTGCAGAGAAAGTGGAGAAGCTCTATACAATCAGTTAAAACAAGACTTAGACATGACTGTGGCTCAGATCATGAACTTCTTATTGCAAACTTCAGGCTTAAGTTGAAGAAAGTCAGGAAAACCATCAGACCACAAAGGCATGACCTAAACATCATCCCTTATGAATATGAAGTGAGAGTGTCAAATAGATTTAATGGATTAAATCTAGTAAAATAGAGTGCCTAAAGAACTATGGACAGAGGTTTGCAATATTGTACAAGAAGCAGCAACAAAAAACATCTCAAAGTAAAAGAAGAGTAAGAAAAAGAAAATGGCTGTCTGATGAAGAAAGAAGGGAAGGGAAAAGGAAAGGAGAAAGGGAAAGTGGACCCAAGTCTATGTAGAATTCTTAAGAATAGCAAGGAGACTTAAGAAGGGTTTCTTAAATGAAAAATAAATAGAAAGAATTAAAAAAAAGAAAGAAACAAGAAAACAATAAAATGGGAAAGATAGGAGATGTCTTCAGGAAAATTAGAGATATTAAGGGAAAATTTCATGCAAAAATGGGCACAATAAAAAAAAACAGAAGCAGAAAAGATTAAGAAGAGACAACAAGAATATAGAGAAGAGTTATACAATTAAGATCTTAACATCAATGATGGTATGGTTACTGATCTAGAACCAGACATCGTAGAGAATGAATTAAGTGGGCCTTAGGTAACATTGCTAACAACAAAGCTAGGGGAGGTGACAGAATTCCAGCTGAGCTATTTAAAATCCTTTAAAGATGATACTGTTAAAGTGCTGCACTCAATAAACCAGTAAATTTGGAAAACTCCAGAGTTTTTGGAAAAGATCAGTTTTCATCCCAATCCTAAAAAAGGGTAATGCCAAAGAATGTTCAAATTACTGAACAATTGGGCTCACCTCACATGTCAGTAAAGTTATGCTTACAATTTTGCAAACTAGGCTTCACCAATATCTGCACTCAGAATTGCCAGAAGAGCAGGCTGCTTTTCAAAGAAGAAGAGGAACTAGAGACTAAACTGCCAACATTCTTTGGATTATGGAGAAAGGAAGGGAGTTCCAGAAAAAACATCTACTTCTGCTTCATTGACTACACTAAAGTCTTTGTGTGGATCACAACAAAATGTGGCAAGTCCTCAAAGAGATGGGAGTACCAAATTTTATTTCCTAAGCAACCTGCATGCTAGTCAAAAAGCAAGTTACAACCAAACATGGAACAACTGATTGGTTTAAGACTGAGAAAGGGGTGAGACAAGGCTGTACATTGTCATCTTCTTTGTTTAACTTACATGTGGAGTACATCATGTGAAATCCCAGGCTGGATGAATCATAAACCGGAATTAAGGTTTCAGGGGAGAAGAAATATCAACAATCTCAGATATGCAGATGATACGACTCTGATGGCAGAAAGTAAAAAAGAGTTAAGCCTCTTGATGAGTGTGAAAGAGGAGAGTATAAAAGCTTACCATTAAAAAAAAAAAACTAAGATGATGTTAACCAGTTCCACCATTTCCTGGCAAATAAAGGGAAAAGAAATAGTAGTATCAGATTTTATATTCTTGGGCTGAAAAATCACTGTAGACAACAACTGCAGCCATGAAATTAAGACACTTGCCCCTTGTAAGGAAAACTATGGTAAATCTGGACAGTATACTAAAAAGCAGTGACATCACCTTGCCCACAAAGGTCCATAGTCAAAGCTATGGTTTTTCAGGTAGTGAGGTGTATGGCTGCAGAATATATACTTTGGAATTGCGGTCCTTGGAGAAAACTTTTGGGAGTCCCTTGGACGGCAAAGAAGTCAAATCAATGTTAAAGAAATTAATTCAGGCTACTCACTGAAGAATCAAATATTGAAGCTGAAGTTTCAGTACTTTGGCCACATAATGAGAAGACCAGACTCGCTAGAAAAGATCCTGATGTAGGGAAAGGTTGAACACAAAAGGAGAAGGAAACAGCAGAGGAGGAAATAATGAACATGTGTTTGGGCTGACTTCAGGGAATAGTGGCGGATAGGCCTGGTGTGCTACGGTCCCACGGGGTCACATAGAGTTGGACATGACTGAATGAAAAAGTGCTGACCTTGGGCAAGTCATTTCCCCTCCTTGGGGCTGTTTCCTCATCCGTCAAATTAGTTGGCCCCTCAGGTCCCTCCCAGTCCTCGACTTAAAACCTTAATTTTAAAAACTGCCTATGACCGCAGTTCCCAGGGGCACGACTCCACCAGGGATTTCACTGGGCACTGCTGGAATGGCCCACGGAGCCCGGAAAGCTCATGCCGCCATCTACGTGCACTGGCCCTCCGGGCCTGACCAATGAGCTGCCGAGTTACGGCTAGAATTTCAGAGCAGAGAGCTGGCCTGGCGTCACACACGCGCGGCGCGCGCGTCACGGGGGGTCGGGACGCTCGAAGCCTCCACTTTCCCTTCCCCAGGTGGACTGTGCGTTCTGTCCCACGAGCACGCCGAATGACGCCGCGCCGCCAGGCCGGCCGCCGCGCGCTCACCAGCTCCTCCCCCTCCACCGCCTCCCACCTCCCGCCTCCCGCCGCGCGCAGCTTCCTCCTCCTCCTTCTCCCTCTCCTAACCCCGCCCTGCCCTGCCCTCCCCCCCCTCCGGGCCCCGCCTCCAAGAAGCCGGCCCCACCTGGGAGCACAGCCGGGGGTGGGGGGTGCGGGGCCTGACGAACTGACAGCCTGCCCCAGCCTGACCAGAGGAGCTGCGGTGGGACTCCCGCGAGCACCCTGCCTCCCTCCCGCCCACCGGCCGCCAGCCTTCTCGCCGGTGAGTGCCGGGACCCCGCCCCTGCCCCATGGGGGGCGCTGTTTGCGAAAGGGTGGGAGCGCTGGAGGGAAGCGTCGCCCCCCCCTTCCTCCCAGCCCTCTTCGAGCTTCTCCCCTCCCCCCTTATCTTTTTAGTGCTTCTCCCCTCCCTTCCTGCACCTCCTGGAGAGACACATGCACACACACATACTACACACAGCGCGCGTGCGCGCGCCTTTCTCCCTCCCATCGTCCCCCTCCTCCTCCCGAACCTTCTCCTAAGCTCCAAACCCCGCTGTCAGTTACGCCGAGGATTTCTATTCCCCTCTCTCTTGATTCCTGGACCCAGGATTCAACCCCTATGTTCTTGGCTTCCTGGGGAAAAGCTTCATAATTTAGGAAAGTTTAGAGAAATTGCTTTTCCTTTTTATTCCGAAGAACACATTACCTGTAATGCAGTGGTCTCCCCCTCCCCAGCACCATCACCATCATCACACCTCTCCCCTAATACGCGACCTTGGTGTTTGAGGCGAAATTCTGAAACCTCTGTTGGTCACTGACAAGCCAGATGGCCACTAGGAATAGTCAGAAATATGGACCCGATATCAGAATTATAAAAATATTTGTGCAACCTCATGCACACAAGGTTGTTGTGCCACCTGGCAATTCCTATGAACTGCCAGCTCTCCTTTCTCTTACACTTAACTATGTTTATGCAGCAAGTGGCACTGCCCAACCCGGAACTCCCTCCTGCCCTATCCCATCCACCCAACCAAGCTTCTCCACACCCTTTACTAGTCCTCAGGTGACAGGAGGAAATTCTTTTTTTTTTTTTTTTTTTTTTTTTTTTTACAGAAAGACAATGGAGGGGAAGGGGGAAAGATTACAGGGTTTGTATTAGATAATTAGTATGGGTTGGTTGGTGTGGTAAAGGGTCATTGAGGAACAATAAATTCCCTTCATCAGAAGGAGAAAAGGACAGATTTTTTAATGACTCATTTGAGAAATTCGTCGTAGAAGGAAGTGCGGTGAAGGTTACCATGCCATGCTAGTAAGGAAACTGACCTTGGGAGTCAAGGAGCCTGCCCAGCCGGCTATATCTGTAAAGAGTTCATCTCTCAAAAAAAAAAAAAAAGAATGCATCTCTCTGACATCTAAGGATTCTAATGGGCAAATAGAGAGAACTCTAACAAATAAAATACTAGAACTGAGTTTTAATTTTGGCAGTGCCAAGAAGGTTGAGGAAACTTTCACTTTTTTGTAGCATAAATATTATTACAAATTGTTCTTCTGTAACTGTATTTGACAGAACCTTGATTTTATTTCTAATCAAAATGTTGATATAGACTTTTCTGTAGTATGTTGGCACCATGGAGTAGTAGATAAAAAGCCTCGGAGGGAAAAAGACCTAGGTTTAAGCACACACACACACACAGACACACACACACACACATGCACACATGCGCGTGCGCACACACACACACACACACCCCTACACCTGTGAAAGAGTGACCCTAGTCAAGCCACTTATGTAAGTTGCATATGTAACATATATAAAGTACATTGATACAATTTCTTTATCCAAGGTTTCCCTAAACCAATAAAGTTACTGGTTCGGTCCCTATAAAATTATAGATTCAGTGCTAGAAGGGACTTTAGACACCATCCAGTCCACCTCCCTCATTTTACAGAGAAGAAATTGAGACAGAGAAATGAAGTGGCTTCATCCATAGGATTTTAGGTCTAGACAAGAAAAGCTCTTAGTAGCCATCTAGACCAACTCCTTTTTCTAAAGATGAAAAACTGAGATCCAAGAACAGTCAAGTTACTTTGCCAAAGCTATATAGATAGTGTCAGAGCTGAAATTTGAGCAGTCCTGACTCCAAATCTGGTAGGCTTTAAATGGCATCATCACCCTGCTCCCTTGAAACTCTCCCAAACCTTCCATACCATTGAAATAGCTTCTTGGAATTACTTTTTTTGAAATAATAGACCTTTTATCTTAAATGGAAGGAAGAAAATGGTCCTTTGAAGACCCTGCCTCTTTCTCTTAAAACCATTGTGACCTTGGACAAATCATTTCCCCTTCCTAGGCCTCAGTTTCCTCCTCTGTAAAACAAAAGTTAGATTAGATGACCTCTAAGGTTCCTTTCAGCTGAAGTTCAAATCCTATGTATAAATGGCCATCAAGGTCAGCTAATCAGTAGATTATGCCTTATGTTAATACTTCCTCCTTTTGAGAAAGAGTAAAAAGTTGAGTAATAGTCAAATACTTAGCCTTAGGAACAAAAACATTAAGATTAACACAACATGGGTTGTCGAACTCAACAGACATGACATGAAAATAAACGAAAGTGTCAATACAGGTGCTACCTACCAACTTCCTGATTTGTGATGAATTTACCATCTTGTCTTTCATTTTTTTAGGAGAAAAGACAGTGTCAGTACATTTGGATAAAATTTGGCATAATAAGAATTCACTTTAAGGTTGGCAAAGCACTTTACATATCAATCAATCAGTAGGTATTTATTAAGCATTCACAATGTGCCAGGCAGTACTGGGCACTGGAAATAGAAAGTGAAATAGTCCCTTCTGTCAAAGAGCTTGCATGCTATTAGATGATCTTTTATTATTTTTTCAATTAACAGGCATTTATTTTCCTCTCCTTCTTACCTCCCTGCCACTGAAAAAAGGTAAAACAAACCTCAAGTAACAAATATGCATAGTCAGATAAAACATATTCCCACATTGGACATATCCAAAATATTAGATACATTATCTCATTTGAGCTTCACAAGAACACTGTGTAGTAGATGCTATTATTATCCCCATTTTATAGGTAAGGAAATTGAGGCTCAGAAAGGTTAAGTGACTTGCCCAGGCTCACACAGATGACAATCATCTGGAACCAGGATCTGAACCCAGGTCTCCCTGTCTCTACTACTCCACACCACCTTTCTTAAAACTACCCCATAATAAAGTCAAGGAACTAGATTCCCTTAGACGGAAGCAAAGAATCAATCAGTTAGCAAACACTTAATAAACACTTATTATGTGCCTGTCGTTTCCATTCCAATTCTACCCTATAGAGAAGTGATGCATCAAAGGTAATTTCATACTGTTGGAATATAGACTGTTACAGCCATGTGTGCAGTGGCCATGTTTTTCAGAGAAGAAATCCAGATACATAGATGAAAGATACCTTTTCTTTCAAGGTCTTGTTAAAAGTATGTTTTCTTTCCTTGAAATCTAGGAGACACTGACAGTGTATGGATATGTTCTATAAAATGAACTTGGTAACCATAATTTTAGGCCTTATAGGGACAAAAGTCATATAAGCAAGTAGAAAATTAAATGACTGGACTATGCCTCTCCATAAGGTATCTGAAGGGTCTTTTTCTTCTTTATAGGAAAAATGCTTTTTGAAAGCAGTTCATTTTTGAAGGGTATGATGCTCGGAAGCATTTTCTGTGCTTTGGTTACTATGCTAGGACACATTAGGATTGGTCATGAAAATATAACTCATCACGAGCACCATCACCTTCAAGCACTTAGCAAAGAAGATTTTCTGAAAATTTCCGAAGCTGAGCGCATGGAACTTGTTAAGAGTATTCGTGTATACTGTATGATACTTGTCAAACCCAAAGATGTGGGTCGTTGGGCAGCTGTGAAAGACACTTGGACCAAACACTGTGACAAAGTAGAGTTCTTCTGTACTGAAAGTATTAAGGTGTTTGAGTCAATTAATCTTGAAACAAATGACATGTGGACAATGATGAGAAAAGCATATAAATATGCCTATGATAAGTATAAAGACGAATATAACTGGTTCTTCCTTGCCCGACCTACTACATTTGCTGTAATTGAAAATTTGAAGTTTTTCTTGTTGAAAAGAGATGCAACACAACCATTTTATATAGGTCATACCATAAAATCTGGAGAGCTTGAGTATGTGGACGTTGAAGGAGGAATTGTCTTAAGTATAGAATCATTAAAAAGACTGGACAGCCTTCTCAGTGACCCCGAAAAGTGTCCTGAACAAGGAGGTATGATTTGGAAGATATCTGAAGATAAGCAGCTAGCAGTCTGCTTGAAATACTCTGGAGTGTTTGCAGAAAATGCTGAGGATTCCGAAGGAAAAGATGTATTTAACACCAAATCAGTTGGGTTTCTTATTAAAGAGGCAATGTCTAATAACCCCCAGCAAGTAGTAGAAGGATGCTGTTCAGATATGGCTGTCACTTTTAATGACCTGGCTCCAAACCAGATGCATGTGATGATGTATGGCGTGTACCGGCTTAGGGCATATGGACACACTTTTAATGATGCATTAGTTTTCTTACCTCCAAATGGGTCAGACAACGACTGAGCTCTCGAAGAAGTCAGCGTGTAGATAGTATAGAATATGCAATGATTTGCCATTGCATACGGTAACTTAACTGCACGTCCACATAGCGGGTTGTTTGGGGTTTTGTTTTTTGTTGATTTTTTTAGTTTGTGGGAATTGGTGTGTTTTGGCACATAATACAGTTTTACAAATGGGTATTTTTTTTCTAAAACTTTTTTATAAAAGTTTCTGGCTTTCAACTATGTTGGAAAGAAAAATCTCTTAAGAGTCAGGCTTATGTGAGCAAATGATCAGATTTGTAAGGGGTATTTGCAAATATTTATATGACACTTCCAAACAATCAATATTTGGGAAATCCAGTGTGAAATATATTTTTGCTAAATTTTTTTTATTGTAGAAAGGTTTCTTTACAACATTTCTTGCTAATATCTTTCTATCTTTCTAAGATATGCAAATCAAACATAAATTAAATCACTGGACATAAATTTGCTATTCAAGTAGGCCTTTCAGCTGGATATTTATTTTCTTGATGGCGCACATACTGAGCTTTGACAAGTGCCAATGGATTTGCCTTCTCAAATTGAGCAGCCAAGCAACTAATAAGGCAGTGTACCTAAGCAAACTTAATAGATGGGTAAAATGTTTGTATCAGAACAAGTGGCTGCAAGAATTATTTAACCCTCATGGTTCTAATCTGGTGACATCTGTGGGTGCTGAAGCTAGACTCCTAGAAATTACAGTGTGGTTGTAACCCTCCTCCATGTAGGTACTGAAACCGAACAGTGTATACACCCACATCCTGCTCCTCTTTACTCTAGTTAATGTGGTGTGATTGTGAGTGGTGTCCCTGCTTAATCAAGCATGCAACTTGGCTGAAAGTCCATCAGTTGAGGTTCATGCCTGCCGAGCCAGAGATCATGTTGGTGACTGCAGAATAAGTCTCAAGCCATCTCACTTCACTCAGTTGTTCATAATCTATCCCATGCGGTGACTATGACTGAGTGTCTCATTCCATCTTTGGTTAGCCTGGAGGCTTTGCCCTCTTTCACATGTGGACATCATCATTCTTCATTGGATCAGTGCAACAGGGCCTTATGACTGTAAAGCTTCACCTAGTGCAGAATATAGCACTGAAGCATGCCACATCTGGGGTTGGCTTCCCCTATAATCTGGCCTGTGCACCTGGTTCTTTTATGATGTAATCCTGAATGACATATTGTATCAGGTCAATAAAGCCCTGTATGGTTTAAGACCAGGACATCTTAGAGCTGAACATTTGCCTTAATCATCCTTAGAGTTTTAATGGTCGTCAACTTTAGCCAATCAGAGGCAGAGCTGTTTCCCAAAGAGGGCCCCAGGCTCCTGCATTTCCTTCTTCCATTATATATTGCAATAAAATTAAAAATGAAACCTTCCAAGAATTGTGGGAAGCCCTGGGTTTTAATCTAGCATCCTCCAGCAGCCAGGTTCTCCAGGTTGGGGGCTTTAAGATGCTGATTTTTTTTTAATAATAATTGAAATAGGCTTAAAACAAAACACTTCCAGTACCTACCAGCTTTGATTTTACCATGGGTCAACGTGTGTTCCCCGTGTAGTGATGTCTGGTATCCCTCACAATAACCAATAGCTCATGATTTGCAGGTGTTAACCATGTCTAACAACACCAGCAGTTTGAGGAATTTCTACTGTATTTGTAATCAAGTATGCTAATGGACTGTTAGGTCTGGTGACGCACAAGAGTCAAATCTTAATAAGTATTTCAGAGACTGTAATCCATTGTCGAATTTACTGACAGCCTTGCACTGTCGGCATTGTATTTGAGCCAATTAGTCCTCAGAATATTGAATGACCCTTCCTGCCACATAAGTATAACTTCCAGTTTGCCTTAAAGATTTATGTCTCTCTTTGTATCCACTGTAGTTTTGTAGATAAAAGCCTGGACCAATAACTCAGAAAATAAAGCTGTCAAGGCCAAGGTCACTGATTTTTCTCTCCATACAGAAAAGTGCTCTGGTCCATAGCCACAAACTGCTGTTCGGACCCTAGCCAGCTAATTCATTTTGTGTTATTGGTCACTGAGGGTCTTGGTGAGTGTATGGATGACCCAGTGCAAACCTAGCCTCACTTTATATGGTTGATGTGCTCCTAAAGGATTGCATGTAAATCAGCTAACATGTACTGTATCAGAAACCCCCATTTTTAAAAGTCTTTTCTGCCGAATCCTTTATAAAAGAAAAATATCCTTTGGCAATGTGACTTAATCAGTCATTTCCCAATCCATTTGTAAAGTCAGGTTTTTATCAAAGCCACAGAAAAGGACATATCTTACTGATGGTGACCCAGTAATGTCATCATCACGTGTTGACTCATTTTTTATTGTACGGGTTGTATGTATTAGCTGTATGCTTGAAGAGGTCTTGTTGAGCATGTTTCTATATTGAATCACATTTTTCCATTGACTTTATTATAATTTCAGAAATGTGCCCTGGCAAAGCTTGAGTAAAATAAAAATTTCAATTAAGAACCCTAATAACTGTTTCTATGACCTTTTTTTTTTTTCAGCGTATCTGCATTTCGGTTCCATTCAACAAGTATCTCTTGAGTGACTATGAACTCAGAGTTATGCTAGGTTCTGTGGGAGAAACAAAAGGAATATTTCCATACCAGCAAGGAGTTCAGCAAATGGATAGTCAAGCCACATAATTTTTGTACATTTAATAAGTCAACCTCACAATTTCCATGCCATCAATCCTTCTTACTTGCTCTGGGGGACGTGTGTGTGTGTGTGTGTGTGTGTGTGTGTGTGTGTGTGTGTGTGTGTATCATATTGGCTATATCATTACTCTGGCATTTTGGCAAAAGCCCTACCAAGAAAAGCCACAAGAACTTATTTTGTCCAGCACTTAAAGCAACCCCCTGACTGGTACTAGCCCTAGCCCAGGGCTTTGTTCTCAGGATGGAGAAGTTTTGGTCCTCTCAGTTGCCCCTGGCTCTGTGGTTGAGGAAATAGCTGGTCCAGGGTTGATGGAGACCTCCTATACTCCTACTCCCTCTTCTTCCTCCAGAAGTGGGCCAGAGAATCCCAAGTTGGTGAGAGGAAAGGAGACTTGGATTTCCTCAACTGGCTTTGCGGGAACTTTCTTGCTTTCAGCATTTGGCAGTCTGAAGCATTTCACTTCTGAGGAGTTGGGGGCTGAGGGGAGGTGTTTTAAGTAGTTCCAGATGTGGGATGTTTGAAGTACCTTTAAGAAGCTGCATCAAGTTTTTCTCGATGGAGAGTCAGGGCACTGCACTACTGCTGTCGTGGCTTCCTTTAGCAACTATGGCTTGATTTTAGTGTTCATTAAGGCCTTCCTTCCCTCTTCCTATTCAGAAATCAGTCAGTAGATCTTCCTCCTCAAGCCTGGTCACTAGATCTGATGCAAAGCCAAGTACAGCCCAGCCTCAGGATTGAAATTCCTCAGTTCCTGACACGTTGATATTCCTCAGCCCCTTTTCTCCATTCACCTTGTGTGAGTATTGGCAACCTCAGAGTACTTGACAGCTCTGCCTTTGTGCTGGGACATAGAAAACTTTGCAAAAACTCATCTTTCTGCCATCTTCTTACCAACCAGCTATCACCCACCCTAAACACCACCCCATTCTTCTCTTCCCTGCAATCCCTCCATCTCAAAGGTAATTTTTGTTGCCACAAATCACTTTCAGGATTGATGGTACTCGAGAAAGGTTGGACCTCAACAACCTCTCTAATAGGCGATATCACTTACTACAAGATTTTCAAAGATCCTGCTGATGCCACCTGACTATTTGGACAAAAAAGGGAGAAAAGTCCTGTGTCCTTTTAGAGCAAGTAAAGTATAATACACAGTATCTCTCACCTGGACTATTGAAATAACCTCCTACATGATCTCCCTACCTTCAGTATCTTCCCCCTCTTCCATCTCTTTTCCATCCACAGCTGTCAAATGAATCTTCCTGAAGCACAGGTATAATCATACTGCTCCTCTACTGAAGAAGTTGTAATGCCCCACCCCCTACAATGTCTTACAATACAGACCAATACCTTTGGCTTTTAAAGCCCTTCACAATACACCAGTAACCTATCTTTGTGTACATTTCACATTTCTCTCCCTCACTCTATTCCCTTCTCATTTCTTCAGTTATCTCCCCTTCCTGATAATCACAATTGTTAGTAATGTACCACCCAATAATATTTGGGGTTTACTTAGTATTATCTGGATAAATCTTGTTTCTTACAATCCCCCTTGCCTCAGATTGTCCCTTGGGATCAGAGTCTCACCCAAACTTCCAGATGGTCTTCCCCAGGTCAAAACCTGAAACAGCATAAGCAAAGGGTCAACATTTGATGTATTATTTAAAAAAAAAATTTGCTGCAGTTATAGAAACCTTGCTACCTATAATAAACCCAAGGTACAAACACCTTTTTAAAAAGAATCTTCTGCCAAACACCTACTAAGTCTGTGGTATCAAATTTCTCCATGATGAAATGTCAGATAAGAATATTGATAGGACAAGTTCCAAATGAATATTTGACAAACAAAAGGTCACTTAAAAATATATTAGAGGAAATAGATGGAGTTATCTTTCATAACCATGGTAAAGGGTCTTCTCAACCAAATAAGAGAGATAACAAAAGATCAAATAAATAATTTTGAGCACATAGAATTGAAAAGCTTTTGCAGCTAGGATAATAAGAGGAAAAACTCAATAGAAGAAAAATATCTCCCCATCAAATAGCTCTGATAAGGGTCCGATATCCAAGATTCATAGGAAATGAACACAAATATATAACCCAGAGCCATTCTCCAGCTGACAGACAATCCAAGAATGTGAATGAATGGTTCTCAAAAGAATTGCAAACTACAACCATATGAAAGAATGCTTCAAGTCACTAGTAAGAGAAATGCAAATTAAGACAATTCTGAATCTTGATCTCACACCCAGTAAATTGGCAAAGATAATAAAAGGTGGAAATAGACAATATGGGAGGGGCTACAGGAAGATAGGAACACTGATACCAACTATTCTGGAAGTTTGGAATTACACCAAGTAATTAAAATGTCCACACCCTTTGATCCCAAGCACCAAATTTTTTTTTAATGGTAGCAAGGAAATGGAAATGGAATAAGTGCTCACTGATTGATTATGGCTAAATAAACTGTTCATACCAGAATATGGAGTGATACAGAATGAAATAAAAAACAAGAAAATGAGATCTACGACGACAACAATGTCAATGGAAAGAACACAACTGAACACCGTAACTATACTAAACTTGGTTGGTCCTGGAAAAAAGTCAAGAAAATTGACTTCTGGTTCAGAATTAGGTATACATTAAAACATATATTTTCAGACATGGCCCATGTGTAGATGTAATGTTTTTTTTAACTACTTCTGTGCTAAGACAGGGCTTTCACGGGGGTCTGTTATAGAGATAAAGATGAAAGAAAAAGAAAAGTCTCAATATAACACTTAAAATACAAATAAATAAACAAAAGTTAAGAAAGGGCTGGATTGTTACTATCAAGCTAAATTTAATATGCACTTTTAAAACAAACCTGTTTATAAGTTTGCAGTTTTATATACAGTTCTCTTTTTATTTCCTTGCGTATGCTCAGATTTGTTAAGTTCACAATAAAAAAGTTTTGGTTTTTTTAGTAAACCTAGAGCAGGGACTCAACCTTTTTTGTGTCATGATCCCTTTGGCAGTTTGGGAAATCTTAGGATGGGCCTCTTCTTAGATTAATGTTTTTTAAATGCATAAAATATATAGGAAGGATTTCCTTTGCACAGGAAATCAATTATGTTGAGTTATCCAGATAGATTTTTTTAAAAAACTCCTGGCCCCTAGGTTAAGAACCCCTGTTGTAAACGCAATTGCTCCTTCAAAAAAGAGAAAATGCCCTTCCCCGTTTTCTTGGCATAAGTGTGGAGACTTGGTATGGGACTTCGCATATACAATCAAGTGTGGTCAACGTGTTGGTTGGTCTTACTGATCTTGTTTTCAATCTTTTTAAATATTTGTTACAAGGGAAGTCTCCCTAGTCAGGAGAGGGAGGGATACATTCAGAAATGAAGGGCATGTGAAAAGAAGCCATCAATAAAAGGAACAAAAAGGAATATTGATGGGAATAGCAGTTGAAGCTAAATGTTTGAACTCCCAGGTGAGCCCTTTCATGCTTCATAGTTTTAAAGCTGAATAAGTCTTTGCTGTACAATGGTTTGGTAAAGATAAAATGTCCCCAGTTAATCTAGGCAAGAACGGAAGGGCTTATTTTTCAAACATTGAGTTTCATTTAATAAAATGAATATAGATTGATTGTTAAACCCCAAGCTTAGAGAGAACACATTCCTCTTTTCACAGCAAACCAGATGTCACCAATGGGGCTTAAATGGCTCAAGTTGATGTGGTTTATATCAGGCTAGACTTGAGTCACATCAAGATGTGTCTCAGGTAATCATATTACCCTTTGCATTACTGGGAGAAACTGCTGTTTAATTGGGACACCTGCAGACTCCAATGTGTTGCTGACCAGCATCTGGTTTTTGGTTACTTCTGAGACATTTGGGTTTCAGTGTTCAGCAGCTAATGAGATGGCAAGAGAGGAGAATTGCTTTAACAGTTCTTTTAGACCTTTCACAGACACTTAAGTTTTGAATTTAACCCAAATCTTAGGACCAACAGCTTTCAAGTTTTGAATCTATCTCTTCTCATTCCTTAATAAAGATAGGGTTGAAATAAAGTAGTTCAAATACAAAACAATCCTCTCTCAAGGAAAGCTATTTGGGCAAAAGATAGGGTACTTGACCTGTGATTTCCTTGATGTAGAGAACTCATAGGTGGGCAGACTCCCACTACCAATGTAATTTATAATTGTAGAGTTGCCCGAGGGCTCAAGTGATTGCCCAGGGTCACAGAGCCAGTTAATAAATGTCTGAGGCTTTACTTCATCCCATGTCTTCATAGCTAACATTCTATCCGCTTTGCTGCCACACTGCCTGTTCACAAGTCAAAAAAGAAAGCCTACCAGACATCTCTAGCATTATTATTTTGGGTGGATTAGGGACTGCCACTAAAACATGAATTGAAACTATTTCTACAATAATTGAATAAACTTGTTAATGGAACTTAAAACTGAAAGGTGTATGCATGCAAATTGGGAAGAACAGAATTTTGCCCCCAATTTTTTTAATGTTTGAGAAGTCGAGTCTCCAAGAAAATGCAAGCATACCACAGAGCAGAAGGTTATTGATTGTCCTCCCCCTCCACTGATCCAGATGTTTGACTGAAGATGGAACTTTGCATTGAGCAAGGATTCATTTGCGAACTCTATTGAACAAGTGATGAAAACTCCACATCTGGGCTTGATTGCTACAACAGTGTCTACAAAACCTTTCAGAGTAAGCCTACACAAAACACAGAACCAGTCAAGTTCTCTAAATAGCAGCAGAAAGTACATGTGTTTCAAGCAGAAGTGATAGGAAAGCAACATTCAATCAAATCCAACAAGCATTTCTTAAAACATATATTATGTGCCAGGATTTGGTATTTGGTGCTGGGAAGACAAAGGCTTAATGAAAAGTATCCATCGAGTGCCTGATATCCTACATGGGATGCCTGAGGAAAGGTCAACAAGGGGGTCTCTGCTTCCTCCAGGGAAGAAGAGCTCACCACTTTCTAGAACAGCCCAACCCTTCCCTCCCTTAAATCCAATTTGCTTGCATGTCATGGCCTCACTTCTTTGATATGGTCCCCTTTGGGAACCGAAGGGCAAACAATCTGATAGAGAAGCAAAAAAAATTTTTTTTAAAAGGGGATACATCTAAAAGAATTTTAGAAGCAGGGCATATTTGAAACCACAGAGCCTGTAATTCATATTCCTATAAAATTATCAGGGTACCCTAACCAAGGACATTGCTGTGTCTGTCTCAAAAAGCATGACTGTATGTGGTGTGCTTTAATGAACAATCTAATGCGAGCTCTTAGGAAGAATAAAACAGTACGTTGTGGTTTACAAAGTATTTGACATCTCATTTGACTGGCACATATGTGGTAACTGCTACTGGAGATTTAGTCTCATCTTACAGACAAGAAACAAACAGAAAGAGGTTGCCATTTACTTGCCCAGTCACACAGTTAGGATTGGATTTGGGAACTGGCCTTCTAGTCCTTTCTCACATGACACTCCATCTCCTACCTATGGGCCTTTTCACTACCTGTGCCCCAGGCCAAAAACACATGAGGCCTTTCATAGCAAGGTTACTTCATGTATATTTGGTATGAACTTAGTTATTATGTACTAGTATTTTTGATAGAATGAACACTCCTTGAGAGTAAAGACTAATTGATTTTCTTTCTGTCTCTCCAGTGCCTGGCGCACAGTAGACACTTAATGTTTGTTGTACCTACCTCCTGACAGAAGACAGACTCCCAGTGCAGAGTAAGACATACATTTTCAAACATGGATGATATGTTTTGTTTGATTCTGCATATTTGTTAGAAGGTTATCTTTTCTTTTTTTTTCTGATTTGGAGGGAAGGGAAATAGTGATAATGTAAACACAATAAAAGAGGCATTGGAGCATTTTTTTAAGTGCATAGAAGGCAAGGAAGAAGGAATCACAGATAAGCAAGACAGCTTTGAAAGTTACAAGAATCTGGATTTTATTATGTACTTTAAAGGAAAAGCAAGTTGTACATACAAGATCTGCAGGTTCACATGCAATCCTTTTTGTTTTACTGTGTACATGGAAATATGCCTTTTACTTGGTGTTTGTTAAACTCAGAATTTTATAAAACTCCAAATAAAACAAATGTGTATGACTGATTGGGATTCCAACCCAAGACTCTCCTCATTCCAAGCCCAGTACTCTTTCCACCAACCTCCCATTGCCTCTAATGAAAATGCCAGGGAGAACAAGCACTATGAAGGGAGAAAAGGCAACCGGTTCTGGAATTGCCCTTTTTACTCTAAAGTGAACATTGGCTCCCAAACCTCACACTCCACTGAGGTGGGGAGAAAATCTAATTCAATTCCTGATGTGTCTGTCAGACACTGGGAGAAGAAAGACAAAAATGAAACCGTTCCTGCTTCAAGAGAAGGGGAGAGAAAGTGGAAAGGGGGGGACAGGCAAGTCCACATACAATACAAAGCAGTGCCAAGTAATTCCAAGCGGTAGAAAGCAATAACAATTTGGAGGGGAAGGGGATCAGAAAAGACCTCCTGTCTAAGGTGTTTACTGAACCCTGCTTTGAAAGAGGCTAAGAGGCAAGGGCAAGGAGGGGGTGTTTCCAGACATGAGGGCCAGCCTATGCAACAAAAGCATGGAAATGGGAGATGAAACGTAAGGTTCAGGAATCAGCTAGTAGGCCAGTTTTCCTGAAAGGGAGGGCACATGAAGGCAAATAACACCAAATAAGACTGAAAAGGCAAGTGTGAGTCAGACAGAGAAGAGCTTTAAATGCCAGACTGGTGATTTGATATTTTCTCCTAAGGACAAAAGTGAGCCACTGAAAATTTTTGAGTAAGGAATTAACATGGTAAAACCTGTTTTAACAATGTCAATTGGCAGCTGTTTGGAGAAAGGACTAAGGAGGTGAGAGAATGGAAGGAAGATCACATAGGAATCTAGTTGATATATATTATAGATATAGCTATTATGTATTATTATAGCTATATTAAATATAATAGGCAAGCTGATGAGGGCCTGAACTAGGATGGTGCTGTTTGAATGAAGGAATCATGGAAGCCTCCGAGCTCATGAATCCAAGTGACTGGAAAGGTGGAAGTACCCTCATACTTTGGCAAAGTGTCGGGAAATTAGGAATTTTGGAAATGGCCAAGTTAAGAGGAGGGATAGGTTTGGGAGGTTACAGAATGAGTTTCATGGTGAGTTTGGGATACTAAGTAGACATCAGGTAAGGATACCTGGCAGGCAGCTAGCTGGCAATGTGGGACTGAGGTCCGAGAAAAAAATGAGGGCTAGGTGTATACTGTTTGATGGTGAAGATTAAACACTTAACCAGTAATAACTTGAGTTTAGATGAAAAGAACATTAAGAAAATGAAGAATGCTCACAGGATTTGAGCATCTGTCTAATCTGTTAAACACAGAACAAAAGTTTTTTTATAATTCACTAAAAGGTAAAAACAAAATGACAAAACAGTCCAAGTTGAGGCGAAATGCTTTCCTTTGAAAGCTCACACATATGTCTTCATGTGCCAAAGGCCATCATTTAAATGATGAATATTTTCAATACCAGTTCCTTGGTTGTTTCTCTCACTGTGGAAGTAAAAAAAAAGCAAGTAAGCGTGAATGTATTTTTATGCTAGTTTATTACTTACCAGTGATTGATGTAAAGTTTAAAAATCAGTACCATATCTGCTTGGAGTTATGGAGTCCTATGTAAGGTGTTTACCTTGTACTTATGTTATTAGCTATATTAAATTCTCTGTTTACAGTCCTCTGAGTTCATGTGACAAAGTGAAAAACATAAAAAATGAGGAGCTTGTGGCTTAAAAGAACCTGGATCATGGGCTACCTCCACACTAGGAGAATATCAAAAACAGCTACATTAAAGCTTAAGAAAAACTAAGAAGAATAATTTATCATCAAATGGTTCACAGAGTGGTGAAAAACAGTGATTATACTTACAGGATATTGCTCATTCTCTACCTTCCCTTTACTCCCCAATTCAGAAAGTAAAAAAGACACTGTTGCCCACCTAGGGATAAATACTATCAAGTCAGGAATAAGGCCACTCTCCAAAATTAGCAGGAAAATCTGACTTTTTCCCAACTTTAAACTTATTAAGTATTCCAATTTGGGAAACATGGCTATTTTTAAACCTACCAAAAAAATCAATGACACATTGAAGTGTCAACAGCTTTCAATAGGCTACATCAAGACCATTCAGAAATATGGAGTCTGTTTATCTACTGGGGCACAAATCCGTACAAGCTACTGGGCTTCTTGGATCCTTGGGAGGCTTTTGAATCTGTGCTGTTTGAGGAAGACTTACATATCTTCAGCAGACATCTTCATGACTCCAATAGAAAGTGCATGTTGTTTTCCCTCGGCCATTACTGCCTGAAAATATGGTTAAGAGAAATCCAGTTCTGGGCTTGAGAATCCAGCAAAACCAGAGAAAAATAAGTCCCTTAAATTGAGGCCATCAGATGTTCATATTACTAGTTAAGTCACCTTCAAAACACCCTCTCCATTCTCTGATTGTTAGCAGAAATAATATTCACTACCCACTCTGGGCACCACATTCAGAAAGCAGTGAGCTGAGGAATTTCTTGTGCAAAAAAATAAAAACCACAATACAGAAAGGGGAAATGTTCAGGTACTATAATCACCAAAAAATAGGTTTTACATTTCAACACCCTCACAATGGTATCATCTCCCCCTTCCTTTAAGAGGCTAATGTACAACGTACATATTTTCAGACGCCCGCCCCCCACCCCCAGGCATTGATCAACTATTATGTTGATTCTTCTTTGTCTTTAAAAAGATAATATTTCTTATATGGGATGGCTCTTTGGGAGTGGGAGGAAAGAGACCTGGGGAAACTATGGTGACGTAAAAAACTAAAGTTATCAATAAAAACTTGTTATTTGTTAAGTCTAGTGTATCTGTCCCAGCCTTTGTAGAATCCCCAGAATGCTCTAAGAATCAAAAGGGACAAGCTCAGGAAGGGACCTTGGAGAACACCTAGCCTGATACTCTCATTTTAAAGACAGGGAAACTGAGACCCAACCCAAGGTCACACTACTAGTAAGTTGAAGACTCAAAACCAGGTCTTATGAGTCAAATCCATTGTTCTTCACATTTTACCTGACTTCCTCCAGTACCATTTGAAGGTTAAAGTTATCAAAATGCTAAATACTACATGGTTCAATTTTTAAAAATAAGACTACAAAATATTATGAAATTTAAAGGATTTAGCTAATTATGTAAATCTGCCAACACATACTGAAAAGAAATGACAAACTATGGGCATAACCAAGGTAATAAGGAGTTATTATTCCTGTTCTCAGAATGTTTTTCAGCAGACCTTAATATGGTCAGTCTCAGAAGAATAATCGCTCAACTTACAATTTATAGACAAATAGTAACCATGACTGAGGATCCCCTCACTTTCCTCTAGTGCAGAAATTCTGTACTTCCCAGGCAGCCAAAAGTGTTTTAAGGGGATGGGAGAGGATTTCCTTCCTAACCTGCAATCAAGGGGTCCTATGGTATGTATTAGCTAGAACTATGAATTCTGTTTTCTCAGAGAACTGTTAAAACAGTGACCAGGTCCCTGGCAGAGTACACCAAAGCCTTTAATATAGCTTAAATAGTGCTATAACATCATATCTCAGTCACTTAAAAACTGTGATTTTCCTGATGAAGGTACCACCCCGCCTCAGGCTGAACAAACCCCTCAAACCTTCAGAGACGGTTTAATGGGATATGACCAAGCAGGGTCAGACAATAAGGACTAACAGACAAGGCCTAAACTAGTCACGTCAGAGTGGAATAAAAAGATGCCAAGGCACTAATAAGGGCCCAGTTGAGATTAGATAACAAATGGATAGTGGACCAGTCGGCCTGGTTGTGTGACTTTCTGCAGCAGCATGGGAACCAGAGCAGAAAGAGCAGATGGTGGGGTAAACCAGGCAGAGGTCTGGGACGGAGCAGGCAGGAAGAGGACAGAAGGACAGGGGAGGCATGGATGGTATATGAAGTGGCTCAGGACCATGAAGGGAGAAGAGCGAGGCCACCAGAGACAGACTCAAAGCTTTTCAGGGATGGTAAAAGCCCAGACAGAGCTTATGCTACTACCCTAGCCTGAGTCACCTGCACACCATAACAAGGCATCAGAAAAGGCCTTTAGTGAAGGATTTAAGCTATATTATTTGTTCAGTGGACCCCTGTGCAGTAGTCTAGGAAGCCAATTACCATTTATAACAGTTTCTATGAAAGAAAATATTCTAAGTTCCCAACAGCCAACTAAACAAGTGAACTTTTGAAATACCTAAGTTAACAAATTGAACAATATGGTAGTTCAGTCTCATTTCATTGAACTCATTAACTCAACTGAAGTCAATGAACTCAAGATTATTGCTTTGATGAAAGAAATGCTATACTTAGCTTCATAAATTCATTTCAACAAACTTTGTTTTAGATGTGCCTACTATGTGCAGAGCACTGTGCTGGCAGTGAGAAGAGGATTAGTTAATTTCAGTACAGCCAGGTAATACAATCACAGAAATCAGTCTACTATCCCCAAAGATGTGGACAGTCAGGTGGCGTTGCAGTGCACAGAGCGCCAGGCCCAGAGCCAAGAAGACTCATCTTCCTGAGTTCAAATTTGACCTCAGACACTTACTAGCTGTGTGACCCTGACTAAGTCACTTCAACCTGTTTGCTTCAGTTTCCTTATTTGTAAAATGAGCTAGAGAAGGAAATGGCAAACCACTCTAGTATCTTTGCCAAGAAAATCACAAATGGAGTCACAAAGAGTCAGACATGACTGAAACTGATCCCCACAAGTATAGGGGGCAAAGAGGGCTGGGCTTAGAGACAGGAAGACCTGGGTTCAAGTTCTAACTCTGACACTTGCTAGCTGTAACTCTGGAAAATCACTTGTAGCTCTCTGTAGTTTGGAGGAGTTGTTGAGAAAATGACCCAATTACTCACCCCAAGTAGTAACTTAACAAATAAATGTAATTCAAGAGAAGTGTAAACAATCCCCCCACACCTCAATAGGTCTCTTATTGAGCTGCAAGGTTTTAGATTTCAAGAAATTTCATAAGCTCAGTGGTGTAGAGCAGGGACTGGTGATCTCCACTGAGAGGGGGTGTTTCTTTACCTTGAGTTCCTTATGTCAGTGAAATTACAGGCCTAGCTCTCCTGCTGCATTTCCCCCCACCATAAAAAAGAATAGAAATGGGGTATCACTCAAACAATTTAGTCCTAAGAAATAAAACATAGCCTGCAGTTCTTCAGTGTGGCAGATTACCACAGAGAGCTGCAAATGTACAGCTGCTGCTCTGATGGACAATGGTTCTGAAAAGGACTCGAACGGACACTGACCACACTTTGGGGCCATCACTCCACAAGAAGGATACAACAACAGTGCCAGGTGCAGCGGGGGAAAGCTTGCCTCCCTGAGAGGTCAAGCATGAGCCCATGATGTTTGCTCCATTGAGTATGCATCTTATGGATCCTTTATCAATTTGCTGGTGTGGGAGAATTAAAGGATCTGGAAGAAAAGAAATCATTCGATGAATACGTTAAAACATGCTGACAGATAGTGTCCATCATTGGGGACCAAGCCAAGCCCTCAAGCATTTATAGATGTTCTATAGATGTCCAGTCCTTCCCACTAGGATGCTGAATGGTGTCAAGAAACAGTCACAGAACAACATTCAGCTAAATGTTTATAAGGTGCTTGTTGTGTTCTGGAGGTGATAAAAGGTATCCCAGATAAGACCCACCCTGTGTTCCCCTGGAGCTCATAGGTCTAACTGGCTGCAACTACTAATTAGAAGGAATATAAATCAATGAATATGAACCATCAGCCCTGGCTTCAGTCTCAGCTCATAACCTAACACCTGCTTTTCAGCCTCTTGCACCTGGCTTGTGCATTAGCCAGTGAGTAAATAGATTATTCTTTTATTAGGCATCAAACATTTTAAATGGGACCATCTTTAGAACTGCAAAATGTTTGACTTTAAAAACTTACTGTCCTCCTTCATTTCTCTCCATCTTCAACCTTGCCAAATGTCACTGATCTGTTTGCCTTCCCTCCTCCTAAAGTCTTGTGCAACAATAGCCCCTCTGCCCCTTACCACATAAATGAAGAGCTAACCCTCAACAACACCAACAACATTAGTGAGGTAACATACATCTTCCTTTTGGCTATGTGGAAGCGCATTTAAAACGGACTCTTGCCCCATCAATCCAAGCTAGTGTATGTCTTCTAGACTGACTGCTTCCTGTAAGGTGGGCATACTATCTTCTCTTAGGTAAACTGTATGTGAATGGTACCCAGCCAAGCAGTATGCAAATACAGCTTAGGATCACAGGATCCTAGATCTAGAGGTGGAAAGGGGAAATCTACTCCAATTCCCTCAATTTATAGGTGGGAACTGAGGGCCACAGAAGGTAAGCAACTTCCCGAGACCCCACAGGTAGTAAGCAATAGATCCTGTGACTCCAAAGCTAATGTGCTTTCCACAATACCTGGCCTATAGCACCCTGGTAGCTGATGGGCCTCTCCAACGCAGTCAATTCAATTCTATGAGTAGCAACTGCTATTAGGCAACATAAACATATTCTTCCTGGGCTCTACACTTTCTGACATACACAACGGGAAAGAATTGCTACCAAGGATTCTAAAGGGTAGGCTGATTTTAGCTTAACTTTCCATAGCAGCTTGAACTAATAAATAATAACTTTATTTTGAGAAGATGTTTTGAAATCCTCTCATCTTCTACAACTTGTTTTTCATAAAACTTACATTTATGAAGTAATCTGAGTGTTGGATAATAAGTTCCTTCTTTCTGCCTGAAAAACAGTAACTCTCCATTCACAGTCAGTATTTCAATTTGCTTGTGGCTGTAGGAAAAATGGCAAAGTATCAAATTGGATATTGTTTTTTTAAAATAAATTTAAAATATAAATTCAATAAATAATAAATATAGGTCAAACCACCTTCCATATAGCTTCTAAAGTCAGAAAAACATGGATATTTTTGAGTAATTAAAAAATGAGGGATGGTCCCAGAGAACATATAATTAAACATCCCTCCCTCCTCAAGGCAGGGGCAAGGGATTTGTGGGGCAGAATGTCAGTGTCACTAGCAGATGAGGTCAATGCCCTGGGTGGTTCTGCTTAATTGCTCTTCTTTGTGACAAGAGAGGTCAAGCCATTCCCCAATTCATAAATGGTCGGAGGATGGGAACAGGCAGTTTTCAGAAGCAGAAATCAAAGCTGTCAATAGTCATGAAAAAATGTTCTGAATCACTAATAATTAGAGAAATGCAAAATAAAACAACTCTGAGGTACCACTTCACACCTCTAAGATTGGTGAACATGACAAAACAGAAAAAAGACAAATTCTGGAGGGGACATGGAAAAATAGGGATACTAATGCACTATTTTGGTTGAGCTGTGAACTAGCTCAACCAGCAATTTGGAACTATACCCAAAGGGCTATAAAATTGTCCATACCCTTTGACCCAGCAATATCAGTGCTAGGTTTGTATCCCAAAAAGATCAAAGAAAAGGGAAAAGGATGCATATGTACAAAAATATTTATAACAGCTCTTTCTGTGGTGGAAAAGAATTGGAGGGGATCTGCCCATCAACTGGGGAACAGCTAAATGGCTGAATAAGCTGTGGCAGACAATTGTGATGGGATAACTCCTATGCTATAAGAAATTACCAGGGGATGGTTTTAGAAAAACCTGAGAAGACCTATGTGAACTGGTGCAGAGTGAAGTGAGCAGAACCATATCACACAAACAACAATAGTCTAACAATGATCAACTGTGAAAGACTTGGCTACTCTGAGCAATACAATGAACTAAGGCAATTCCAAAGGAATCCTGATGAAAAAGGTAATATCAGAAACAACTGAAAAAGTCTCAGTACAAATTGAAGTATAATTTTTCATTTTCTTAATTTTTCTTGCTTTTTTTGCAACATGGCTAATATAGAAATGTGTTTTACATGATTTCATGTGTAACTGATATATTGTTTCTTTCTCAATGGGTGATGGATGGGCAGGAGGAAGGGAGAGAATTTGGAACTCTAAATTTTAAAAAATGCTAAAAAAAAAATTGTGAATCTGATTTTTAAAAATACAAGTGAGTTCAATGTGTTACCTAAAGACAAAGGTATCAAGAAAGTGTGTTGCATTTTATATGGTTAAAAAAGTTTAATATTCAAATGTGAGCTAAACTTTCCAAATATTTTTTAAAAAATAATACTTACATTTTTCATACAGTATCAGTCTTGGTGGAATGGGAAAGAAACTAGCTGCTACCAATTTTTGTCCCAAAGTTAATGATCATAGGATCATAGGATCATAGATTCATGGGTCTAGGGCAGGCAGGGACCTCAGAGGCCACTGAGTTCAATTTCCTCATTTTACAGAGGATGAACTGAGGCTCAGGGAGGAGAAAGGATTTACACAGGGTCACATAGGGAATAAATATAAGAGCTAGGTAGAATGTGAAGCAAGGTCTTCTGCCTCCAAATCCTTTCACTGTACCATTCTGTTTCTAAATCATTTTTACTCTTTCTTATTAAGTAATCTCAAGTAATCTAAAACTACATTTCCATTATCTCATTTTATATGCCCAGTGTTGTGTTAAGTGCTCACTGATACTGAAGTAAATGAAAAGGCTAAAATAAAAATGCTGAACTCCTGAAACAAATGTACAACATGGATATTTCTACATATGTCCATCTTAGTAATTTATCACAACATTTCTAAAGTTGCATGTGTTTTTTTCACTGCTCCTCTCCCTGCAAAGCCAATTTTTAATGGCCTACCATGAAATTAAATGCACTAGATGTGAGTATAATAATTCCTGAGCCTCACTGAAATGCATACACTGAAAACCAATGACTTACCATTTCACAATTTTGACTGGGTCTTTCTCTGGCATAATTTGATCGAGCCATGGCTCAATCCTTGGAAGTTGAGCTATCAGTTGGTTCTTAACATCCTTAACAACTGAGGTTT
The DNA here is from genome assembly GCA_023548195.1 of Bettongia penicillata ogilbyi. Taxonomy (NCBI): domain Eukaryota; kingdom Metazoa; phylum Chordata; class Mammalia; order Diprotodontia; family Potoroidae; genus Bettongia; species Bettongia penicillata. Next base: position 128,307 of record JAJHZJ010000438.1, read on the forward strand.
TCAGCTGGATACTGTTGAATACATTCTCCTTTTCATCAAATCTGCCAAGTGATTTTTGCAGAAAAAACATTTCAGCACCACAGTGTATTACTTGAAAAATGAGCCCTTTGTAGGCAAAAAGACATCATAGAACAGGTTAAAGGTATTATTTTAGTTATAGACTTTTTTCAACACATCTATTTGGATGGTTAAAACCAAATTTCCTTTTTTCTCTTTAAAAGATGGTACCTCATTTTAGTTCCTGGTGTACACAAATCCAATTCAACTGTCACATCTACAGCAGTCTGCTGTGAAGCAGGGTGAGGGATAGAGACAGAAGAGGAAGCAGTATAGCATAAATGACAAGAGTTGAAGGTGGAAAGAAAATCTTCCAGGCAGTTACTATTTACTGGCTGCGTGTGACCTGGGGCAAATCAATTAACGTCAATGAACCTTATTTTCATCATTCTATGTCAAATAGAGCTAATATTGGTACATTTTACCTCCCTGGGCTGCTAGGAAGATCAAATGAGGTGTCTTTAAAGCAGTCAGAAAGCAATATACTATGAGAAGTGGTGCACAGACTTTTTTAAGTCCTCTGACTGGAAATGTCTCATTTGTTTTTGCATCCCTAGCAACTAGTACTCAGTAGGTGCTTAATAACTGCTCCATGATTTGAGGGGGGAAAACAAGTTTTTCTCCCTAGAAGTAATTGAGTTGTTTTTTTTTCTGATATGGTTTCAAATCTCAATTTTCCATAAGCTATATGCTGTTCATGACAGTGACCTACCAGGGATACTCAAAAAAAACATTATCACTAGGACCAGAAAGAACCCGTACTCAATAGCTTTTTTTTTATTATTAATTATTTTTTGTCTTCAACATTCACCTCCGCAAGATAGCGAGCTCCAAATTCTTTTCCCACCTCTCCCCTCCCACGCTCCAAAACAGCGTACATTCTGATTACCCCTTCCCCCAATTCATCCTCCCTTCTATTACAGCTCCCCCACCCCTTCCCTTATTCTCATCCCTTCTATTTTCTTGGAGAGCAAGATAGATTTCTATACTTCATTGCCTTTATATCTATTTTCCCAGTTGCATGTAAAAACAATTTTTTTCCGTCGCTTTTTAAAACTTTTGAGTTCCGCGTTCTCTCCCTTCCTCCCTTCCCACCCACCCTCACTAGGAAGGCAATGAATTGGCTATAGATAATCCATGTGTAGTCATGCAAAACACTTCCAAAACAGTCTCCCTGTTAAAGACTAACTATATTTCCCTCCCTCCTATCTCGCCCCCGGTTTTATTCGGTTCTCTTTGAACCTGGTACTCAAGGGTTTACTTTTGGCTACCCCCGATTCCGCGTTACTTCTCAGTAAGGTAAGATAGATTTTCAATTGAGTACTCACTATCTTTTTTATACACAACAAATCATTTTTTTTTTAAATCTGAGGGGGTTTTTTTAAGGCGCTATATGTACCGGAGTGTTGGCTCCATGAGTAGATGGTAAACCCTTTGAGGGACGGAACCATATTCTAAACTTATAGGTCTCCCCCGGCAAAACGCTAAGATGCAAAGTGCTCAGGAAAGCATTTAAATACAGGAATCATAATATTTCATAAGAAGAAAAGGCACCGCATAGCAATAGGTCTGAAACAGCAGTTCTCAAATTCCTCACTATATCTCTATTCGCCTCGTTTTCCCCATCAGTAAAACGAGAGCTTTGGGTTAGATTACCAGGTCCTTTCCCGCCCCACATCAAAAACCCTCGGGATGAACTTGGATAAGTCACTTCCTCCCTCCCTGGGGCCTCAGTTTCCTCCTCGGGAAAAGAAGGGGGTCGCAATGAATGACCTCAAAGGTCCCCAGCGGCTATGGGGCACGGGTCCCACCAAGGGAAAGCCCGAAGCTGCTGGACACAAGCCTTGAACCAATTAGCACGTAAGATTCACTGGGCTAATGGATCGAGAGAAACCCCCCCCTCCCCGCCCCGAGCCGAAAAAGGCAAATTTTCAAAGGGGAAAGGGAGTGGGGGACAACCGGGTCCGAGGGGCTAGGAAGGACAGAGGGTGACCGTAGGTGTGGCCGCAGGGGCTGGGCGGGGCGGAGGGGCGGAGACCCGGGCCTGGCAGAGCCGCCGGGCTCCAGGGCCTCCCACATCCCCGGAGCCAGACTTACTTTCTGAACATGGTCCCAGCTAAGACCGGAGCCTCCCGAAGCACCCGGCAACTCCTCGCTCCCAGAAGAGACTGCCTGCTACAGGAACAGTACGTGACCTTTCCCCTCGGGAGGGAGGTACCGGCGCGCCTTTCTTTGGAGCTGGCAAGAGGCCCTTTACGGCTCTGTCGCGCCAAGCACGTGGGCCGCTCGCCCCGCCCCCGCCCCACGCATCTCTGGCAGCCTCCAGCTCAGAGCCCCCCGCCCCTTGCCCCCTCCCCCCTCGCTCCTCCCGCCGTGCGCACCGCCCCTGGAGCTAGGGAGGCTTCGGTCAGAAAGGATGCTAGAGATACTGAATTCCTAGAAATGGAGTCGACAGGATCTCAGGGCTCCTCGGGTCCACCTTCCATGGAGGACAAAAATGATTTGCCCAAGGCCCTGCATAAGATCCGAGCTCTGGAGCTCAGGGGCCATCCTGTCCAACCCTCTCATGTTACAGTGGAGGAAACTGAGGCCCAGGCAGGGGAAAGGACTTTCACAAGATCACACAGGTGGAAAGTAGCAAAGGCTGAATTTGATCCCAAAGCCAGTATATTCCTATAAATAAGGATGAAAACTAGGGTACAGGTCATGGGAGCAAAACAAAGGGAACTCATCTTTTTCAAAATAGAATCATTATATTTCCTCCCCCCAAAACTCACCCCTCTTCCAAACTTCCCTATTTGTGCTAAAGCAGGGATCTAACCATGTCACTCCCTTATTCAGTAAAGTCCAGTGCCTCCCTATGGCCCCCAGGATCAAATGCAAAATGCTCTATTTGGTATTAAGACCTTCATGACGTAGCCCCCTCCTGTATTCGCAATTTTCCTTACTCGGTATTCCCTGCCACATACTCTCTGATACAGTGACACTGGCCTCCTGGCTGTTCCCTGAACAAGACATATTTCAACTTCAGGCATTTTCTCTGGCTGTCCCCCATCTCTGGAACACTCCCTTCCTCATCTCTGCCTACTGACCTCTCTGGCTTCAAGACTCAGCTCATAGCCCATCTTCTCCAAAAAGCCTTTCCCAGCCCCCTTCTAAAGCCTTCTCTCTCTTAATTATTTCCAGTTGATACTGTATAGTGTTTGTTTGGTCCCACTTGATTCCATTTTATTTGGTATATATGCTGTGTCTATAGTACACACGTGTTTGCTTGTGGCCTCCCCCATGAGACAGTGAGTTGATTGAGAGGAACAGCTGCCTTTTGCCTCTTTTTGTCTCCCCAGCCCATATACAATGCCTGGAACATAGTAGGCTCTTTATAAACGATTTTTTAAAAGAAAGAATGCTCTTTAATATTTGAGTATCTGATATTCTAGCAAAGTATGTCACATCACACTTATAGTAAAAAAAAAAATCAACCCAACCCATCTTTCTCAATACATGACATATATACCTATATACATATACCTATACATATATAATATACATACATATATACATATACACATGTATATATTTTTAAAGATACAGTCTTCAGTTCATACCTTAAAACTGGAACAGTCAAATTAAAATTCAGTAGTCTTGTTTTCAATTTAAAGGTCAGTCAGATAGCCACCTATTTTCTTTTTTCCAAAGTGTTGTGACATATATATGCATTTTCTTATCAGTACCTTGACAGTTATTACAGAAACTGAACATTTTCCTAAACTGAATAAAACAGAGCTAATAATTCAAGCTTTGCTTTTAGAGCTCTGCTTTTTAGAAAAACTGAACATTTCTGAAAAAAAAAAAAGCAGAGATGATAATTCAAGCTTTTGCCTACCTCCTCCTCTTCTTACTTACTCATGCAGATCAGTGGAACATCATCTTGGGAGGAGAGGTTTGCAGAGGAGAGAAAATATTAACAAGTTTAGGACTAATACTGTTTTTGCAGGAAAAATTGATCTCTGATGCATGACTTTAAAAAATTTACACTAACCATGGGAGCATTATGAAAAAAGCACACATTTCAGTCCCTGCTTTCCAATTTTATAAATAATTATCAACTAATGCTCAGTTGACCACCTGGTCTAATTCTCTGTCATTGTACAAATATGTAAAATGAATCCTGGTGTGGGGAAATGACCTGTCCAAGGCCACAGCAGCAAGCATTTTTCTTAGATCAGATCTGAAGCTAAGTTTTCTGCCTCCATAGTCAGTGATGCTTTTCCCCTGTACTCTGTCTCTCTCCTCATCTGGTTCAACAAACTGCCAATCATTAAATCATTAGGTGAGCAACTAAGTCTAATTTCATTTCTAATTTTTCATATTTGTCATAGAAATAAATTCAAATACCAGATAAAAAAGTTCAGAAGATTTCTTGATAGATAAACTGGGTCAGAGTCCTAGGAGGGACTTGAAATTCAGAGAGGTTACCTGAAGTACAGAGGGAACACAGCAGTGTCAGATATCAGGTGTACCAACCCAGGTCTTCTTTTTTTAACAATTTTTTATGTCTAAATCTAAAAGTTGAAAGTAATCTAAGAAACTACTAAATTTATTGAGTTTTTTATTTGAAACTTGATTTGAAAAACCTACCAGATCTCATTAGCCACAAATAATAAACTGGAAATAGCATAGAAGTATAGACTCTTAGAACTAGAAATTGTCCCTGGAGCAAAGATCCCCTCTGTAACATTCCCAATAAATGGTTGTGTAGCTTCAAAAGATAGAGAAGGTCATCAGCTCCTGGAAGGCAGAGACCTTGTTTGTGCCTTTCTTTGCATCTCTAGCAGATACTACAATGCCTGCCACATAGTAAGGGATGTAGTAACTGATTGGATATGAGAAGCAAAGAAAAGGAAAGGGGGGAAGAGAACCCCATGGTCATAAGCTCATAGATAATACAACTGGATGAGGTCACATAATCCAATCTCTCATTTTACAGAAGGGGAAACTGAGGCTCAGGGTGGGGAAGGGACTCATCCAAGGTCACATAGAGGATCATAGATCTACAGCTGGAAGGGACCTCAACCCCTCATTTTATAAAAAAGGAAACTGAAGCCCAGGGAGGGGAAGGGACCCAACGACAGACAGGATTGGAACTCAGATCTTCTCACTCAAAATCTAGTGATCTTTCCACTATACAAAGGAGGAAGATTTCAGGATGCACAGTAGAAAGGAAAGGCTTTTTTTTAAGATCATAGGATTTAGAACAAAAGGGGGCCTTAGATATTACTAGTATTAATATTACTATTATTATTTATTATATTATTATTATTAACACTGTGAAAATGATTATGATGAATTTGACAAATAAAAAACATAAACATTTCCTCATATGAGGAAGAAAAGAAAAATGGATTGTGTGTGAGACAAACAGCTTGGCTTTTTTTTTTTACAATCCATATTGAATTGAACATGCCAACCCCTTCATTTTGCAGATAAACAAAGTGGGACCCAGAGAGATGGAGTGATTTGCCCAAGATTATACAAATAGTAACTGAGAGCTGCAATTCAAACCTGAAATCCAGTCTTCTTTCCCCCACACCATGCTCCCTCAAAATCGGGGTTGTGGTCCCTTGATGACTCGGCCAAATAATTTTTTTTCATTGTTATCACTGATGTAGGGCCCCATGAACTGCCTGCCTAGACCACTTCCTACCTGAACCCACTTTCCCTTTCATTGAACCTTATCCCTAGTCTCCCCTCTAGCTCCAGACCCCTAGTTGACTCTCAGAATGTATTTATTCATTTATTTTTTAAAATTCATTTATTGTTACAAGCATAACCAGTCCCTCCAAATTTCCCTCAACCCCAGTGGGCAAACTTTAAAAAAAAAAAAAAAGAAAAGAAAAGAAAATGTGTTTAATAAGAATGTATGTGTAGAACCCATATAAGATTGCATGCCGTCTTGGGGAGGGAGGGGGAAGGGAGGGGAAGAAAATCTAAGTGATCATTGAAAATGGAAAACAGATAAATTAATTTTATAAAAAGAAAGAAAAAGAAAATCCTTATCACAAGTAAGTATAGTCCAGAAAAACAAAATTTCCATATTAGCCATGTCCAAAAATGTATGCATCTTTCTTCATTTTAAACTGAACATGTTTAACATGTTGGCTAGAGGTGAAGATGGTGGTGTGTTTCCACTTCAGTCTCTAGGACTTGTTTGGCGCATTGATCAGAGTTCTCAAGCCTTTCAAAATTAATTTTCTCCATAATGTTGTTGTTAGCGTGTAAACTGTTCTAGTTCTGCTCACCTCACGCTGCATTAATTCATAGAGGTCTTCCCACTTTCCTCTGAAACTGACCACTTCACAATAATATTTCATTGCATTCACATAACATAATTTTTTAGCTATCCCCCAATAGGAGGAGAGCCCCTTAATTTCCAGTTGTGGAAAAAAATTGCCAGTTTTGACCTACTATGAAAAGAATTGCTATAAATATTTGTAGTTATGCAGATGCATATTTATAGAAACATGTGTGTACATATAACCTTTTCCTCTTTTTAAAAAAATCTCTTTGGGGTATAGGTCTAGTAGAGGTATATTTTGGTCAAGGGGAATTCAAAATTAAGTAACTTTGGGGGCAATTTGCTTTCTAGATATGTTTTACATGACTTCAGGTATATAATCAATATCATATTGCTTGCATTATCAAAGGGGGAAGGGAGGAAATTTAAAATTTTTTAAAATGTCATTGGGAAATACTTAGTGAAATAAAAATATTTTTAAATTGCTTTCCACAAAGACTGGACCACTACACAGCTCCAGCAACAATTCTCTAAGTGTACCTCTTTTCCTGCAGCCCTCCAGCATTTGCCATCTTTTGTCGTATTTGTCAGTCTAGTGGATATGAGAGGAAACCTTATAACTGCTTTAATTTTCAGTTCTCTAATTTTAAAGCACTTTTTTCATATTGATATGAAAGCTTGGATGTCTTCTTTTGAAAACTGCCTATTCATATCCTTTCACCATTTATCTATTGGGAAATAGCCCTTAGTCATATTATATTTGAATCAATCCCTTACTGGAATGCTAATGATTTCTGTGGATTTATTTTATATCCTTAAATTTTTCTGAATTTATTAACTGTTTCTAATTTTTGGTTGACTAGATTTTTCCACATAAATTATATCAACTCGAAAAGCATTAATTTTGTTTCCTTTTTGTGTTATTCCCTTAATTTCTCTTTCTTGCCTTATCACTACAACTAACATTCCCAGTGCTATGTTAAACAGCAGTGGTGATGATGAATATTCTTGCCTCTAATTTTCCTTCATACATAAGATATTTGCTTGTCGATTTAAATATATATTATTTACTGTAGTAAGGAAAGATCCCATTCCTAAATTGTCTAGAGTTGGTTTTTTTTTTTTTTAATAGAAACAAGTGTTCCATTTTGTCAAAAGCCTTTTCAGCATATCCAGGGTTATAAACAATTTTATGGTCTTTATTGTTTATATTATTAATACTACATTCTATTTATAATCTAGCTTGCATTTCTGGCTTCCTTCATGTCGATGATAAGGTCCCACTTTTGCAAGAAGCCGTTTCTGATCCTTAGTGCCTTCCCTATGAGATAATCCCCAATATACCCTGTATCTGTAGTTTGCTTGTACTTAGCTGTTTCTGTATTATCTCTTCCATTAGACTGGGAGCTCCTTGAGATCAGGAATTGTCTTTTGCCTTTCTTTGTATCCCTGGTTCTTAACACAGTGCCTGATAGTAGGTGCTTCATAAATGGTAGCTGAGACGGAGTGTGCCACTTGGAAGTGTACAATCTTTCTAATATGCTGTTGTTGCCTGCTTGCTAATATTTTATTTCACATCTGCATCAATGTTCATTAGGAGTATTGATCTATAGTTTTATTTCACCACATTGTCTCTCCTTGATTTAGGTAGCAAGATTATATGCATCATGGAAGAGACTGACATGATTTCTTCCTTTCTTATAGTTTATGTAGTATTTAATTGTTTTTTAATGTTCGATAGAATTGTAAGTCCATCTGGTTCTGTAGTTTTACTTTTTGGAGTTCATTTATGTCTTGGCAAATTTCTTTTTCTGATAATGAGTTATTTAAATAGTCTATTTCTTCTTTTGTCAATCTGGATATTTTAGATTTTTGTAAGTATTCATCTATTTCCTCTAAGTCAACAATTTTCTTAGTATATAATAGAATTATCACTTCCTTTATCTCCTTTTCAGTTGTCTTGAGTTCTCCTTATTCAGTTTTTTATAAAAGCAATTTGGTTTTCCTCTCCTTTTAAAATCAGATTAGCTAGTTGCTTAGTTCATTTAAAAAAACATTTAGTTTTATCAGTTCAATAATCTTATTACTTCTAATTTGAGTTATGGCTTCTTTAGTTTTTTAGAATTTCTACTTTGTTCCTTAGGGATTTTTTATTTGCTCTGGCTCAAGTTTTTTTAACTCAAGCTGCGTGTCCAATTCACTGATGTGTTCTTTCTCTTTTGTTGATAAAAGCATTTAGAGTTATAAATTTTTCCTTTAAAAACTATGTTAGCTGTATCCCGTAAATTTTGGTATGTTGTCTCATTACATTTCCTTTGATGAAACTCTCCTTTTTTGGATTTGAATATTTTTCCCAATTACACATAAAAACAATTTTTAACATTCATTTTTAAAAATTTTGAGTTCCAAATTCTCTCCCTCCATGAGATAGTAATTTAATATAGGTTATACATGTGCAATCTTGATGAAACTTTCAGCTGTTTTTATAATTTGTTCTTTGATCCACCAGTGCTTTAAAATTATGTTATTTAGTCTCCAATTTTTTTTTATTTTAGGGCCCCTATATTGTAATAGAAATAAAATTTTGATTGCACTTTGATCAATAAATGATGTATTTAGTATTTCAACTTTTATGCTTTTTTTGTGATGCCTTTATACCCCAATGCATGGTCAATTTTAGTAAAAGTGTGAGACTGAGGTTTTGATTGGTTAGGGGAATGGCTGAGAGAGTAGAGGGGGGCTACCCTGGCCCTAGTCAGAGTGAGAAATCAAATCATGTCACCCAAGTTGGAAATCACACCAGGAGAGGGCTTCACTGGCTAAAGGACCTTGGTGCCAGCCAGGTCCAGTGAAGAGAGTGGCCAGTAGGGGGAAGAGTGGGACCATGGAGTGGGAAGCTGCCTCCTTCACACCCCATGTTGGCATGTGAGGCATAACCTGGGCTGCCTGGTGATAGTTCTATTTGTGCAAGCCACTCTATTATTATTATCATTTATTAATTTTTGTTCTAAATTTTGAGCTCCAAATTCTCTCCCTCCCACCTCCTCCTGTATCCAGGAGAAAGTAAGCAATGCCATATCAATTATACATGTGAAATCATGCAAAATATATTTCCCCAAAAAAGCAAGAAAAATAAAATGAGAAAATTATATTTCAATTTGCACTCCTGAGTTCATCAGTTGTTTCTCTGGAGGTGGATAACATTTTTCCTCGTGAGTCCTTAGGAGTTGTCTTGGATCATTGTCTTGATCAGAGTGGCCAAGCTTTTCACAACTGATCATCATTTCACCATTGTTGTAATTGTAGGCCTAGCAACTCTTGCTGTGAACATTCTTCCCACCAAATCTAAGATCAAAGGTGATGGAGGCACCTTCCTTCAATCCTCCTAAATCAAGTGTTCTTAACTGGTTTGGGAGTCCTGGACCCCTTTGACTTCTGGGGAAATCTAGGTTTCCTTCTCAGAATCATGTTTTGAAGTACATAAAATGAAATATCTAGCATCACAAAGCAAACCAATTCTACTGAAATAGTTATCCAAATATTTCTAACAAGTTCATAGCCCCCGAGATTAAGAACCCCAGCAGAAACGAGTGATTTCTGATTTTTTCTTCTCTTGACCGCAATATTTTGAGCCTCTCCTTTTGTCCTTTTTGCAACTTCCTAGGCATGTTATCTCCCTTACCCGACCTAGAAGCAACTAGCTCTGGGAGATTCAGAGGTTTCAAATCTCTACCCCCACTTCCTTCCAGATTTGTTTTTTCTCTACACAGGTGGCATCTCAAGGCTCCTAAACTTGTGAACTTTTAGTTAGCCATGGCAACTAGGTGGCGCAGGGAGCCTAGAGTCAGGAAGACCTGAGTTCAAATGTGACCTTGGGTACTTCCTGGCTGTGTGACCCTGAGCTAGTCACTTAATCCTGTTTGCCTCAGTTTCCTCTCCTGTAAAATGAGTAAACTGGTCTAAATGACTTCTGAGATCTCTCCCCCTCCTAGGGGTCAGCAAGCTTTAATTGGAGGATCTAAGTATAAGAACACCTTCTTTGTTAAAACTCAGGTGATGTTTGTGCTCCAAGGCCTCAAAAGACCTCTTTGAAGAACGTACTTTTAAACATTAAACCCTATAGAAATTGTGAGTTATGATTGTGCCCCTTGCCATAGCATATTGCAGGGGAAAAGTTCTGCAATGAAACTTTGCCAGACATAAAAGATTACAACATTCAAACATGCTAGGTCTAAACAAAGTTGACCATAGAGAAAATGTGATCAAATGTATCTTTCTTTCTCCCTCCCTTGCACAGGTGGAAGATTTTGGGTGTGAAGCAAGGTATATGGTGGCAAAAATGACCAGCGATTTTTACTAAACTGCTTTTTCCCTCTTTAAAAAAAAATCTTTGTTACAAAGCATGGGCCCCTGGATAGAGAATGGAGAAAAATCTATTAGAAAAATGAAGGCAGTATTTAAAAAAAGATGAGAAAAACAAGGAAAAAATCCACTAAATAGTAAAACTATGCAAGGCCAGTCTGTAATAATAAGGCTAGAAAGTAGCAGAACATAATCTCTAGAAAGCCCCCCCAGGCCATCCTTCTGATAATTGAAAAGACGCCCAGCTGCTTTCAGGATTTTTTGTGCATGGAGAAAAGATACGAATGTTTGCAAGGATAGACCAAAATAGAAAGAGATAGGCTAGGACAAAGAACACTTCTACAATATCCCTGAAGTAGGCAGTGCCCATGGTATTTATATAATCTGAAGCTTGGAAGAAAAAGCCCAGAAAACTGGAGAAGAGAAAGTATCTTTTGGCTCATGTCTCTGGTGTTATCTTACTTTGGAAAAGATAGTTTTGTGTTGAGTATGTGCATGTGTGTGTGTGTGTGTGTGTGTGTGTGTGTGTGTGTGTGTGTGTGTGTGCACATGTGCACATGAGTGTGTATGTGCATTAGGCTTGGGCAGGCGGGTGTTCTCAATCTCTTCTCCTTTTCCTCTTCCCATACTCCAGAAAGAATAGTGCAGTGGGGCTCTTGGAAAGGTATGTACGCCTTTCCCCTCCAAGGTCAATTTATTTATGGAGCTGAAAGGGCCCTCAGAGGTCATGTAGTGCAACCCTCATTTTATTGAGGAGGAAAGTGAAAGGAAAATGAATTGACTTTCCCAAGGTCACATATAAGATCACAGATTTTGAGCTACAAGGGATCTCAGACAACTTACTTCAAACCTCACATTGTTTTTTAAATTTAATTATTTATTTTTAGTTTTCAATATTCATTTCCACAAGATTTTGAGTTTCAAATTTTCTCCCCATCCCTTCCCTCCCCCATCCCAAAACACCATGCATTCTGATTTCCCCTTCCCCCAATCTGCTCTTCCTTTTATCACACCCAACCCTTCCCTTATCCCCATCTTCCCTCTTTTCTTGTAGGGCAAGATAGATTTCTATACCCCATTGCTTGTATTTCTTATTTCCCAGTTGCATGCAAAAACAATTCTCAACATTCATTCCTTAAACTTTGAGTTCCAACTTCTCTTCCTTCCTCCCTCCTCACCCATCCCCACTGAGAAGGCAAGCAATTCAATATAAGCTATATATGTATAATCTTGCAAAAGACTTCCATAATAATCATGTTGTGCTATTTCCTTCCATCCTATTCTGCTCCCTAATTATTCTATTCTGTCTTTAGATCTTGTCCCTCACCTAAAGTGTTTACTTGTAATTACTCCCTCCTCCCATTTGCCCTCCCTTCTATCATCCTCCCCATCCCACTTGTCCCCTTCTCCCCTACTTTCCTGTAGTGTTAAGATGGATTTTCATACCAAATTGAGTGAGCATGTTATTCCCTCCTTAAGTCATATGTGATGAGAGTAAGCTTCACTTTTCTCCTCTTACCTCCCCCCTCTTCCCCTCCATTGGAAAAGCTTTTTCTTGCCTGTTTCATGAGAGATAATTTGCCCCATTCCATTTCACCCTTTCTCCTCCCAGTATATTCCTCTCTCACCCCTTTATTTTTTTAGATTTCATGGCTTCCTATTCAACTCACCTGTGCCTTCTGTCTATATATATATATATATATATATATATATATATATATATATATGTGTGTGTGTGTGTGTGTGTGTGTGTGTGTGTGTGTGTGTGTGTGTGTGTATAATTCCTCCAACTACCCAAATACTGAGAAAAGTTTCAAGAGTTACAAATATTATCTATCCATGTACAAATGTAAACAGTTCAACTTTAGTAAGTCCCTCATGATTTCTCTTTCCTGTTTGCCTATCCATGCTTCTCTTAATTCTTGTATTTGAAAGTCAAACTTTCTATTCAGCTCTGATCTTTTCATCAAGAATGCTTGAAAATACTCTATTTCATTGAATGACCATTTTTCCCCTGAAGTGTTATACTCAATTTTACTGGGTGATTCTTGGTTTTAATCCTAGTTCCTTTGACTTCTGGAATATCATATTCCAACCCCTTCAATCCCTTAATGTAGAAACTGATAGATCTTGTGTTATCCTGATTGTATTTCCACAATACTAGAATTGTTTCTTTCTGACTGCATGTCATATTTTCTCCTTGACCTGGGAACTCTGGAATTTGGCTACAATGTTCCTAGGAATTGTTCTTTTGGATCTCTTTCAGGAGGTGATTGGTAAATTCTTTCAATATTTATTTTACCCTCTGGTCCTAGAATATCAGCGCAGTTTTCCTTTATAATTTCATGAAAGATGATGTCTGGGGACTTTTTTTATCATAGCTTTCAGGTAGTCCCATAATTTTTAAATCGCCTCTCATGAGTCTATCCAGGTTAGTTATTTTTCCAAGGAGATATTTCACATTGTCTTCAATTTTTTCATTCTTTTGCTTTTGTTTTGTAATTTCTTGGTTTTTCATAAAGTTGTTAGCTTCCATCTGCTCCATTCTCCTTTTTAAAGAAGTATTTTCTTCAGTGAGATTTTGAACCTCCTTTTCCATTTGGCATTTCAGGGTAGAGGTCTAAATGAGAGGACCTTCTACAAACATTTCACCCAGTTCCTGGCACGTAAAAAGTGCTTAATAAATGTTTATTGACAACCAATATGGAATTGTTTTATATGATTGCACACACACACACACACATACACACACACGCACGCACACACACACAAAACTTATATCAAATTGCTTACTGCCTTAGGGAGTAGGGAGTGGTAGGATGTAGAGGAGGGAGGAAGAAAATTTAGAACTCAAAATTTTATGAAAAAGAATGTTAATCAGATTGCTTGCCATATTAGGGAGGGAAGAAAGAAAAGAGGGAGGGAGAAAGATTTGGAACTCAAAATCTTATTAAAAATGTTGAAATTGTAACTGGAAAAATAAAATACTAATATTTGAATAACATTCAAAAAATGAACATTAAAAATTGTCTTTATATGGAACTGGAAAATATGAAATACTATTTAAAAGAAAAAATCTGTTTGCTGATTGATCAATTGGAGTGAAGTGAAAAAATTCCCAAGAGAAAAGGCAACCACCAACCACCCCCCTTCTTTAATGACTTAGTTTTTTTTTAATTCTAAATTTTGTAACCATCAAAAAAGGCAAATGTTCAGATAATCCAAAGACAATGTATTAAAAGATGGTACACCAAATCAGCAAGTTAGTACAACTAGTACCATCAGCAAGATGGTACACAATCAGCAAATTGTGTATACTTTGTTTTCAAAGTACAATCAAAATAATCAGGAGAACATTCTGTAGTTCTCTTCTCATGACCCTCCTTTCCTTTTGTATATATGTATTTTAAATTTGTTGCTATTTTCTCCTCAGATAAAATTTCTGGCCCAACACAATCCACTGTAGTTCACCATAATATATCTAAGTGTGTTGGGGGTGGGCAACCTGTTGGTTGGACCATAGCCCACTCAGGCTCAGGATCATGGCTCTCCATTAACTGAAGTATGAAATACCAATTCCTAAAGCCAGCACTGAAAACCTTTCACAATCTGGTTCTCAGAATACACATTATTCTTCCTCAGGCACTCTACATTCCAGCCAAACTTGCCTAATTTCTCTTCCCCATACTTGACATTGCATCTCCCATCTCCAAGCCTTTGTAGTCCTGTATACCTTTCAAAGCTCTCCTTTTCCATCTCTGTCTCTTGGAACCACCCCTTAGCGCCCTTTTGAACTAAAGGGTCAGTTCATGCAAGTGGATTTTTCTGGTTCCTCCAGTTTTTAGTGCCTGTTCCTCCTAAATTCTATTTCCTTTAGATGTATCTTATGTTCACTTGTCTGTGTGTGGACAGAATAGCTTCCACTAGAAAATAAGCACCTGGAGGACAGGGCCTGTCTTGGGCTCCTCAGTATTGAGCACAGTGCCTGCCACATAGTAGGAGGTGCTTGATATATGTTGAATTGTTCAACTGAATTTGAAACACTATAAAATACCTGAGAGTATACCTGCCAAAACAGACACAGGAACCATATGAATATAAGCATAAAACACTTTTTCCATTTCTATTATTGGATAATTTCTGTTATTTTAAATTAAAATATTCTGGTATAAATAAAACCAATATAGCCAAGAATAGAAGGAATGCAGAAAATTGGGGGGAAATTTCTCATAGACAATCTCTCAGATAGGATGTGATTGGGTTGGAATATTGCTGTGCTGTGCAAAATAATGAGCTGCTTATTTTAGACAAACAGGGAAACTGGGTAGTTAGGTGGCACAGTGGATAGAATAGCAATCCTGGAGTCAGGGGCACCTGAGTTCAAATCTGACTTTGGATATTTGATATTTGTTAGCTTTGTGATCCTGGGCAAGTCACTTAACCCCATTGCTTCACCGAAAAAAAAAGAATAAAGAAAGAAAAGAAAAAGAAAACATGGAAAGACTTGGTCTTATTAAAAACATGCCATCTGCCTTTGGAGAAAGAGATGATAGAAGGAAATATGAATAATATGATCCTACACATATGTGTGTGAGTATATATATATATGCATATATGTGTATGATTTTGTGTATGTTTATAGATATCTGTGTATCTCGCTATACACACACACACACATATATACACACACACATACACGTGTTTAATTATAGCTTGTGGAGGGGGAGAAGGGAAAAATTAAAGTAAAAAGTGCACAACAGAGAACAAAAGAAAACCTAAAGAGAAGCACAGAAAAGCTGGGTAGCTTTGGAAACAACATGTAATATTTATTATATAGATTTTATTGAGATGGAAATTTATTGTTTTATTGTGAATCCTCTTTCAATGCTCAGCTGTGTACATTGCAATTTTTTTCTTTTCTTGTTTTTAGTTTGAAATGAATTTTAAAAATTTACAAAAGGAACATGTAGAACACTACTGCTCCTTGACATCTCTCTCTGTCATCTGTCTGTCTGTCTGTCTCTCTCTTTCTCTCTGATTCCCCTTCAGGTCCAGTCTGTTGCCAAGGCCTGTCATTTGATCTTTGTTCCATCTCCCACATATATGCCTCTACCTCTCCTCTGACACTGCCACCATCCTGATATTGGCCCTCATGCCCTCATGTCTGGGCTATAGTAATCATGGACTCCTGGGTCTATCTGCTTCAAATCTGAGACTCTAATCCTCAACCTCTTCTTTGTGGGAGACTGGCCTGAAGGGAGAGGCAACAGGGGATGGTGTCAGGAGGATGTGAGATGTGGAGAAGGAAGGAAGAGGCAGCTCCAGGTAAATGGTCTCATTTTTTTTCAGTAAATGATCATGTGAGATCCTTAGCACAAAAGGTGCAGGGAGTGATGAGGGAAGCTTGAGAGAAGGTCCAGGGGTGGAGAACCTGTGGCCTTGAGGCCACATGTGGCCTTCTCTAGGTCCTCAAGTGTGGTCCTTTGACTGAATCCCAACACGACAAAACAAGAAGATGATAAATGTTGGAGAAGATGTGGGGTTGGAACACTAATTCAATGTTGGTGGAGCTGTGAGCTGATCCAACCCTTCTGGAGAGCAATTTGGAACTGTGCCCAAAGGGCTACAAAAATGTGCCTACCCTTTGACCCAGCAATATTGCTTCTAGGACTGTATCTCAAAGAGACCATAAAAATGAGAAAGAGTCCCAGAGGTACAAAAGTATTTATAGTAGTTCTCTGTGTGGTGGCCAAGAACTAGAAATTGAAGGGATGCCCATCTATTGGGGAATGACTAAACAAGTTGTGGTATATGAATGTAATGGAATACTATTGTGCTGTAAGAAATGATGAACAGGAAGACTTCAGAGAGGCCTGGAAATACTTATATGAACTAATGCAGAGTAAAAGGAGCAGAACCAAGGGAACTTTGTACATAGCAACAGCCACAGTTTGTGAGGAATTTCAATGTAAAGACCTAAAACATTCCCAAAGGACTCTTGAGGCAAAATGCCATCCACATCTAGAGAAAGAACTATGGAACTGGAACACAGAATGAAGCACAACATTTTCTGTTGTGTTATTTTGTGTTTTGTTTTGGTTTTTCTTATGGTTTCTCCCATTCATTTTAAGTTTTCCATGCAACATGACTAATGGTGAAAATGTATTTCATAAGAATGTATGTGTACAACCCATATACAATTACACGGTATCTCAGGGAGGGAGGAGGGAGGGGGAGAAAATCTAAGACTTATGGAAGTAATTGTAGAAAACTGAAAACAAATAAATTAAAAAAAGAAACAATGCTATTGGTTGGAAAACCAGATGGAATTCCTGATACCTCACTGGATTCTACTTATGACAATAGAGGAAAATGTGAGAATTCTTAAGGTGGGCACAGAGAGGACCTGCAGTTCTGGATGTCAGTAGGTATTCTTTTCTGTGATTCAAAGTTGTTCATTCAGTTAGGGAAGGGTTCTTCTGCTGAGGATAGTTATATAGCCCGATAAAACTAGAATCTTTCAGAAATAGAGCTACAGAATGCCTGAGTCAGCCTTAGACAAAACTTGTCACTAGAGTACCACTTTTCCTTACACCTTTCCCTCTTTTCTTTCTATCGCTAGGTCTCTCATGTCAGGGAACAAGCTTTTGGAAAAGCTTCTAAGCAACTCTTACACATTTTGATGTTAGTTGGGGTATTTACACACTAGCGGTTATGTGTATGATTTCTAAAGGAGGACCCCTGTAGTGGAAAGTTGTGAAGTTTGAGAATCTGGATTCAAATCCTGTCTCTGAAGTTTACTGCTGGGGCAAGTCACTTTTTCCTGCTGGACCTCATCTGTGAAGTGGAAGGGTTGCCTTTCATGGCCCCTGAAGACCCTTGAGATCTGAGATGTATCTTATATAGATTAGCATCCTATGAGATATCAATGTATAACCTAAAGCAGTGAGCCCCTATTGGTCAAAGCAGCCAAATTTCAGGTATTACTGAGGAGATTTGGGGGGCTAGGGAACTCCTTCTAAGTCACTTTCAAATCCCATCACTTATTCCAGCTAAGACATTTTATTAAGGGGAAGCTGTAAAATAGGAAGTCACTCTACAGTGAACAGGAAGTAAAAATGAACATGGTAACCCCTGCTGTGATTGGAAATATAATGAAGTGTTTACATACCTCACTAATACCAAAGGCCCTGGGGAAAACAGCCTGCCTTCTACTCTCCAGGACTCCATGAGAATCACAGCTGCTCTCAGTGGGCCTGGTTCCAAGGTGCATAGATAGCGCATCTTTGAGCAAAGAAGTTAAGGGTGGATTTGAGTTCACTTAGACAACATAAAATAAAAATTGTGTTGATTTGCCTGAATTTAGTGGCATGCTTCCCAAATCCTTTGTTTGAGAAACTGTCTGGCTCAGGAATTCTTTGATTTGATTAGTGGACTCTATTGCCTATGTGAACAGGATCAAAGAAGGTGGGGTAGCCTGGCTGTCTTGTCCAGGTTACTTTCTGCTTTTTCTTATAGACCAAAATTCCTACTATGATGTAAGTGTGACCTTTGTCTTAGCACTCCCTACCCTTCTTGGTATTCTTCCACATGTCAAAAAGTAGTTCATCAGAAAGTAATAATAAAAAGTATAAAACTTATTCTTTTGTCTTCAGTGTGTTTTAAAGAATGCCAAGTTCTCAGAAGCCCCCCATTATGATCTTAAACAAAAGCATTCTATTTCTTTTAAAGGGAAAAACCCAACTGAAGGGAAAGCAAGTTTCCTAATATCCTGTAGTCAGATGGCAATTGCCACTGATCATCCAGCAGTACCACCTCAATTTCAGCAGGAAGACCGATCATTCAAGATCACTCTCATCCAAAGATCATCTCAGCAGTCATGGGCTCTGGTGAGAACAACCATTCCACCCTGTCTTCTCTGTTCCCTTTCCCTGCCTATCTCTCACTCTCACAAGTCTCTCAGTTGCTTTTTTATCCTTAATCTTCTGCTAGCTCTTTCCCTAGCTGACTACCTTTCCACCTCTATCCATCACTTCTCTTTCTGTCTCTGCTTTTATGTATTTTTTTCTGTCTCTTTCAGCCTTTTCCCTCTTCCAGTCTCTTTTCAGTCCCCACCTCCCCCCAAACCCCGCAACTTCTCTCTATACTTAAACTTATCTTTCTACCCATACAGATTTACATGTGTTAGTTGAGGTAAGAGGTAATTTGCTGTAATGTAAATGGTGTGCTTAAAACTGTAACCTAGAACAAATAACTTCCCCTCAGTGGGCCTCAATTTTGTAGCAATGGTCCTAGCACTTAGCAACCCAAGATTGTTGTGGGGCTGAAATAGCATCATAGATTGAGGCCTGTGGAAGGATCAACTATCATTATTATGTTGCTTAAAACAAGATTAATAAGGGCCCCCACTCACTTGACTGTGGTATGAAGTTTAATTAATATTTCCAAAGCCCAGTTGGCACCACAGAACAAAAGGGTTATTTAAGTGGGCAGTATTCTAAGCACCACTTCTAGCTTAAGCTGCTGCTGACTCTAATTGGGTGGTGTCCAGGGCAAGGCATTTTGATTATTTTAGCTATAGGAAGTTTGGGTGTGGAAGTCAGGAGGACCAGAGTATTGGGCCATTTTAGCTGGCCCTGGTTAATTGGGACAATCCCCAAATCTCAGAGGTGGAAGAAAATTCCAGCTAGGGCACCCTGTAAATGAGTAGGCTGAACACTGCATAGACAGAAAAAGTGTGCCTAATGGATCATCTTGGGCAAATCACTCAGCTTTTCTAGGTTTTAGTTTCTCATCTGGAAAAGTAGGAGATTGGGCAAGATAGATGATCCCAACAGAGTAGATTCTGCTCTGTTCAGAATCCTCCAAACTTCCCCCATGGCTCCCAGTTTAGCTTCTGGAGCCCACCAGAACAATTCTGATATCTCTCCCTGGTATAGCTTCCTCTTCATCCCCACTCCCCACCCCACCCAAGTCTTCCCTCCCCCTCCCCCCCAAAGCCTTCTCTTTTTCCACCTAAACAACCCTAATTCCTTCAACTAATTCATAAATGGCATGGTTTGCATTGATTCTTCCACCATCCCATTTTAAAATATTGATGTCTTTTGGTTATTTTTTTTTGCAAATAGTATTTTATCTTTTCCAATTACATGTAAAGTTAATTCTCAACATCCATTTTATTATGATTCTGAGTTCCAGATTTCTCTCCTTCCCTTCCTCTGTTGCTCCCCTCCCTTTTCCTCTCCCCTCCCTAAGACAGCAAGCAATCTGATATATGTTATACATGTATAATCATGTTAAAAATATTTCCACATTAGTCGTATTGTGAAAGAAGAAACAAAACAAAAGGGAAAACTGTTTTTTTTAATAGTTATTTCCATTATACTCCCCCTCCTTCTTTTGAACCTTCCCTAATTAAAAAAAAAAGTAGTTAAGTAAAGCTCACTGCCAGAGCAACCAAGTCGGGCAGCATATGCAATATTCTGTACCCATAGCCTCCCACCTCTCTACCTAGAAGAGGGCTGTGTGCTTCACCCTCTCTTCTCTGAAACCAAAATCAGTGAAGTTAATCCAAATTTAGTTATGTTATAATGTTGCTTTCATTTATATTACTGTAGTCGTTGTGTAGATTGCTATTTTGGGTTTTTTCCCCAGGTTATTGAGGTAAGGGATATTTGTAGCTGATATTTATATATTATTGAAGATTGACAAAGCCCTTTATATACCTGACTTCATTTGCACCTTTATATACATGAGCTTATTTGAAGCTTGTGACAACCATGTGAGTTATGACCACCCTCTTACCCATTTAAGTAGGATCAATGACTTGCCCAGGGTCATCCAGGTGAGGGGATCAATTTCAAACCCAGTATTCTACCACCCTACCACAAACACTTCTACTGGTATCCCCTCTGATTCTGAGCTTCTAGGAAAAGGAAACATAGCATGAGACTTTCTCTCTTCCAAGCCAACTTCCAGGCCTCAGATCAAACAAGTGTCCAAAATAAAAGAACATTGCAATCCACACCAAGATAACTTTGCCTGATTGGGATCTGTGAGTGAAAGAATGTGTTTAAATGTTAACAATAGCCAGCTGTCTTGGTGATTGGTAGAAGACATTTCTCCCATACAAGGAAAGCACATTTGTTGGTTTTTTCTTTTCTTTTCTTTTTTAAAGAAAGCCATTCCTTTCCTTGTCAGTTGCAAACTTATCTTAGAATAATGATAACAGATTCCTTCTCATGGGATCCTAGATATCCAGCTGGAAGGAAACTCAAGCGTCACCAAGTCCAATCCTCTCATTTTAGTTTTAAAATTTTTTATGTAGCTTTTATTTAGCTTTACATTTTTTTCCCCACAAACAAGAATTTATTTTTGCTCTGTCCTACCTCCCCAAATTTGGGGTGGAAAAAAAAAAGAAAAACAAATCCTTGTAAACAAAAACCCATAGTCAAGCAGAACGAATGCCCACATTGTCCAAGTCTTAATCTGTACCCTGAGTTCATCATCTCCCTTAGGAGGTAAGTGACCTGCTTCATTATCAGTCCTTTGGAATCATGGCTGGTCAGTGCATTAATCAGAGTTCTTAAGTCTTTCATGTTTTATTATCTTTACAATATTGCTATTAATGCATAGATTCTTTTTCTGGTTATGCTCATTCTATTTTGTATCATTTCATACAAATCTTCACACATTTCTTTGAAACCATCCCTTTCATCATATGGCACAATGCTATTCCATCACATTCATATACCATAACTTGTTCGCTCATTCCCCAAAGAAGGGCACCCTCTTAGTTTCTGATTTTTGGCCATGACAAAAAGAGCTAAATACAACATATAAATATCTAAGTATTTATTTATATATTATATGTATATGTAAAAATACAGAAAATGAAATATATAAATAAACATACAAGTATTTTACATTTATGTAACCCCCTTGTTTCATAGAGAGGAAAAAAACAGAGGTCCTGAGAATTTCAGGGTCACTCATTTGACCCTAGATCTAAAACCAGAAGGGACTTCAGAGGCCATCTAGTCTAACCATTTCATTTTCCAGATGAGGAAACTGAGGCCCAGGGAAGTAAAATTACTTGCCCAAGGTTATACAGTCAACATCTGAGATGGGTCTGGAACCCAGCTCTGGGACTTTATCTCTGGTGCTCTGTAGCCCATACCACCTCCCTTATTCTCCTTTATTATGTGGCACTGAGTACATTTGGAATATTAAAAAGAGCCCTTGCTTTTTCCAAGAATTAACAGTAATCCAAGATTACCAGGTCAGCCTCCTGGGCTTTGACATAAAACTCAAGGCAGCTCAATCCTCACACTGTGTTGGTTATTAGACAAGGTACAAGGCACAGTGCCCAACTTCAAGGAATTTCTCAGTCCATTTTGGTACCTCTACTCCTGGAACAATCCCAACATTATAAAGCAGTAGATGGTTTGATCCATGGCTTAAGGATGTGGATGAGAGTCTTTTGAGTGAAATCCCCTGGGTTGTCACATTGAACTTTGTGATTGGTGAAAAGTACCCAAATCAGCAACATCACATGTTCATTGATATATTGCATTATATGATTTTGGGTTAAAGTGAGTGGCTTAGTGGAAAAACTAATAAATTTGGTGTCAGAAGTGGTGTGAAAAGACTGGGGCTGCCTGACAATGGGCAATTTCTCCAGACGTTAGTTTCCTTCTCTGTAAAATGAGATGCAAGATGCTTTTCGATGGGTTCTTCTAATTCTAAAGCCTCTCATGCTATGAGAGGTACGGAATGGAAGTATTCAGAGGTGAAAGGGAGAGAACATTGAAAGTTGCAGTGCTCTAAGAAAACCCTACAGGAAAAGGAATTTGAGAGAACAGAACACCTGGGCAAAATCCTGAATACTTGTTTTCCTTTCCTTTCCTTCTTCCTTTTAAGCCACTTCCTCCTTTCTTAGTAGCTCCATGTCCTGTTCTCCCAGCAATATCATATGGTGTAATTCCTAAAGCTTCATTCTTAGTTGGCTCTCAACTCCATTTTAAGGTGTTATATGATATTGGTTTCAGGTTTTTTACTTCTATAGGTTTTTGCATTGTAATAGGGGATTCTAGAGAGCAAAAATGCCTTAAAAGAACAAGGCTTATATACAAAAAGCCATTGCTAATATAGCAATAAATACTTGGGGTACTGACTGCCTCTTTGGAGTGTATATATAAAATTACAAACTTGTATTCATGTTCTTTTTTTGTGGTATGTCGTACTAGTATTTCAGAATTAGTTTTGCACCATTTTTGTACATTTTTTTCTTTGATGTTGGTGCCAGTTTTGCTGGAAAACAATGCTGCTTTTTTATTTTAAATATTTTATTAGTGATAATGCAACTTACAAAGTGATAAATTATGGATCAATTTTCAGAATTAGGCAGCTGTAAATTTTTTCTGTTAGGCTTTTCTCAAGAGTTCTATGAACAAACTAGGCTATTTGTGTCTGAAAAGGAAAGAATTCAGTTTATTTTCAGCTGCTTTTTGTGATAAGGAAATGCTATTTGGTCATTGTTATTATCTTCATTCATAATGAGATTTTAAGATTATCCTATGTATTATAGTAAATAGATGATTTTGAGATTTGAAGTTCTGAAGAGTTTGATTTGCTCCCTTTTCCTAAAATAAAAATTGCCTTTCCCAACTGTTATATCCTAGGTATTGTACTTCTAATTTTAACTTGGATTAATCATTCTGGATAAAGATGTTGATGTAAACCAGGCTGCTGTTGGAGTACATGTATATATAAATTATCTTATATGGTATATTCTTGCAAGTTATTATTTTTTCTAAGAAAACAAAAACCCTATTATTCCTTTTGCAAAGTACACAGGAATTGAGAAAGTATAATAATTTAAAAAAAAGAACCAGGATAAGAAAAGAATCCCTAATAATATTTTAGGTACTTAGATGGTAGAGGAAATATTTTGAGGGTATTGGGTGGTTTTACATAAAGTAATATATTAAAGTCTCTGATAGGCACCTCTGGAACCAACTCATCAATGTGACTGCCTACTATATAAGTGTGTGTGTACATATGTATACACACACACACACACACACACACTCATAAGGCCAGTGCTGCCAAGAGAGGAGTATTTTCCAGGACAGAGTTAGAACAATTAGTGGTGTATATAGAGCAGCTGACTGATAAATGCTATTGATCCAACAGTTCAGAATGCCAGGTATCCATACTTTCTTATCCTGTGGGATTCTTGTTCACGGCTTTCTGGAACTGCTTCATTAACTCAGTATAGGCTTTCCATGACAGAGTAGTCAACAAGTAGAACAGATGATATTTTTACGTGATATTTTTTCTCAGGTGGAAATTCCAGTTAAGTGATTACTTAAAACAAGGAACTTTCAGGGATTGTTGAGGATGGTTCTGCCTATTTCACTAAAGAAGATTTCTTAGACAAGTCAATCAACAAACATTTAAGTGCTTATTATGTGCCAGGCACTGCAGTTAAATTTCAATTTTGGGATTGTAGGATATCTGAGTAGGAAATGTTGGCATTGGAATTTTTAGGATTCTAGACCTAGTGCTGGAAGGGTCCTCAGAGTCCAACTTAGTGAAACTCCTTCATTTTATAGAAGAGGAAACTGAGGCTAGGAGGTAAAGGGACTTGTCTAAGGTCACACATCATGGATTTAGAGCTGGAAGAGACTTCAGAGGACATTTAATCCAACCCCTCTCACTTTACAGATGAATCCACACTCTTTTCCTAAAATAGCTTCTGTGGCTTTAGATCATAGGACCATAGTTTCAGAACTTGACAAGGCCATGAAATTCAAATAGCTCAACCCCACATTTTACAGATGAGGAAATGGAGATGTAGGGTGGTTAAATGAATTGCCCAAGGTCATGCATGGAGCTGAGATCATAGATCTTGAGCTGAGATCATAGATCTTGAGCCGAGAGGGACTTTGGAGGTCATCTAATCTATCTTCCCTTCCCCCCACTCCACCATTTTACATATCCTTCACTATATTTTCTTAAAATGGCTTTTGCAGGAATGAATTGTGAGCTGAGTGAGAGTTAGTGAGAATAGGGAAGGGCTTAGAAGTATCTTCTAAGTTTCTAGCCTGGTTATAATTCCAGTGGTTTAAGTACTGTCAGCAAACATCCAATTCAACAAACATTTATTTACTAATGCTATCAGCCTTAGATTACTTCCCTGTGTAGGCTTGTTGCTCTATGACTGCAATGTGATGCTGTTGGCTGCTGAGTGGGTGACTTTGGAGGAAATCAAAACAGACCCATTTGTCTTTCATTATTAAACCTTGTACAAAAGAATCAAGGCAATGCTCTGTGAAAAACATTAAACACGGGTTCTGTGCCCAGCAGGATGCTAGGTGTTGTCAGTTCTAATTTGAGGAAATTGAGAAGAAAAATATGTTCTCTTTCCTATGCCAAATCCCTTTATCTCAATTTCCTTCCTTCTCCCTATCTTCTCTTCCGCCATCCCGGTCTCTCCTTGTTGTAGCACCTATTCATAACTAAAGCATTTTGATGTATCTTTGACTGACTGCTTTTGCTCTTGCAAAGTTTCTAGACTTGTATTCCTCCTTCAATCCAGGTCCGCTCCTACTCCCCGCCCTTTAGTGCCTCTCTGCTACTGTTGTCCCCGCCTCTAACCCATGGCGTCACCATGTCCCCGCCCTGGGCTTTGGAACGGACCAATAAGGAGGCGTTTATCAGCCCGGTTGTCCCGCCTCCACGCTAAGTCCGCGCCCTATTTCCCCTCCTCTTCTCCCACTCCGCCCCTTTCTCGCACGCTCGCCCTGCGGACCTCCGGGGTTCCGAGGATCGGGCGCTATGAAAAATGTTAGCCCTGCCGCTGCTGGTAAGGGGTTACGGAGCTAGCCTCCCCGCGGGGAGACCCAGAGGAGTCTGAACATTGGGAGGCGCGGAGGGCTACGAGGAGTGAATCTTAGAATCGGGCGGCCGGCGCTGCCTCTCCTCAGCTCCCCTCCCCCCTCCCCCGTCGACCTCCCCTCCTCCCCGCCAGCTTGGGCGGGAGTGGCTGCTCCCCCCCCTCCCGGCAGGCCACGGGGCCGGAAGTGCCGCCATTTTTCGCTTTTCGTACTATTGACAATAACAAGCCCCAGTTTTCTCTCTTGAGCCCCCCCCTTCTTCCTCTCTCGCTCTCTTCCTCCCCCCTCCCGGAGCCCAGCGTCTCCCCTCCCGGAGAGAGAAAAGGAGGTGGAGCGGGCGCTCGCCAAGCCTCCCCCCACTGCTCCTGGAGCCCGGCGGGGAGGGGGAGAGGGAGAGAGAGAAAAGCAGGAGGGGGGACCAGCCGAGAGTCCTGGTCCTCCCTCCCTCTCCCTCCCCTCCCCTCCTCCCTCCACCCTTCACCCCACCCTCCCTCACTCACTGACTGGCTCGCTCCCTTCCCCTTCCCCTCCCTCCCCTGCATCCCTGCTTCTCCCTCCCCCCCTCACCCCGGTCCTGGATGGGTTGCTTTTCCACCTTTTCTTTCTCGCCCACCCGAAGGGCTTCATGTTTCCCAGCCTATTGACCCCAGCATTTTCATGTTTCCAACAGGTTTCTCATCCCCCAACCCCCCAGCTGCTGCTGCTGCTCCTCCTTCCCAGGAGGTCAGACCTGCCACTGATGGTCATAACAGCACTAGCTCCACTTCGACCACCTCCACCTCCTGTTCCAAGAAGAGAAAGTTAAACAGCAGCAGCAGCAACAGCAGCAGCATCAACCTCAGCAGCAGCAGCAGCATCAACGAAAAAGACTTTGATTCCCTCCCTTCCTGCTTCTCCCCTCCCCCGCCCCCTCCCAAGAACTCCTCTACATCCTCTTCTGCCGCCTCCTGCCCAGGGATTTCAGTTGCCACCCCCAACCATCACCACCTCCAGAAGAAACTGCGTTTTGAGGACTCCTTGGATTTTATAGGACTTGATGTGAAGATGGCCGAGGAATCGGCATCTTCTTCTTCACCTGGTCTTGCTGTATCTCAGCAGCAGCAACTTAAAAACAAAAGCTTATTAATCTCCTCGGTGGCTGCAGGGCACCATGCAAATGGGCTGACCAAAGCACCCACTACCATCTCTAGCTTCACCAACAGCAAACCAGGTTCAGCCAAGAAATTGGTGATCAAGAACTTTAAAGGTAACACCAGCTAAAATCTGAAGTATTTGGGGGGATTTATGTTGGGATAAAAACCAACAGAGTTAGTTTAACACTTTGTGAGCAGCTGTATGTAGTTTGCCCTTGGGGGCAGACTCACAAAGTTCTCTCTTTTCAGAGGGAGGCGATTCTTTTGGGTGGGTGGGTGGATGGGTGGATGGGTGGGTGAGATATTGTTTACATTAATTGCCTTATGTCTCCTTGTGCTGAAAGATAGGCTGTGCATTTCTCTAAAATATTTCATATTCTTTCTTCACAATTACTGCCAATGTTTATTTGTACACTTAATCTGAAGTGGTTACTACTGTGTATTATATCTTACGGGATCCTCGGTTATTGCCTCTTTTTTTAGAAGCGAAGAAAACTAAAACTTAAAAAAGGTTGATTTGTTCCAAAAGTCATACGTAGTCTTGGTAACTCTTTCTGTTCGGGTCACATTTTGCTCTACTTCTGAAATGGTAATGAATTGATGCAGTTTTCTTTTTCTTCTCTGGTGGGCAGGTAGCAGACTTTTGCTCTAATAAAATTGTTTAGTTTCTTGAGCATGAAGGACATGTGTTATAGAGAGTCCACAGTTTAGTGTTCCCAGGAGGTCAGGTATTTTGAACTTAGCATTAAATCCTTTTATAAGTTGATACAAATCTGTGTGTAATGATGTAGTCTTGGATTTACAAGAGTAGCTTAGTTCTGAGTTAAAAACTCCAATTTTTTTGAAGATAATTGCATTCTGTTTGGAGAGGAAGAAGGACTGTGTTTGTGTTTTAAGTACTGTATCCTTGAATCTGAAGTATAGATAGGAAAGGGAGATTTTCTAGTTCTTAATGCCATCCCAAACATCTTTCCTAGGCTTGAAATTTGTGGTGTTGCAAGTGTTAGTTATCTTAAGAAATGGAGTTTCCATAGTTTTTCTTTCCTTCTATCCTTAATAAAAATCTTTAGGAGATGTGATTTTTAAAAAAAAATTTCATTAAGCCCTTTTCTTTGTCATGTATTAGTGGTTTCTGCTAAACATGCATGAATCTTAGTCAACTGTCCTCTGCTAATAGTGCTTATTTTCAAGGGTGAACACTCGAGATGTTTTGTACCTCTTCATCATTTTATAGCCCAGCCAGCCATATACAACTCAATTAGTCACCCCTCTTAAGGCAATCCTCTTAGTCATTTTGGTTGCTTTTTCCCAGACTATCTCTAACATGAACACAGCTTCACAGCATTGGAGTGCTCTGAACCAGACATGCAGCATTATTATCTTCCCTCCCCATAGAACTGCAGAGTGCATCACATTATATACTTCACATAGAGGGTACATAAAAAACACTGCTGAATGTTTCTCTTTGAACATATCCAGTGTCTTATCCCTATCACTTTTGCTCCTAGAAATACAGGTAGCAAAGTGAGGCTTTCACACCTAAATGAACTATAATTATTTATAATGTATGACTATGCTTGTAGATTAGGCTCACTGTTCCAACCCTTGAATAATCTGCTTAATTTTTTTTTATGTAAGGAATTTATTAAATGAGAACAGCTCCCAACATGTCACACAGTGTTAAAACTGGAAGTAACCTTCCAGTTCACCTCGTCCAACCCCCTATCCTGGCACATGACAGTTTTAGCTCAGTCGCCTGTACTTTCCATAGCTATATGGCAGTGCCAGATGCCATGGTCACTAGTACTTAGAATCTGCTTACTTTTGAAACTTTGCCTTTCCAAACACTATTTTGAAAGACCATAACCTTATGCCTACCTGGAGCTTTTTTATGTACACTTGATTTTAGAAGCATAAAATGCTTTATATACACAGCAGTAGTGACTGCCCCACTAGTCTTAACACAAGTCAGGTCACACTATTTTCCCATCTGTAAAATGTGGTTTATGGTACTGATCTATACCTCTTTGTACAGTACTCTGAGATCTTTGCACTGAATGTGCAAATGTATTGTTCTAAAAATCAAATCACTTAAAATAAATTTCTTCAGATGCATGTGATTCACCTAAGAAGCATTAATATTAAGACTTGTTGGATTCTTTTACAAATTTTCTATATAGTGTAACAAGTTTTTATAGATAATATCATGAATACTGGATCTTTTTCATTTCTCTGGTTATCAGTTAATCCATCTATAAAATAAGGCCATTAGCTGATCTATCTGGGAGGTCTCTCTTCTGACGTGTCAGAAGACTCATTCTGGAAAGTTAAGTTCAATGGAAAAATTTCTAAGTTTCCTGTGCTAGTTAATATTAAGGAGATTAGACTTTTCTAATGTTTACGTAGTCAGTTTTACTTTGGAAATGAGGAATTTACTATTTCATGGCAAGATCTTTTTTTTCAGACCTACATTTGTATTTTCTCTCATTCCTGTACCATCCCCAAAACCTTTCATTTTTGCTGTAATATTTTTGCCTTAGGTAAAGACAGCATGATCTATACAGCGTGTGAGGGGAGGGTGGGGGGTAGGTTTGAGGAGTCTTAATTGTTTGTCATTTGCCTGAAAAAAAAGTCTCAGGCATGCACAAAATGATCTGTAAGTGCTGTGATCCTTTGGTGTTTCCACATTTGTTTAAAAAATAGGTTGTATTTGTTGTGGTGTTTTTTTTTTTTAAAGGTGTCCATGAAGACTTTTGTTTTGAAAAAAAATTGTTTTTTTCTCTGAAAATATAGTTTGACCTGGATTAAGGCCCTTCCTTACTACTGATAAATAATCATATAGAAGCTCATGTTGATGTTAAGGCTGTATATGTGTGATGGAATGAAATTAGGATTCTCATTCTGATTTTGGAGCTGGCTCATCCATACCTTGAATCTCACTTTAAGGATTATTGGAACTCTAGAAGGAAAAGATTTGCGGGGTGTCTGGAAATCTGGGAGGAACAGAAGAGAGTTGGTTCTAATACTTCTGTACTGTATGCAAGGTTTGTAGACAATATCTAAAAGGTCTTGATTTGAGGTGATTTTTGAAAAAGTTTTTGCTTGCTCTATGTACTAAGCTTAAAGAGAATGGTTACTTTAATGTTTAAGTAGGTATAACAGTATAATTGGTGTTTACTTGGCATGATTAACTGGCTCCTAAACATAACATTTTTGCCCAGTTGGTTTACTAAATCTCCATTATATTTGAGAACCACTGGATGAACAGTTAATTTGATTGCAGACCCTTCTTTAAAACATAAGCTGCTTGATGTGCTTTTTGGAAACTTGTGATGATGTCTCCTACATAATAATTCTGATATCAACCTTTGTTTATCTTCCAGACAAACCTAAATTGCCAGAAAACTATACGGATGAAACATGGCAGAAACTGAAAGAGGCCGTAGAAGCCATTCAGAACAGTACTTCAATTAAATACAATTTAGAGGAACTCTATCAGGTATGTGTGAGTTTGAATCTATAGATTATGTTACCTCAAGTGGAATTGGTGTAACTGTGATTTTACTTCTCTGAAGCAGATTTTTATTGGCCTTCAAATGCTATTGCCTTTGCTTCTTACCTGATTTTGTTATAATTGTCAAGTCTGGGGCTCTCTCACTCACTAGGTGTGACTGTATGCCTTTGTGCACATGTGCTCAGGCCTCACATACACAGGGACGTGGTTACTGAAGTCTTCATATAATAAGGCTTGCTATAGGCTTGGCAGATAGAGCATGAAGCAAGCCCTCCATGGACCTGTTTCAAAGAAGTGCTTCTGAGAGGGACTTTGATATCACCCAGTTTCACTGCAGCATGTCCTGAAGACTGGGTTCTAGTGTCTTCAAAAGTGGACATTTGCTATTGACTATGCCTGAGTGTTTAGAAAGGCCTGACCAAATACACGATCCATTTTGTTAGTTCCTTTCTGTCTGCTGATGCTCGCAGGGCCTATAATAGGGTCTTAGAAACTCTTCTCTGCCTTACCCCTAGAGTGGGCGCCTGTCTTTCTTAGATTGTGGCCCCCCAGCCTGGTCTGTTCTTACTTGTTTCCTGCCCCTTTGTTTCTAATCTCTCTTAGTGAATTGCAGTACCTTTCAAAGAATTTTTTTATTGAAAATTTTTTCCTTATGAATTTGATTGTAATCATAACTGTGAATGTGAATGGAATGAATTCTCCCATAAAACGGAGACGGATAGCAGAATGGATTAAAAGCCATAATCCAACAATATGCTGCTTACAAGAAACACATTTGAAATGGGGGGATACACATAGGATAAAGGTCAAAGGATGGAGCAGAATATATTGTGCTTCAGCTGATGTAAGAAAGGCAGGAGTAGCAATCCTAATCTCAGACAAAGCAAAAGCAGAAATAGATCTAATCAAAAGGGATAAGGATGGAAACTATATCCTGCTAAAAGGCCACCATAGACAATGAAGCAATATCATTACTAAACATGTATGCTCCAAGTGGTATAGCATCCAGATTCTTAGAGCAGAGGTTGGGGGAGTTGAAGGAAGAAATTGACAGCAAAACTATACTAGTGGGGGAACTCAACCTCCCTCTTTCTGAACTTGATAAATCTAACCTCAAAATAAACAAGAAAGAGGTTAAGGAGGTAAATAAAACTCTGGATAAGGTAGATATGATAGATCTTTGGAGAAAATTGAATGGGAATAGAAAGGAATATACCTTTTTCTCAGCAGTACATGGAACATTTACAAAAATTGACCATGTACTAGGACATAAAAATCTCACAATCCAGTGCAGAAAGGCAGAGATAATCAGTGCATCCTTCTCAGATCATAATGCAATAAAAATTATATGTAATAAAAGGCCATGGAAAGATAAAGCAAAAATCAGTTGGAAACTAAATAATTTAATCCTAAAGAAGGAATGGGTTAAAGAAGAAATCATAGAAACAATCAACAACTTCATTCAAGAGAATGACAATAATGAGACAACCTACCAAATCTTATGGGATACTGCAAAAGCAGTTCTTAGGGGAAGTTTTATATCTTTGAATGCCTACATAAATAAAATAGAGAAAGAGGAGATCAATGACTTGGGTATGCAGCTGAAAAAGCTAGAAAAAGAACAAATTGAAAATCCCCAAGAAAATACCAAATTAGAAATACTGAAAACCAAAGGAGAGATTAATAAAATTGAAATTAAGAAAACTATTGAATTAATAAATAAAACCAATAGTTGGTTTTATGAAAAAACTAATAAAATTGATAAACCTTTGGACAATTTGATTAAAAAAAGAAAGAAAATCATATTACTAATATTAAAAATGAAAGGGGTGAACTCACCTCCAATGAGGAGGAAATTAAAACAATAATTAGAAATTACTTTGCCCAATTTTATGCCCACAAATTCGATAATCTAAATGAGATGGATGAATATTTTAAAAAATACAAATTGCCCAGATTAACAGAAGAGGAAATTGAATACTTAAACAACCCCATCTCAGAAATTGAACAAGCCATCAATGAACTCCCTAGGAAAAAATCTCCAGGACCAGATGGATTCACAAGTGAATTCTATCAAACCTTTAAAGAACAGTTAATTCCAATACTATATAGGCTATTTGGGAAAATTGGGGAAGAAGGAGTCCTCCCAAATTCTTTCTATGATACAAATATGGTTTTGATACCCAAACCAGGAAGAGACAAAACAGAAAAAGAAAATTATAGACCAATTTCTCTAATGAATATAGATGCAAAAATTTTCAACAAGATTTTAGCAAAACGAATACAGCATCTTATCAAGAGAATAATACATTTTGATCAGGTAGGTTTCATACCAGGAATGCAGGGCTGGTTCAATATTAGGAAAACTATTAGCATTATTGATCATATCAACAACAAAACTAACAAAAACCACATGATTATCTCAATAGATGCAGAAAAAGCTTTCGACAAAATACAACACCCATTCCTCTTAACAACACTGGAGAACATAGGAATAAAGGGAACTTTCCATAAAATAATAAGCAGTATCTACCTAAAACCTTCAGCAAGCATTATATGCATTGGGGATAAGCTAGATGCATTTCCAATAAGGTCAGGGGTGAAACAAGGATTCCCAGTATCACCACTATTATTCAATATGGTACTAGAAATGTTAGCGGTAGCAATTAGACAAGATAAAGAAATTGAAGGAATAAAAATAGCCAAAGAAGAAACTAAGTTATCACTCTTTGCAGATGATATGATGATATACTTAGAGAATCCCAGAGATTCAAGTAAAAAACTACTTGAAATAATAAACAACTTTGGCAAAGTTGCAGGTTACAAAATAAACCCACACAAGTCTTCTGCATTCCTATATATTAGCAACAAAGTCCAACAGCAAGAGATAGAAAGAGAAATCCCATTTAAAGCTAGAGTAGACACTATAAAATACTTAGGAGTTTACCTGCCAAAACAAACCCAGGGATTATATGAACACAATTACAAGACACTTTTTGCACAAATAAAGTCAGATTTAAGTAAGTGGAAAAACATCAGTTGTTCATGGGTAGGCCGAGCTAATATAATAAAAATGACAATTCTACCTAAATTAATCTACTTATTTAGTGCCATACCAATTAAACTATCAGATAATTATTTTCTAGAGCTGGATAAAATAATATCAAAATTCATTTGGAAAAACAAAAGGTCCAGAATATCAAAGGGACTAATGAAAAGAAATGCTTGGGAAGGTGGCCTAGCGCAACCAGACCTCAAATTGTATTATAAAGCAGCAATTATCAAAACCACTTGGTATTGGCTAAGAAACAGAGGGGTAGACAAATGGAATAGACTTGGCACTCAAGACACAGTAGGCAAGGAATATAGCAACCTCCTGTTTGATAAACCCAAAGATCCCAGCTTCTGGGATAAGAACTCACTGTTCGACAAAAATTGCTGGGAAAACTGTAATGTGTAGTGGAAATTAGGCATAGACCCATGCCTGACACCGTACACAAGAATAAAGTCCAAATGGGTACATGATTTAGGTATAAAGATTGATACCATGAATCTGGAGAAGCAAGGAACAGTGTATTTATCAGATTTATGGAGAGGGGAAGAATTTTTTTCTAAAGAAACGATAGAAAGCATTATGAAATGCAAGATGGATAATTTTGATTACTTTAAACTGAAAAGTTTTTGCCCAACCAAACCCAATGCAACCAAAATTCAGAGGGATGTAGTAAATTGGGAAAAAAATTTTACGGCTAAGCTCGGGGATAAAGGCCTCATATCTAGAATATATAGAGAACTGACTCAAATATATAACCATACAAGTCATTCCCCAATTGATAAATGGTCAAAGGACATGAACAGGCATTTTTCAGGGGAAGAAAGCAAAGATATCTATAATCATATGAAAAAGTGCTCTAAATCACTATTGATTAGAGAGATGCAAATCAAAACAACTCTGAGGTACCACATCACACCTATAAGATTGGCAAACATGACAGAACAAGAAAATGATAAATGCTGGAGAGGATGTGGGAGAGTTGGAACATTAATTCATTGTTGGTGGAGCTGTGAGATCATCCAAGCCTTCTGGAGAATGGTTTGGAACTATGCCCAAAGCGCTACAAAAATGTGCATACCCTTTGACCCAGGAATATCGCTAGCTACTAGGGCTGTATCCCCAAGAGATTATAAAAACGGGAAAGGGTCGCACGTGTACAAAAATATTTATAGCAGCACTCTTTGTGGTAGCCAAAAACTGGAAGTCAAGGGGATGCCCATCAATTGGGGAATGGCTGAATAAATTATGGTATATGAATGTAATGGAGTACTATTGTGCCATAAGAAATGATGAACAGGAAGACTTCAGGGAGGCCTGGAAGGACTTATATGACCTGATGCTGAGCGAAAGGAGCAGAACCAGGAGAACTTTGTGCACAGCAACGATCACAGTGTGCAAGAGTTTTTTCTGGTAGACTTGGAACTTTGTAATAACACAAGAACTTACTGAGGAAAAAAAAAATCCCAATGTCGGTCTTCTAAGGCAAAATTCCTTCCACACTCAGAGAAAGAAATATGGAAGTCATTCACAGAATGTAGCAGATCATGTTTGTGTGTGGGTGGGTTTCAGTGTATTATGTTTTGATTTCTTATATGATTTCTTCCATTTATTTTAGTGCAACTACATAGCATGACTATAGTGAAAATGTGCTCAATAGGAAAGTATATGTAGAACCTATACAGAATTGTATGCTGTCACGGGGAGGGAGGGGGGTATTGGGGGAAGGGTGGGGGGGGCGATAAAATTTTAACTTTAAGGAAATGATTGTAAAACATTTAAAAAAAAAAAAAAAGAAATCTTTTAGCCTAGGCTGGATAACTACTTGTCTGTTATTTTGTAGATTTCATTCTTCTGATAGCAGCTAGCCCAGGAGGTCCCTTCTACCCCTTGAGATTGTGTGATTCTGCCAAAGTACTTTACCATGCAGTAATTTGTGGTGTCACTCTTACACCAAATTGCTTTATTGACTTGATGCATGACTATTATAATTGGAGGAGAAAAATCCTCAAATTTAATATTAGTAGAATTCCAGGACAAAGTTTTTGGAGGTTTTTTTTAAATCAATATTTGTAGTATTCATGTATTTTAATACTTGAACAGTTGGTTCTCAGATGAAAAAAATTGATTTTTTTTTCATACACGGCCTGTGGCTTTTCAAAATTTCTGATTTACATGTTAGACTATTGTGTTATACGAGGCTCTCTAAGGCACACCGGAGCTGTGTGACTCTTTTGGCTAGTGGTGATTTCACATGTTTCTTTCATTACATATATAATTGAAGACTATTCCATCAGAGTGTTTGAAGCATGTTATACATTTTACTTTGAGGAAGAAAATATTCTTCCATTTACTCCTTAAAAAGTATATAACTTTAACATGCCTTGACTTTTTCCTTCATTATTTTCGTTTTTCCTAATAGCTTTTAGCATTTTTATTTGGATGCTATTGTACATAGGATATAGCCTAGAAATAGGCATTCAAAAATTATGCTTTTTATAACAGATGTGAACTGTTACTAATGAACCTAATTTACTTGGTTTCAAATATTTTTCTAAGCTTTTGAATTGAAGTGATTTTTTTTTTACTACCTTAGTATGCACAAATTTGAAGAGATGCACTTGTTGATTTTAATTGCTGTTTGAGGCCTAAATTTAAAACCTAATTTTTTGGATTGTTCTCACAGAAAGATTATTTTGAGTTATTCAGGTGTTCAAAAGAGGAGGAACAAAGCTGGGGTGCAGTGTTTTACACCACCTGGCTTTCAGATCTTTGTTTCCTACTTGAGGCAAATTCATTGTTTTTGTTTGTTTAAAGATGAGCCTTTGGCATAGATTGTTTACATACTTTGCCCACTTAGGTTTTCAGTTTCTAGAAAAATGTGTATATCAAAGTTTTTTCTCTTAGCACTAGGAATACATGCCAAATTAGCACACAAATTTGGAGAATTTGGGCTTTTAAGTAAATACAGTTCCATTTCTTTGTGTTTCAAGATGTTTATGTGTATGTCAGAGCACTATAGTTTTGGGTGTGGTGTGGGCAATTCTAACTTCTGTAACTTGAAAACCATTAGCCATAGACAGTGGTTGGCTGTAGTTTTTGTCTTATTGAATATATATATTGTATGAGTGTTGTTTTGCTTGGCTATTGTATTTTTAAGGGCCTTCTTTTCTTTCTTTTAAACATAATAGCAATTGATTCTGTGGGTAAAGTTTTCCCGCTTGGCTTCAGAATAGCTGGATGGTAAATGGATGCCAATTGAACAAATGCTTGTTAAGCACCTGTGTGCTAGCTTCTTGAGGAGATACACAGATCTCTCGGTCCTGCAACTGGGAAGCTTCACGTTCCAAATATGCTTCAGTAGACACCATTGATGAGGCTGAGAGAGCAGTTTTGTTCCTTACTCCACAAAAGAGTGCTGGCTGTGATTGGTTTTCTATGAGTCAAGTTGCCTTAACGAAGATTTAATTTCTTGTGTGTCCAGGTCTGTTCTAGGTTTAATAAAGGGATAACTTCTACTTTTTCTGGCTGTGTACCAGTCACATAAAAATATAAATATGAGGAGGAAGAGGAGAAATAGTAGTGGTTGTAGTTGTGGCAGTAGTAGTAGTAGTTGTTGATGATATTTAGCTAGCTTCCTCGTTTACTTCTTTGCTGGAAATAGACCTGAGAATATTACTCTTTATTTTCTGTCTGGGAGTCTTTCTGATCTCTGAAGGAAGAGAAATTGAGTCATGCAGGAGCGAGGCACATAATCAGTCCCTTCCACTGGCAGTCTTTTGGAGAAGGCCACAAAAGCAGGCATCTTGTTGGGGCAGTTCTGTGTCAAATAGCTTTTAACTGCTGGGCCCTTTGGTTGTGATGTATTTCCGGAGTAAATAGAAGGAGGTGACTAGCAGCAGTGCAGAGTATCTTTCCCTAGTGAGGGAGTCCCTGATCCTTTTTAGTTAAGGAAAGTAAGGCTTTGGTGACCTCCTGGGTCCTGCCTGAGAACTGCTTACAGGACTCAGCTAAAATTTGCTTAGCTAGGGTCAAACTTGAGACTGTTTGTAATTGTAGGGAAAGTTAGGTTTTTTAAAAACTCAGAGAAACTTAGTAGTGTTAAACATTGCTAAGTTCTACATTACAATCATAGTGTAATTCTTGGAAAAATTACCTACAACTTGGCACTTTTAATTTTTAATGATTTCACTATGTTACGTGGGCCTGTTTTAAAACCATTAAGAGTGTGTAAAAACTAGCTAGCTAATGAAAGAGTTCTGGTTGGCAGTGTGAAATTATTTTTAAATACACAAAGTCTGCAAAAAAAAGGATACTGCAGTAAGTAGGTATTGAATTAGAGAGAGACAATGCAAAGGGTCAGTGCTCTGGAGAGGAAACAACATTTGGTCTCTCCTCTTTCCTAGGTCTTCAGGTAGAGAAATTCTGGATTTCTGTGGATTGTGTTACTTTTATTTTAATCTTCCTCTTTTTCCCACCAAATCCCACTCCTTACCCCCTTTTTCTCCTGCTCCCACACAATAGACAATATATTTTAGGAGCACAGGATTTGAATTTTAGCTATAAAGCCAAGACATGACCTATAGTTCTTCCTACACTCCATTTGCTGCATGCTTCTGTTTTCACTGGTGAGTGAATTTTTCAGGCAAGTAAGTGTTTGGTATGGGTATACTTTGGAGAGGAGAGGCTGGAAGTGGGTTCAGTAAATTTAATAAATTTTCTTGTCATTAGCTTATATGAAAGAAATAAATCACTTATACATTTTGTATAAGATCTTTTATGTAAGAGATTTACAATTTTGAAAAAAATCTGTGTTTGGCTTAAGAACAATTGCCAAGTGGTGACAATAGTTGGCTGGCATTGTAATTGAGAATGATTGGTAGCATGAAGTAGTGAATAGGGTACCAGATAGACTTGGAATCAGGAAGACCTGAATCCTCTCTCAAACTCTTGCTAGATGTGAGACCAGAGACAGGTCACTTTCTCTCTAAGCCTCAGTTTCCTCATCTGTAAAATGGGGATAATAAGAGCACCAATCTTTCAGGGTTGTTGTAAGGTTAAATCAAATGGGATAATATATGTGCAGTTCAGTGAGAGCCTCAAAGCACTATGGAGATACTAGTAGTTTTATGTAAGTAAAGGGCTTTGTGAATTGTAAAGTACTATCTATATAGATTGTAGCCATTACCATTTATACAGTTAAAAAAAAAATAGAACATTATACCAAACTCCATGGGCTCTACAAATTGTTTTGTTTTAGAGGAATTTCTGAGTAGAGAATACATTGCTAAAATCCCAGAGCTGAGCCCAACCCCAGCTTCGGTTTTCTTTTTTCACGAACCTGACAAATGTCAGCCAATGTGAACATTTCTCTATACGAAGAAGAGAAAAGGAGGAATCCATATGAAGCTGTGAATCTACTATACTGCATACAGCTCGAATTTTTTAAAAGACTGTTTCAGATTTAACATGGCGGTTCCAGCCTTGCCCTGCTGCTTCTCTGTGTACCTTTTTGAATTGTCTTCTGCCTGCTTCTGTATTTTTCAAAATGACTCCTTGTTGCTTTTGTCTTTTTTAGTATCATTATCCATAGCAATGGTATCCCCCAGCCCCACCCTCTGCTTCAATACATTGAATTGTATTGAATTACTAAGATTTCTACAGGTGAGCTCGCTATGGTGGTATTTTTGTTGTTGCTATTTAGCATTTTCTGGTTACGAAGCACTTTACTTCTGCTATCTTATTTTATCTTCACAATGACCCTTTGCTGGCGTTACTATCTTCGTTTTACTGGTAGAGTCATATCTTGGTATCATAGATTTATTTCCTTGCCTTAATCACTTTAGCTGTGGACAAGTCACTTGGTCCTTTCTGAGCGTTAGGCCTCCCTTAGGACTTCTGAGGGAGTTTCTCATGAAACCTGATCTCAGAAGAACCCAAAGTCGCCCCATATCTTATTGCCATTCCCCTATCTGGCACTACCTTTGTGCTTTAAAAAAGAATTGTTGAGGTTTGAGGAGTTTTATTTTTCGTTTTTGTCTTTTGGATTTTTAAAAATTCCCTTGTAACAATGAAAAACAGCAAAATCAACTAACAAAAAGCCAGTGACACGTGATAGTTGCTGAGGGAGCTTTAAAGGATAATCGCTACTTGATGGCTGAACAAAAGAACAGTAACAAGCATTAATTGTTGGATGTATTATCGAAAGCAAGACCTTTCTTTTGTCTTAAACAAGTGGAGTCTTGTTATCTTTTGTTTTTCTGTCATCTATTGTAATTAAAATATGGAAAAAGTTATCTCTGTCCTCATATTCATAGTTCCACTAATCTGCCGAGAAGGTAGGGAGATTGTTTTCTAATCTCTTCTTTACTAGTCCTCCCTCTCCTTCCTTTTAAAATTTCTTATCTCTTTTCTTTGAGTCTAAGCTTGGGAATTATAATTGCACAGCATTCAATTTCAATTAAAATCTGAATTTTTTTTTAAATTAAAATTTTTTTTCCCAGTTATCAAGCATTTATTTTTCTTCCTCTTCCATCTCCCTCTACCTGGAACAAAATGAAAAACAAAACTTTTGACAAATAATTAAGCAAAACGTTCTCATATTTGTCATATCTGTCTTGAGTCCATCACCTCTGCCACAAGATAAATAGCATTCTTAATCAACAGTTCTCTGGGATCGTTGATCATTGTAGTTAACAGCTTTCTTGAGTTCCAAGTTACTTATCTTTATAATATTGTTGTCTTTGTAGACATTGTTATCCTGGTTTTGCTCACTTCAGTCTGCATCAGTTCATACAAGACTTCCCAGGTTTCTCCAAAACTATCCCTTTTATTATTTCACGTGGCATGATTCTGGCATGATATAGCAATGGATATGGTGTTCCATTACATTCGTGTAGCATCATTTGTTTAGCTATTCCTCAGTTGATAAGTGCCCCCTGAGTTTTATTTCATTCATTTTTCAACAACACCAGCTCTATCTTTTCATAAATTCCCTAAGTTTAAATAAGGTTTCAAGGGACTTGATAAAGTTCTTCTCTTTTAGTTCATTAAAACTTTCCCTCGACATTTAGAATTGATACCATGAATGTCTGAGTGATAGTTTAAAATGTAAATGATCAACATCATCAAGTGCCTTTCTTGTGCACAGCATCACAATATCGAGGACATGAAAATTTCCAGAGCTTTGTGATGAAATGACATTAAATCTTTGATAATAGAAGGCTGAGATCTTATGCATGCTGGGAACATCAGATGGTAAAATGAAGTAGAGACTGATTTGACCCATTTCTTTGCTGTCCAAAGATATAAAACCTGGACCTTTCAAAAGCACTGTGATTAACAGGGTTGGGTCCAGAGACTTAAGCTATTTGCTAAGATTTCTCATTGTAGAAAATGTGCTGTATCTAAGCCTTCTGCTTTCTGATATGAGAGTCTCTATAGTAATAGTATTTATTGTAATGAGATTTTACCATCTCAAGTATCCTGTTTGTATTGAAAGGACAGCTAAGATTAGAGTCCTTTCATCAAATTGCAATTATCCTTCAACTTTACTTATTCTTCTAAGTCTGCTTAATGACCCCTTCATACAAAAACTCCAACTCTCAAATCATTCACAGAAGCTGTGGAAGCAGACATACTGAGAGATCCAGGGCCTGGGAGAAAGACCGAGGTGAAGCATGTATTTCATCATCAGTAGGCATTCATTGAATACGTACTTAGAACTGAGTATGGGGGGACTAGGGCACTGTGTATCCTAAGGTCCAAAGACAAAAGAGCCCCAGATAAAAAGGCCCAGGCCTATGAGGCAATTAGAATCAGGTTGGAGAGGTAGGACATTATCTTTCTCCCTTTCTCTCTCTCTCTCTCTCTCTCTCTCTCTCTCTCTCTCTCTCTCTCTCTCTCTCTCTCTCTCATCACACATCTTACCCAATGAATGGTAGAGATAAGTGCCATAGGAATAGAGGGAGTGATGATTGCCAGCTGGGGCAGTCTGGAAGTGCTTTGTGGAGCCTCTGGAAGGCTTCAGTGTAAGGACTGGATGGCTTAGACCAGAAGACATGACTGCAGAGTGTAGTCTAGCCCTGTACCTTTTTGAATGAATGAGAGAATTGCCAGGGATTGGCTGCTGTAGGACTCAGTTGAGAAACTATTTAGGGGAAACCTATTTCTTCACTTTATTTTGCCAAGAAGATGAG
Organism: Bettongia penicillata ogilbyi; assembly: GCA_023548195.1. NCBI lineage: Eukaryota > Metazoa > Chordata > Mammalia > Diprotodontia > Potoroidae > Bettongia > Bettongia penicillata. The sequence continues at coordinate 169,821 of JAJHZJ010000438.1, forward strand.
AAAGAAGGTTTCATTCTAGATGGGAGGTGCTTGAAAAACTTTTTTCAGCCTGGTTTGATCTGTAGACCCTGAAAATTAGAAGATTCCAGTATATCCTTTTACTTCAGCTAGTGGATTTGGTTGCCCCTTGGAATTCAGCAGATATTTAGGGATGCCCTATGGTGTGCCTAGGTTTCTTCTAGGAGATTGAAAGAAAAAAAAGAAGAATAAGATAAAGTCCCTGATTTCAAGGGGCTTAGAATCTAGAAGAGGAGATTAACCATGCACCTAAATAAAATGGAAAATAGGGTGACTCCACTATCAGAGCTCACATGAGGGGAGATTTCACTTCTGTCTGAGGGGAATGGGGAAAGTCATGGGGAGGAAAGGATAAGGGGCATTTCTGGGATAGAGAAGTCAGAAGCCAGGCAGCCAAGCTAGCTGGACTGTAGAATGGGTAGAAAGAAGTGGTAAGAGATAAGGCAGTTAGCTGTAGGTCAGATAACGGTTCTCCACTGCCATACTCTCTGGGATAGGCAATGGGAAGTCAGTAAAGGATTTGGAGCAGGGGAACAGTGTGATGATCGATGGCCCTGAGCTAGAACACTGGACCTGTTATGAAGAGAGAGGGGGACTAGGAAATCCTCAGGAAGCAGGAATAACAAAGCTTGCTGTTTCAATTTGGGGGGATACTTATAGGAGAAACTAAAGATGGCACTATTTTGACCCTGGACAGAATAGCGATGCCAGTAACAGAAAAGGGATTGAGGAGAAGGATTGGTTTTGAGAGAAAAGAGAAGTTCTGTTCAGGACTTGTTATTTGAGGTGTCCATGGGCCCTTGATTTGGAAACGTTCATCTAGAGTATAGGAAAGAGAATGAAGGGTAAAATGATGCAGCTTCATGAGCAGGATATTAGAGAGGAGAGAAAGAGGGACCAGGGACTTCTTTTGCTGTTGATTGTGGCCTATAAAAGAACATTTTTTACATTTGTCACTACATCTGAATTCTTATCTAATTTCTTCAGAATCCTTTTACTCTCTGTGCCAGCAGTTTTACATTTGAAATGCATTTGGTATCCGTAACCAGGACACTAGGCAACCTGGAGGTTGTCCCTTTGTCATCTAGTCCAGGCGGTAAGAAGAGAACAGTTTAGCTTCTGTAGAAGGACAAGAAATTGCAATCATTTGTCTTGGGGTTATCAGTTGTACTGTTTTGCAAATTTCTATTTCGTTAAATATTCTTAAACTGAAATTTTATGTGGGAGAAATTCCTCATAATTATATACCGCACCTCTTGTTAGCAAAGTCGTGGTAACACTGCTTTTTCCAGTTGAGAAAATTTTTTTTGAATTATAGGAAGCAAACTTTTAGCCCACTGTAGGTATTAATCTTTTGATTGAGGTAACAACAGTACCCAGAGAGTTATGTCTATGCGTGCTGAAGAAAAAGAAATTGGGATTTGTAACAAATCAGTGTGTAAGTAGATAGCTTTTGTGTGTCACACTTGCTGAGAATTGAATCTCCTCAGGGCAGTGTCTTAATCTTATCTACAGATGTGTTCATTTCAGTAGAATACTTGATTAAATCTAGCAACTTTTATCTTGATGTGTAATTATTCTCAAGTGTGCTAGCTAGCTTTTAAAATAAATATCATAAAATAATATTTTGATGTAAATCATTAATAATGTATCCTATCCTTTCTTTGAGGTGGTGTTTTTGTTTGTTTTTTTTTTAAATGACTGTTTTTCCAATTAATGAATATTTCCTTTCTCCTCCACATCACTCACCAACATGAAAAAGAAAAACAGAATTCTTGTAATAAATGTGCATAGTCAAGCAAAACATCCCCTCACTGGCCATGACCAAAAATGTTTCTTTTTCTGCGTATTAGTCCATCATCTCTCTGTTAGAATGTTCTTCATCATCTCTAGAATCATCCATCAGAATTCTTGACTCTTTCAAAGAAAAGCTTTTGACCATATGAAAGATAGAGAAGATCGCGGAAGAGAAAATGGGCAGTTTTGATTACATAACATTTAACATTTTTTCACAGACAAATCTAAGATAGTGAAAATGAGAAGGGAAACAGTTAAGTAGGGGAAAAAAATCTTTGCAGCAAGTTTGTCTAACAGTTTTATTTCTAAGATATGTGAAGAACTGATTCAGCTTTATAAAGAATAAGAGCCATCTCCCAGTTGATAAATGACCAAAGGGTATGAGCAGGTAAAGAAAAATCCAAGCTATCTAGAGCCCTCTGAAAAAATGCTCCAGCTCACTAATGATGAGAGATGTATATTTGTTTAATTTTGCAGGCTGTTGAAAACCTCTGTTCCTACAAGATCTCAGCAAACTTATACAAACAGCTGAGACAGATTTGTGAAGAGCACATCAGATTCCAAATTCACCAATTCCGAGAATATCCTTTTTATATCACAAGCAATATGTAGCACATTCACTTTTATTTGCCTTTCCATTCCCTCTCTCTGCATTTTCATCCCAGTTCCATTTGCCTCTCTGGAAAGAGATGTACCAGGTTTTTGGTTTTGGAACTGTATGTTTATAATCTAATTTTATGGTATGTGAGGTTAGTACCAATAAAGTGCACTTTCAGCCTTGGCCTCTTCCCCTAATGCACCTTCCACTGGGGATGGAGCAGGGAGAATGAATCTTAAATCAGAAACTGGAAGTGTGGGACTTAGTGTAAAGGAAGTTCTGAGGGGGCTTCAACTCTGCCTTTAGAGTGACCTTGAGAGGAAACACATTGTCAAGAAATTGCACCATCATCTGGGCTTGTATTACGTAGCTTTATTGTATGGGACATTCTCCATGTTTATTTGTAAAACTTCTTTTGCGTATTATTTTGCATTAGATTGTTAATATTTTCTTAACATCCCATCATGGATTCGTTGGACAGTGTTCTGTTCCTAAAGAAGATAGATAAATGCTGGCAGAATCACTGCAGACAAATGGTAAGCTCCAAGAAGTCTTTATAGTTAAGCCAAAAATACTGGAGTAGAAACATTGAACGAGGCCAGGGAAGGAAAAAATGACAATTAGATTTTGTTCAAAGTTAATTTTAAAATCCTATAGTAGGTACTTTTCCAATATTTTTGTTCTTAAAGAGATATTTTTGATGTTTTAAAATCTTAAACACATAGTTGTTCATTTTAGATTAATTTGCATCTTGGTTCAAAACCTCCACTAAAGTCCTACTTTGATACCCTGTCTCATGGCAGGGAGGTGTCCCTGGCTTCTTGAAGGCTGTGCCAGTGGAGGGTAAATTCTGGCAGGCCCTGCCAAGCTGGAAGGGCTCTGATGATGGGCCTGGTGATTGAAGGGATATCTGTTGGCCAAGACTTAGCCAACTATATCTAGAAAGGCCCATCATCAGGTTAATCAATTCTCAGACAATCTTCTGATTTTTAGAAGATTTGTATTCGGTGCAGATGGAAGCAGTACCCACACCGTTGAAATTAGAGATTCTTAAAGACTTGGGATTTAAATGTCTTTTACTCAGTTGTGTTTTTTTTTTTAAAGCTCAGCATTTTGTTCTGTCATAGAATTGGCAGGTGTTTTCTGTATAAAATTCTATTTGCGTTTCAATTGTGAGGCCCACTAGTGGGTTCTGGGTTTAAGCGTCATCAGAGCCCAACCTTTCTGTTATCCATTTTGGATCCCAGTAGAGCTGGTTTTCCATTAATCAATCTGGCAGCACGTGGTAGCCTGGTGCATTGGAGCCACTGATTGTAACCAAGGGAAAGTCTTGGCCCTCCAGCACTTATATCCCCAAAGCTGTAAAAGAAGAAGATTTGATTGGATGGTCTCTGGTGTGTTTCTAATCTATCCCAGATCCACAGTTTTAGGAACATTCTTTACCCATGCCTTTGTCCACCAACCCACTTCCATTGAAAAGGAGTGTTGCATGTAATGCTCCATGTTGTTTCTGAATAAGGAGGTAATAGGATTATTCTATAACCTTTCCTTTCTGAAAAATCCATATGAATAAAATTAATGGCAGAGAGGAATGTTGATTTCACAAGCATGTGCGTGTGCACTGCATTTACTTACTGCTTGCTTTTTATTCTCTTTAGGTCTTTTTATGAGCAAATGATATTTCAGTCTTTAAAAAATAGAAAAATCGGTATGATTTATTTTCTTTCCTGGCAGATCATGATCAGGAGCATTTTTTTGTTCCTGGATCGAACTTATGTTCTTCAGAATTCAATGCTGCCTTCCATTTGGTAAGAATGCCCTCACATAGATAAATAGGCTTATCTGGTACAACTCCTAGCACTGACTTTTGATAATCTGTACTGTCTGTCTATTCTCAAGCCATTTCTATTTGGCTTCAAACTCCAGTTAACAATGTAATTTTCCTAATATTGTGGCTTGCACATACCAAAATCTTTTTGTATTCCCTTAGCATACATCAATGGATACAGTTAAGATAGAACTGTGTGTTGGAGGAAACTAGCCTCGTGTTGAAGTGTTTGCTTTGGCATATCCAGAGTAGATAATTTCCACACTAAATAATCAATACTGACATCATCTGTACTTGGAGAAAGCACTGCAGATTTAATACCAAAAAATGGTTGTTTTAAAAAAACTATACTCTAATTTGGGCTAGTTTTTATTGATCACTCCTTTTTATTTATTAATAGTTTGCTTTGAAACTGTACCAGAAACAGCACCATAAGAAAACTTAGGCATGGAGAAAGCCTGGAGTTTACATTTGTTTCTGGTTAATGACAGAAGTTGTAAATGCATTCTAGTAGAATATTTAAAAAAAAATAAACTTGATATTTCGTTTTGCCCGTGCACAAACTTTGTAAAGTAGTTGATTCAAAACTAAGAATCATAATTACAAATTGTGGGAAAAGTTAACATTTTCAAAAGTTGCCAATTATTTAGGAAATTGTTTGGTTGACTTTCAGGGACATGGGTCTAGAATTATTTAGGACCCATATAATTAGTGATCAGAAAGTCCAGAACAAGACTATTGAAGGCATTCTCCTTTTGATTGAGAGGGAAAGGAATGGTGAAGCAATTGATAGAAGTTTGCTTCGAAGTCTTCTGAGTATGCTTTCAGATTTGCAGGTGAGTGTTTTTTCTACTTCCTCCACTAACATCCTTTTTTTCTGATGCCTCTTCGTAGTGTAGAGTTGGCCCTAGGTTCTCAGAAGCTATGCCAGTGAAGTATAATTTCTGGTAGGCCTTGCTGAGTTGGAAAGACTCCATCCATATATGGGCCTGATGACTAAATATCTGTGTTCTGTGGACCAGCCTAGTTATATTCAGGGAACTTCATCACCAGGTTGGCTACAAGGGATGAAATTTTTATCCTAACCACTCTCAAGGCTGTCTCCTTGGCAAAGAGGGAGTCTGATCTGTCTTGTGGAGGGGAAGTACTTGTCCTGGCAAAAATTGAAGTAGAGAATGTCACCACTAACCAAGTAGATGACAATTTCTACTTGGGTACTTTATAAGCCAAATTTGTAATATGCATGTGGCAGTTTGCGCATAAATTTATTGAGTGAATGATTGGATGAATTGACTTGTTTTCTCCTTTATTTCTTAGATTTATCAAGATTCTTTTGAACAGAAATTTTTGGAAGAAACCAACCGGCTCTATGCGGCAGAGGGTCAGCGTTTAATGCAAGAAAGAGAGGTACTTAAAAAGCATACCTGCTTGGCAGCCCCCCGCGTCTGACAATTGACTAGCACCTAGTGGAACCCGTTTAGTTCTTAGAACCCCCGCCCCCTCCCCCAGTGTTCTTCTAACACACTTCTTCTTTGTAACACTTGCTGAGTTTCCAAAGGCCATCGTTCCAGGTCATTCACACCACTTGTAGTGTCATAGCTAATGATGCCTGTCAGCTCTGTCAGGGGTAGGCCAGGCTGGGCAATCTTCTGGATGGTTCAGGGGGAAAATAGGAAGTGATAAATTTGTCTTTGCAGGTTCCTGAGTACCTTCATCATGTCAACAAGCGTCTAGAAGAAGAAGCAGATAGACTGATCACCTATTTAGATCTGAGTACCCAGTAAGTATTGCTGCATGCTTCAGCCTAATAGTTTTACCATCTGTGTTTAATTTCTTAAAGGCTTTTTGAGGCATAAAAATGTGCCAGGCGTGTGATTTTGAGGCTTTTTTCCATTGGTTTGTATAGTAAAGTAACACAAGCTGCCAAGTACTTTAATTTTATCTGAGTATTGGATTGTTTTGTGCATCCAGCAGCAGAAACTGATAAGACTGCCTTGATCTTTGAGACCTTTAGACTAAAGTTCAGTGGATATTGCTCAGAGAAAGCCTGCTCCCATGATCCTCCAGTTCCTACCTCCTACCAATGAGTATAGCACAGGCAGCTTCTTAGTTGCCTTCCTGACAACAGGAAAAGACCAAGCACAGTGAGGCCATGGAATTGGTTACTTTACAGTGCACATGCAAGTGCCCAAGGCCATGAACTCTTCCTTCTTCTAAATTCCAGAAGACCAGGGCATTTCTGCTGGTTGTGATTAAAGAAAGTTGGGACTAACAGAAAAAGCTTATTTTACAGTTCTTTTCAGGAGAGGCTTTAAATCCCCAGTGTTGGGGAATGTCAATAATTCTAAACATATTTTTTTCTATAGGAAGCCACTAATTGCTACTGTAGAAAAGCAACTTCTAGGTGAACACTTAACAGCCATTCTTCAGAAAGGTAATTGTTCCAATATAAACAAGAAAGATTGTATTTATTAAAATGTTTGCAACAAGTGGGAAATCTTGAAAAGATTTCTCTGTTGAGCTTAATACCATGGCCGTGTCTCTAAGGAGATACATGTAGGGGGAGGGCCCAAGTTGTATAACTATTTTTTCTCCCCCTCAAGGCTGCATGTCTGTCCTACCATCCTTGCCAGAAATCAGGAGTCAAAATGAGTTATAATCATGTAGAACAGAAATGCGAAATGGGAATTCTTGATGTGATATAGTGGACCCCAGTGTGAAAGGCAGATGCTGGGTGGTTGGCACTTGCTGTGAAGCCTGTAAAGTTTGGAGCCTGCCTGGGTCCTCATTTTACCTTCAGCACCCCCTTAAATTTCATCTGATCACTGAGATTCCCTGGGCTTTTCACATTTTTCACCTAGACAAAGCAAATGTTATTTGCCCACCTCTCCTAGGTGTTAAGGATCTGAAGCAATGTTTGGAGTATGTTTAAAGATTGACAAGCAGTAGAAGTAGAAAGCTGTAGCTGTGGAAAGTCTCATTAATTGGCACCTTTGGGATCAGAGCCAGCTGCTGGGAGGGGAGGAGGAATCTTCACTGGAAATCACATAGATCATAGAATAGGCTCTTAGTAGGTTTGAATGAGATCCCCTAGCAAGCATTATTGCATAAGAAGTCCGTCTGGTTCACTAATCCTCAGTTCATACAAGAAGTCTTTGCTCAGCTTTGTGTCTTAACATTGTATGAGTGGAAAAGCTCCCAAGGAAGTACAGTGTGTATTCCCAAGGAAGTACTCTGGTGTATTTGTGTATGTCACATGTGACTCCCAAACTCCTAAGCCTTGATACTTGGTGTACCTCCTGGCTTTCAGTGTGCTAGAGCCACTGATTTGTCAGGCCCAAACTTTAGCTCAGGTTTCCTTCAAGTAACAGAAGAGCGTTTTCAGTCTCTTTGACGAGGGTTAAACCTAGCCTCTCACCCCAGCATTTAAGAGGATGCACTGTACAAAGTCAAGAGAGAAACTGCTCTATGGAATTACTTGTACCTAGTGATGCTCCAACTAGGGATCTCTATTTTCACTTGTCAGAGTGACAGTATTTTTTAATCCAAAGCAAATTTGTTCATATGACCACCCTGATAGTGTGATAGTGTCAACACAATAACTGGTAGCTCATGAAAATGTCTGATTCTTGTGTTCAAAATAAACTTGGTGGTTTTGTTCACTTTTTTAATGCTTGAATGTTTGAAATGTTTAGGTTTAAATCACCTTCTTGATGAAAATCGGATTCAAGATTTATCTCTACTCTATCAGCTGTTTAGTAGGGTCCGCAGTGGAGTTCAGGTTCTCCTGCAGCACTGGATTGAATACATCAAGGTACTAATACACTCAACTTTATTTTCATCTCATGTAGTAAAAGCAGTCAGCTCAGACCTCTTTATCTACGGGTCTTCAGTACATTTTGTATCTAAAACATTAGGAACTCTAGGAACTAGAAAGTTTGAAATGATTGAGGTATTGGTTTGATTGTCCCAGAGTCAAAGCAGCACCAAAGTGGTTTCTCTCCTCCTTTTCTCTCCTGGCTGGAGAGCGCTGTAGTAGTGAATGTGGAGAGGGAAAGAAAACAGTTTCTTTTTTGGCCCAAATGATTGTGAGTTGGGCTCCCCACCCCATTCTTTTCCTAAAGGCTCCAAATGCTAATGCCTAATTCTTTAAAATAAGATTAACTCTCTGACCTTGAATACAAAAAGGCAATCCTGTAAAATATGCCCCAATCTATACTTCATACACTGGGAGAATGCTGTGGGTTAATAAATGGTCATGTATTTGAGTCTGCTAGCTTCAGCTTTTTCCTTTTTGATTGCCTCATTATGACATGGAGGGGATCCTGGCTCCCCAAAGGTTCTGCCCCTGGAGCACTGGTTCTGGCAGTTCTTGTGAGAGCTGGAAAGTCTTCAAGAGAGGCCTAGAGCCACCCTTGGTACTGCCCCCGCCCAGAATATTAGCATCTACTATAAGACCTACAAGGGCTGTGATCTGCCAGGAGAGAGCCCTTTGTGGGGGACAGGTGTGTCTTTGGAGGGGCTGAAGTAAAGGCAGTAGCTAGGTGGGGATACCATTTTTTTTAAGATTTAAAAAAGCTGATTTGAAAATGGCTCTGTTATGTGTGTGCACAAAATTTTAAAGCAACAAAAACCTATTGAAAATTCTTTCTAAGAAGATAAATGTTCAGGTTTAGAGATTTCTCACTTTGAATTTTTATTTTCTAGGCATTTGGCAGCACTATTGTCATTAATCCTGAAAAAGATAAGACCATGGTGCAGGAATTGCTGGATTTTAAAGATAAAGTTGACCATATTATTGATATCTGCTTTATGAAAAATGAAAAGTTTGTCAATGCCATGAAAGAAGCGTTTGAAACCTTCATTAACAAAAGACCAAACAAGCCTGCTGAACTCATAGGTATTTTTCTACTCCTTTTGTACCTTTGTTTTTGCAAGTCTCCTTGGTTTTCGTGCTATTTCCATTGATTTCCTACCTAAAAACTATGGCGTACACAGACTAGACACTGGGACTCGGCTCCTAATTATAAAAGACTGTTTCTTGGTACCAGGTGCTTTGGACAGTTTGTAAAAGACCCTAACATAGTGACAATCCCCTCTCAGGGGCTCACTTTTCCAACCGGTTGTCTGGAAAATTGCCAAGAATTTGAGATTTAAAAAAAGAAACCTAAAAAGATTTTAGGAACTTTAGTCAAAGGAGAATTCTCTTAGGCCTCATTCAAAGGCTGTCTAGTCTTGTTTTTGCACAATCCTTCCATATCTAGTCTCTGTAGCCTGCATAATTTCAATCTTGGATCATTAAGTGAAGAGACAAACAGCCCTATACTCCCCAGGAGTCTGTGAGGGCAAGGGCTTTTGTCAGTGCTCTGTAACTCCCCATTTGTCCAGCGTTATCAAGAGCTGAGGCGTTTCACCAAAGTGAGTTGTCTCGGTAACTAAAGTGTTAACTGGGCACAGTGTTAACTCTTCAGAACAGTTGACCAAAATCCATTGCCTACATCCCTGTCATCTTAATCATGATAAATTGAACTAAATTGGGGTTGTCATGGAAATTTTAGAGCTGATAAGTGCACACTTAGATGATGATCATCCTGTCTTAGATTTGCCCAGTGCTGGAGAGTTTTTAAAGGGTTTGTGCATGCGTCATTTAGCTCTCAAAGCCACGGGAAAGAGGCTGGCGAGAGAATTGTGATTATCTCCACTCTACCCTGAAGGTTACATGTTTAACAAGGGCCATGCGAAGCTGAAACTAGAACCCACTTTTCCTGACACAAAATTTTCCATTGCGCCATTCCCCTTTATTTTGATTAATGGTTATTTTGTTCAAAGATGGAGTGGGAATATCCATATATAGTAAAGTAAGAAAAGAGGATGGAAATCTTGATGATTGTCTGTGAGAGGTACAGGGAAGAAATATATGAAATAACTCTGGATGAAAAAATATGTGTGTGATTATGAAAAATATATGTGGGTATAGACATACACAGAATGGATCAGAGATAGAGGAAAAATCAAAAATGGATGGCGAGATAAAACTTACATTTGTGGGTGGAGAGATAAGCCATGGAGATGTGTGTTTTCATCCATGTAAACATACATACCTGTATATACACACATGTAGACATGCTTTTGTATATACCTAATATATACATTCATTATAATTATTATCTATATTTTGTCATACATGTCCATATATATTTGAGCTATATATAGCTATATATCTCTATGTATGTATTTTCCAATAATTGTGGCTCTCCCCATTTGTGTGTATGCACGCAGTTTTCAGTGATTCATTCCTCTGTGCACACACACATGCACACACACACACCTCTTTCTATTTAACATGCATAATCTATGAGAGTCAGCATGGCAGAGTGGATCCAGAGCCAGCTTGGAAGTTCTACCCCCAGCTTTCAAAGAAGGTGCCAGCCCCACCTTGGTCCTGATGATGTCACAGGTCTGGGCTCCATCCCTTTATAGCTAGATCTAGTTCATATAGGCAACCAGGCTTTTATTTTTAAATCTGCATCTCTGTTTCTCATCTATAACCATTCATACATACATTTGTCATGTGCGCGTTTATTTATATACACTTAACATATCCATTTATGTATCTGATTCAGGCATTTGTGTTCCTTAGTGTACATGTTTCACAAATACACACATACTTGTTCATGTAGATATAGTTCATATTTCATCACAGATGTTTCACATGTAAAGATAAAATATTAATATACATGTTTCTTTTTCACATGCATACATTAAGCTGTTCCTATGTGCTTCACAGGCACACCCATTCAACACAGATGCAACCACATTACACATAGAGTTCTATTCATTCATGTGTGTTTTATCTATCTATATACAGATGTCTCCCCTTCCTTCTCTGTCTTCCTAGTCAAATGAGTTTTCATATGTATACAGAGAAATGTATGTTTCTGTCCATAGGGATTTCTCGTGTCTCTTCATATGCGTTTCACAAATGTGTTAGTATTCCATTCAGTTGTGTGTAGTTGTCTATATCTCCATTGATTTATGTGAGTTTCATACGTGGATTTATAGATTTTTTAGTCATTCATATGCATTTCATGTAAATATGTGAATATACACATCTCCATCATATGCGTTGCATATGTCTATCCAGATATAGACATCATTATTCATTTGTCTGCATTGTTCTTATGTATGTATATATATATATATATATATATATATATATATCTCCATGGGTGCATTTCATCTCTGTAGATGTACTCTAGGTTTTCTGTCTATAGCTAACTTGATAGAAATATATATTTCTCTATATTCTCCATTCATATGTTTTTTCTATCCAGCTATTGAAATTATAGATATGTGTAAATGTCTGTTAATTTTATGCATCTTATATGTACATGTTTGCCACATTCATTTATACAATTTCATAAATACATGTACACATACATTTCCATTCATATGCTTTTCATCTTTGTAGTATAGATGTATTCATCTCCATTCATATGGGTTTCATATAGAGAAAAGAGAGGAAAGGGATTTACATATCACTTATTCATTTTATGAATTTCATATATATGTGTGTATATTTCTCTGTTCACCCACATTTCATCTATAGATTCATATGTTCATGTGTTTCATATATATTTATTCTATAGTTCTCTATTCATACATGTTTAATATTGATATGCAGAAGTCCTCAACTTTGTGCTGTTTCATATATGTGCATATGTATTTTTCATTCATATATATTCCATCTCTTGACTTCTACATATAAATGTCTATCTCCATTTATACTCATCTCCCATTTATTCCTGTATGTAGATTATGTACTTACTCATTTATACATATTTCATCTATAATATCTAGATATAGTAATCTCACTTTGTTCTTACATGTTTTATCTACCTTGGTTTTGATGTCTGTATCTCCATTCTTAAAACTTATTAAATTGTTTTAGATATTGATGTCTATATGTAGACATCTATTTTGCTAAAAGCTCATACTCTGCTTGTGTATTGGTAGTTGTCTGTGTGTTGTGTGTTTGTGTGTGTCTGTTTGTATCTTTATCCCCATCTGTACCATCTCTTATTCATGGAGGTACCACAGAGGTACCTCATCTATTCAGATGCCTTGTACTTTTATGTAGATGCTTCTGTGTTTAGATATCTTTATCTGCATTCAGACATATTTCGTTTATTTAGATGTTGATGTCTGCATGCATATGTCTGGATCCCCCTTGACATGTATTTCATATATTTAGATCTTTGTTTCCTTTCATTTTTATATATAGATGTCTCTCTATAGATAGGTAGTTGTATACATCTCCACTCACACGTTTGTTAAATAGATAGGTTAATAGATGGATACAACTTATTTTTATTCAAACACACACGCATATGTATTTAGTTACCTGAACCTTCATATATACATATGTAGATAGTGAAGTCTGTAGCACTTCATCTGCATTTCATATGTAGATTAACATGTGCAACTTCTTTTATACACATTTCCTGTACAGTCTATGGAGATATATAGTTTTATGTGCATTAATTTGTTGATACATGCATCATCTTTCATACACATTTCTTTTGTGTGTGTATGTGTGTAGACATTGCTATATGAAAAATACCTTTCATAATTGTATGTATTCAGGCAGCACTATCATAATCTTCCTTTGTGTACTTTTTAGCTATGTAAATTTTGATATTTACCTATATGTCTCATTTCTCTCTGTAAATCCTTTTATATAGACCTGAATTTCTATTTGTTTCATCTATATACACACATATAGCTATATCACTGTGTATAGATATATAGATGTAAAATGTCCTTCATGTATATTTCATCACTCTGTAGATGTTCGTGTGTGTGTGTGTGGTTTCTTCATTTTTATACATTTTATCTTTCTAGGTAAATATGTCTATATAGGTATCAATGCCTTCATTCATCCATATATTTGATACTTGTATATATGTAGATATATATACATCTCTGTTAATAATAATCTTTATCTAATATCAATATGTTTGTCTCCATTTGTAGGCATTTCATATATCTATATAAATATGTTTATATACACACATGAAATGTGCAAATGGATGCATGCCTTTCCATTTATTTTCGTGTTGTACGTAAATGGTTGTATACATATCTATTTACATGCATTTTGTATCTGTATATAGATGTATAGGTTCATGTGTGTGTATTTCCTTTATATCCTATTCCATTTATCTGGATATTGATGTCCACATATTTGTAGATGTCCATATCTCCATTCATCTACATACATTGCATATCTCTGCAGTTATGCAAATCTCCATGTATTTTATAAACATATATGATGATGTGTGTGCATGTACATGCATCTGTCCTTCATACACATTTCCTCGATCTACTGATGTGTGCACATGTGTGTATTTCTCCATTCATAGGCATTTCTCACCTATACACTCAAGCATATGTATATGTAGTTGTATACATCTCCATACATATTTCATGTATGTGAAGTTACATCATTACATTAATATGCATTACACATAGCGTTCACCTCCATACATATGTAGGTACATGTATCTCCATAAGCTTTTCATATATGTTGTATATTTCACAGAATGTCCATTTGTATGTTTTATATACCATGAATATCCATTTATCCATGTTTCCAATATATCTGTTTATGTTTCACACATTTTTACAAACACACATCTTCCTACGTTAATAATAACACTAAAATAACATTAATAGCAAATGTTTATTTAGAGCTTCATAGTTTGCAAAATCCTTTTTGTATGTTATCTCATTGATTAGCACAACATTCTTGTGAGTTAGGTACTGTTATTATCCTCATTTTACAGATGAGGAAACTGAGACTGAGAGCTTTGACTTTGTCAGGTTCATACAGTCAATAAGAGACAGGATTTGAACTCAGGCCTTGATCCTAGTCCAGCAGCAGCTTTTCACTCCCTCTGCCACTCAGGTGCCCTTATGGATGCTTCCTCACACACCTGCATGGATCTCCATTTGTATACATGTTATATATTATTCACACGTATTCATCAGATTGTTTCATATTTATATATCCATTAATGTTTCTCCTACATTTGTGAAACATGTGTTTTCATATGCTTGATATATCGATTCATATTATTTTCTCATATATTCATTTGTATATATTTATCACTCATAAATTTGTGTTTTACCCATCATACATCTGTTTAGCCTTCCTATATATATTTCACATGTATATTCTCATTCCCTCATGATTCACCTATATGCACTTATTCATGTTTCACTTATATCTTTGTATATTTACCTATGTAACTATGCCTATAGATTGGTTCTCATGTTTCACATTTGTATAGTTATTCATTCACAAGTCTCCATTCATGTATTTGTTTCATATATTACCATTCACTTTACCTATTTCCATTTTCACATATATTTATACCTGTATCCCTCATTTATATGTTAAACTATATCTCACTTGTTTCTGTGTGTATGAAATATATATGTGGATGTGTGGCTGAAAATTTGTGTGGCCATAGCTTACATTTCAATAGCATTTTAAAATTTGCAGGTCCTTCCTTTTACTTGATCCTCAGAACAGTACTTGAAGTTGAGATGCTTTAAAAACATAGCTTTGTATACAGATAGATGAAAAATATTAATTTTACTTGTTTATAGATAGGAAAAATATATTTATGTAAGTAGATTTATTTATATATATACATTTATATTTATATATACACATATTGGTAGATATACTTTTCTGTGTGAGAGAAAGAGAAGTAGAGAGTTAAAATAGCTATGAGACAGCAGCTAGTGGCCAGTGACTAGATAGCTGGACATGGAGTGAGGGAGGCCTGAGGTCACATCCTACTTCAGATTGATTCTGTGACCCTGGGCAGGTCACTTAATCTTTCTTATCCTCAGTTTACCCAGCTGTTAAATGAGCATGATAATAATTCCCTATCCCACTGGGCTGTTGTAAAGTTCAAATGTGAAGTGTGCAAAGTGTTTTACAAATATATGTTAGTTTAGCAATGCTCATTATTGTTGGTATCGTCATATGCTGTCTCTCTAGCCAACACAACATACTATTCCTGTGTGATAGTCAGAGATCCAGCTCTGGAAGTCCTGAGTTCAAGTCATACCTCTACTTTGTACTGCCTTTGGTATCTGGGCCAAGTTACTTCTCACTATAAGACTGTCAGCTGCCAGGCAGGTAGCGCAAGTGTATGTTTTGTTTGATTTTTAGTCCCATTTTGATTTTTCATTAGTTTCAGGAATTCCTGGTATGGAAATTAAACTCTCTCTGTTGGTATAGACCAACAAGTCATCTCTAATGGACAATGGGGCAGTGAGAGGTTAAGTGACTTACCCAGGGCCACACAGTCCAGATGAAGCTTGCCCCTAGCTGCACCTGGCTCTGCTGAATTACACTTTTCTCTCATTGTATTTGTATACATCTCATTTGTATGTATAGAACAATGAATAGAACAATGAAGCTTTCTAGAATAACATGTAGGACCATTTGTTCCCACACCAAATGGCCCCAAACTTCATGCTTCTGTCCTCTCTATTGCTTTCAGCTGTTATTTGTTTCTGTTGTCAGCGTGCCTGCTCTCTCTGAGCTGTCTATGCTAAGTACTTCCTACCCCTGTTTCCAGCATTCTGCTTTAATCTGTTGAGGACTAATCACCACCCATGACTAGGCGTGTTAGAATTATGAATAAAGTAAGAGCAAGTAAGCTGTGAGTGTTAGCCTGAGGAGTTCTTAGTTCTGAATGCCAGTATTGTGATACTCTTTGGAATACTCAGAACCTTTTGTTGCTTCCTGTTTCTTAGCTGAGAGCAGCTCGGTGGTGCCACAGTGCACAGAGCACTGAGCCTGGAGCCAGGAAGACTTATCTTCCTGAGTTCAAATCTGGCCTTAGACACTTCCTATCTGCATGACCCTGAGTGTGTCACTCATTTTCCTTATCTGCAAAATAGATGTAGTAACACCTCCCAAGGTCCTTGTGAGTATCAAATGAGATAATGTTGGCAAAGCACCTAGCATAACGCCTGGCACATAGTGAACCCCTAATAGATGCCTACTTCCTCACTTCTCCTCTTCTCCCCAGCACCTGTTCAGGAGAAGTATTCTAGGATGAGTCATGTGGCCCAACATTGGGCATTGCATTTGGCCTTAAGTCTGTTATCTTTGTTTATTTCACTATTGTCAATGCCTGTATTTTCCTGGGTCTGCTTTCTTTGATCTGCATCGGTTCATGTAGATCTTTCCTTGTTTCTAAGCTTTCATGTTTATGTCATTTCTTTGGTACAATTTGTTCAGTCATTCTCGTGTACTTTGTCTCAATTTTTTTTACTATTACTAATTGTAAATATCCTTTGTTCAAACATTCTAACTAAATTTTTTGAAAGTTTAGGTACCTGAGTGTTGCTGAAAATTCACATTACATTTCTCCATAATAATCATATAAGCAAAGGATCTCTATAACATTTGGTTCCATCGAGAACTTGCCTTTTCTGATTTTAGCATTAGGTGAAAGAGAGCACCACTACTTCAGAATTCCTCTATAACCTCAGCCATTTACCTAGATGTCATTTCCTGGAAAACCAATATTTACCTCTGTAAGAATCAACTTCTATTTTTTATTTTTATTTATTTATTTATTTTTTATTTCACTTTTTACATTCATTTTCACAAAATTTTGGGTTCCAAATTTTCTCCCCTTTTATCCCCTCCCCCCACCCCATACATCGAGCAATCTAATTTTCCCTATCACCAATCTGCCCTCTCTTCTATCATCCCTCCCTTCTCTTGTCCCCATCTTCTCTTTTGTCCTGTAGGGCCAGATGACTTTCTATTCCCCATTACCTGTATTTCTTATTTCCTAGTAGCAACAACAATACTAAACAGTTGTTCCTAAAATTTGAGTTCCAAATTCTCCCCATCCCTCCCTCCCCACCCATTCCCTTTGGGAAGGCAGGCAATTCAATATAGGCCCTATCTGTGTAGTTTTGCAAATGACTTCGATAATAGTCATGTTGTGTAAGACTAACTGTATTTCCCTCCATCCTATCCTGCCCCCCATTGTTTCTGTTCTGTCTTTTGATCCTGTCCCTCCCCAAGAGTGTTGACTTCAAATTGCTCCCTCCTCCCATTGCCCTCCCTACCATCATCCCCTCCCCCTTGCTTATCTCCTTCTCCCCCACTTTCCTGTATTGGAAGATAGGTTTTCATACCAAAATGAGTGTGCATTTTATTCCTTCCTTTAGTTGAATGTGATAAGGGTAAACTTCTTGTTTTTTTTTTCTCAGCTCTCCTCTTTTTCCCTCCACTAAAAAGTCTCCTGCTTGCCTCTTGAATGAGATATAATCTACCCCATTCCATTTCACCCTCTCTCCTCCCACTACATTTCTCTCTCACCATTTACCTTAATTTCTTTTAAGATATGGTCCCATCCTATTCAGTTCACTCTGTACTCTCTGTATGTGCATGCATGTGTGTATGTACGCATGTACGTGTGTGTGTGTGTGTGTGTGTAATCCCACCAACTACCCAGATACTAAAAAATTTTAAGAGTTACAAATATTGTCTTTCCACGTAGGAACGTGAACCGTTCACTTTTGGTAAGTCCCTTATGACTTCTCTTTGCTGTTTGCTTTTTCATGCTTCTTCTCATTCTTGTGTTTGAAAGTCAAATTTTCTTTTCAGCTCTGGTCTTTTCATCAAGAATGCTTGAAAGTCCTCTGTTTCATTGAAAGACCATATTTTCCCCTGAAGTATTATACTCAGTTTTTCTGGGTAGGTGATTCTTGGTTTGAGTCCTAGTTCCTTTGACTTCTGGAATATCCTATTCCATGCCCTTCGATCCCTTAATGTAGAAGCTGCTAGATCTTGAGTTATCCTGATTGTATTTCCACAATACTGGAATTGTTTCTTTCTAGCTGCTTGCAATATTCTCTCCTTGACCTGGGAATTCTGGAATTTGGCCACAATGTTCCTTGGAGTTTCTCTTTCTGGATCTCTTTGAGGTGGTGATCGATGGATTCTTTCAATACTTATTTTGCCCTCTGGTTGTAGAATCTCAGGGCAGTTTTCCTTGATAATTTCATGGAAGATGATGTCTAGGCTCTTTTTTTTGATCCTGACTTTCAGGTAGTCCCGTAATTTTTAAATTGTCTCTCCTGGATCTATTTTCCAGGTCAGTTGTTTTTCCCATGAGATATTTCACATTCTCTTCCATTTTTTCATTCTTTTGGTTTTGTTTGGTGAATTCTTGGTTTCTCAGAAAGTCCTTAGACTCCATCTGTTCCATTCTAATTTTGAGAGAACTATTTTCTTCAGTGAGCTTTTGAATCTCTTTTTCCATTTGGCTAATTCTGCTTTTGAAAGCATTCTTCTCCTCATTGGCTTTTTGAACCTCTTTTGCCAATTGAGTGAGCCTATTTTTCAAGGTGTTATTTTCTTCAACATTTTTTTGGGTCTCCTTTAGCAAGGTATTGACCCGTTTTTCATGCTTTTCTTGCATCTCTCTCATTTCTCTTCCCAATTTTTCTTCCACCTGTCTAACTTGATTTTCAAAATCCTTTTTGAGCTCTTCCATGGCCTGAGCCCACCGGACATCCCCCGGGATGTCTGGGATAGAGAGGCCCTGCCCTCCATGACTTTCCCTGATGGTAAGAATATTTCCTCGTCATCAGAATTGAAAGGCGGGAACATCTGTACCCCCTCAAAGAAGCTCTCTATAGTCTTATTTTTCTTCCCTTTTCTGGGCATTTTCCCAGCCAGTTACTTGAGTTCTGAGATTCCTGTCCACCCCTGTCTAGATCAGCCAGCTAGTGCTTGGGGTCTGAGATTCAAATGGGCTTTCTGTGGCAGGCGCGGCTGCTATTCAATGTGAGCTTAAGTTCTGGTGCTCAGGTTGGGGCAGGGCTGCCTCCCAGGCTCAGTTCCCTCAGGGGGTTTATGCAGAGACCTTCAGTAATGGAGCGGGTGGGGGCAGGGCCGCCTCCCAGGCTCAGTTCCCTCAGGGGCTTTATGCAGAGACATTCAGTAATGGGGCTCCTGCCTGCTCGGGGAGTCCCGGGCCGCTGCCACTTCCTCTGCCGCTGCCTCCTGAGGGGGCCCGAGTCACGGAGACACCCTGCTCCCCTCTTGGCCAGACCAGACGTCTCTCTCACTGACCTGTAGCGCCTGTGGGTGAAGGGACCTTCTCCGCCGCCTGAGATTCCATCCCCGAAGCCTGCTCGGATCTGCTCTTCTGGGGCCCCGCGGCCAGGGCAGCACAGGGGTGGACTCCGCTGTCCGGAGCGCGACGGACCTTTGGGGTCGACTTTCCAGGGCTCTCTGGAACGAAAATATTTTCCACTGTGTTTCTGTGCGCCTTGCAGTGCTCCAGAATTCATGGGGAGTTCTTCTTGCAGGAAATATATGGGCTGTGGGTTCGGAGCTAGCATACGTGAGTCTTTCTACTCCGCCTTCTTCACTCCACCATCAACTTCTTTTCTTTATTCTTTCCTACTTGGCAGCAGGAGTTGAGTAACATATACATACATGCATACATACATACAAGCATACACACAATACATACACGCTCACATTTTGGGTTATGAGCACACATATAAAACTTTCTAAAGCCAGATGTTTGTCCACTTCAATTTTTCTGTCTCCCATGTTACAAGTTTAGTCATCTTTAAACCTCTGTATATGTCAGTATTATAGGAGAGAGCCAAAGCTTTCTTTTGAAGTGTTCAATAAAGATCCCCAGTGCTTTAGAGAGACACTGTATCTTGAGTAAAGTTTAGTATTTGTTGTATTTTGTGTGAGTGGAACATGTGAGCCGTAGGTAGGTCAGCACCTTGGTTTTGGTTTATTACAGACCATCTTGAAGTGTAACTAGAAATTAGTCATCCAGCAGTTCGTTCTTAGGCACATTGTAGTAGTTTTCTTTTAAAAAAATCTCAATGGATGTGAATGTTTCTGGGGGTTTTGCAGATTCTGCATGTGCCTTGCTTCTACAGGGGTGAAAGAACTGTGGGGTGAGCCTGCTTGGGAAGATGTCCACCCACTAAGCATCATTAAATAATCCATTTTCCCCATGTTTTTTTAGCAAAGTATGTGGATTCAAAGCTACGTGCAGGTAATAAAGAAGCTACAGATGAAGAACTTGAGAAAATGTTGGACAAGATCATGATTATATTTCGGTTCATTTACGGTGAGTGATTCTGAACTGTAGGAACTTTTCCTCCTCCAATTAAAACCAAACACTCCACAGAAAAGCTATGTTTATTCTGGTGGGAATGGTGAGTTGAGGATTAACTTAGGCTGACTTAGACTCATAGAACTGTCTTGTCTTTTCGTTTTGACCTTCTCACAAGGATTGTTGGTTGCAAGCTACTTGAACCAAGTAGGAGGTTGTTACTAAATGGTCCCTAGGCAATGTTTCTTTGGAACTTTGACCGCTCTTTTCTTTTGGACCCTTATGTTAATGTACCTTATTAGTGGTAGGCACGGTCAAGTGATTGTATTAACCTGAGCGCAGACCTCACTCTTTCTCTAAATCTGGCTTATATAAACTTGATTGTGGCCTATAATTAAGATTATTTTTTAGCATATGTCATCATATTTTTCTCTTTTTCATTTTAGTCTTTTAGGAGTAAGGGCTTTGTTCAGACCAATGCCATGTGTCCAGTGGAGTAACTAGACCTTTGATCTTATAAAATTTAGTGGAAGAAAGAATCTTAGTGTTCATCCAGTCCCCCTTCCTCCTCTTGCAGAAGAAAAAGTAGGTCCCAGCCTGGAAAGGGGGCTGGCCCAGGGTCACACATAAAGTAAATAGTAAAGCTAAGATTAGAATTCTGGGACTAGACTGGAAATCCAGTGTTTTATCAGAATAACTTTTGAATAATGTAGTTGCTATTAGTGAAAGTTTTAGTGTAGTAGTTACTAGTGAAAGTTTTGTTAGGTTTTCTCATTGCAGGTTCTTGTTTTTTTTGTTTTTAAATGTTGCAGGGAAAGATGTCTTTGAAGCCTTTTATAAGAAGGATTTAGCCAAGAGACTGCTGGTTGGAAAGAGTGCATCAGTAGATGCTGAGAAGTCAATGCTTTCCAAACTCAAGCATGGTATAGTTCTCCCTCCCTTGATGATCTGATGTTCCTCTCATATTTGCATGGGATTCCACTGGAAAAATCCCACTTGGGCCTTTCTATAGTTTCAGTTTTGTACTTTTCTGTAAATTGTCCCATTTTTCCTGTCATTCCTTAGTTTAATTTCTCAAGCAATTTGGATTAATGAAAAATGAAATGGGATGAACAAGTCTTAACAGCATTTCTTGCCAATCTAAGACAAGTATTTAAGATGGGACAGAAGGCATGGATTTTTTTTTTGTATTTTAGATTGTTTTAAACTCTTCTAATTTATTTAATTGTCCAAATATGAGATAAGGTCCCTTTCAGATCGAGAATTTGGACTTTGCATTAGTGGTTAGGGATATTGGGTTTGAGTTTATTTTTCTTGTTAACTTTTAAGAACATATCATGGATATTTTTTGTTAACATAGTATAATGTTTCTCCCCTAGAATGTGGAGCTGCATTCACCAGCAAACTGGAAGGAATGTTCAAAGACATGGAGCTGTCAAAAGACATCATGGTTCAGTTCAAACAGGTAGTTCACACTGGCCCCACAGCTAAATGGCATCTTCTTCATTCAATATGTGGTTCATGATGGGGATCAGGAGAAGAAAACAGGTTTGGGCCAGGAAACATTTACAACTTAATCTGCTGTAATCATAAAAGAGAACAAATGAAAAGGGAAAGACATTCAGCATGCTGGGAGAAATTGTAGGGTCATTGCAAACCAGCTTGTGTTAAGGGGAAATGGACCAAAAGCCTTGCTGAAGACCTGGGGGGGCATGGGAGAGGAACAGCTGGAAGTGGGAACAGTTGCAAGACAAGTTTAATTGGTTCTATCAATGCTGCATTTGAAATTTATAATAATATGACATGAAACACAAAAGTGCATTATAGTATGGCACCTAACATTACCATTTGTCAAACTGATATGATCCCGGGTAAAGTTGTGACTTGATAAACACATGGTAAAGCATCCGCTGAAGTTTTGTGATAGTTGGTGCTACTTCTCTTTGACATCCTTATACATCTTGTTCATTTGAGCTCTGTTGCATAAGAAACCATCTTTTATCATTCTTTGATAATTGCATACGATTGTTTAAGGTGAGGGATGGTAGTTATTTCTAAAGGATCAAATTAGAATTTCTTTTTGCAGGGGAGGAGTGGCAGTCAGGGTGAAATGAGTTGTCCAGGGTCACACAGCTAGTAAGTGTCTGAGGCCGGATTCAAACTCTATCCCCTATAGTGCCTCCTGGATGCCCCTTATAATCTCTCAAATGGACCACTATTGTAACATAAAATATAAATGTACTTTAGGAAAGGATTTACACATCTTTTTCTCATGAGATTTCATTGTGTGTTGTTCTTATAGTACATGCAAAACCAAAATTTTCCTGGGAGCATTGAATTAACCGTGAATATCTTGACAATGGGTTATTGGCCAACCTATGTGCCTATGGAAGTTCACTTACCAGCTGAGGTAAGTCACTGGATAGAATTTAAATGTTAGTGTAGTTCAGAATACATAGAATTTGGAGCTAGAAGGAGCTTTGGGGTCATTTAGTTCAGTCAGTTCATTCTTTTCCTTTTATAGTAGGGGAAATTGAGGCCCAAAAAGGTTCAACGCCGTGTGTGTGTGTGTGTATGTGTGTGTAACTATAAGATTTCTTGTTTTTCATTAGCAATATTGGCACCAAATACAAGCTGTGTACTCTTATTACCAACATGTTAATGTCTTTTTGCTTAGTTCATTTCTTAGGAGTATGGCTAATGAGGTGAATTGTGTGTCCAATACCTTTTGGGCTTCATTCCTTACTCGCAGATTATTCCCTTCCCCAGCAGTGTACCCATTTCCAGGTAGCTGGCTGACAAAGGTGTGTAATGGTGGTAGCTGGGTTGGATAGTGTTCCATCATTGCTTAGAAAACATCTTAAAGTTCACGTCCTTCTAACAGTAGACACACATACGCACAAGAAAACTCGGTTACATATTTTAAAGAACGGTAAATGGAGTAGATGAAGACTGGTCTTAATTAAAAGGTTGTGTTTTTTGTTTTGTTTTGTTTTCATTTCTTTAGATGGTAAGACTTCAGGAGATTTTCAAGACTTTTTACTTGGGTAAACACAGTGGGAGGAAGCTTCAGTGGCAGTCAACTCTAGGACATTGTGTACTGAAAGCAGAATTTAAAGAGGCAAGTGGATGCTCCAGAGTTTGTTTTGAATCTTCTTCATATTTACTTAATCATTCTTCTTTCCAGAAGCATCTTAAAAAAAAAAAACCAACCCTTTTATTTTTTGTCCATTTATCTGAAATAGCTCCATTGTATGATAATATCTTCTCACTAGCCTTGACTAGCTCTTTAGGGAGCCCTTTGTAGAATGTGGTCTGTAATAACTTGCTGCAGAAACAAAAACATTGCCCCTGCCAATTAGGGCAGAATCCACATGTCGAGATATGGAGAGCTATGGGGGTGGGACAGAGTCCACAAGACTATTGCATGATACAAGGGGCATTTTTCTCTGGTATTGCTTGGTCATTAGACTAGAAGGCAAGAGGAACACAGCCCTTTTCTATTCTTTTAATTTGAATTATAAAGCTAGGAGGGACCTTAAGTGGGGATCCTTTTCCTCTCACATGCCATGTTACCACTTTGGTTTTTCTAGATGATTCTGATCTGAGTCTCTAAACCTACAAAAACCAGGCACTTGAAAAATGCTTATAAAAAAATTAGCAATTTAGTTTATTCTTACACTTGAATGAATTTATAGTAATGTGGGCCCAGTTTTTTGTTCTAGACCAATTTCATCTGTGTAGCAAATTCTCTCCACCAGTGCAGGTCAGCAGCTGTCTTGTAATTGAAGGTTTTCAAGAGTTGTTGCCTGGAGTACTAAAAAATTAAAAGACTTGGCCAAAGATCACATACCCAGCGTATGTCAGAAGCAGAACTTGAACCCAGGTCCCCTTTAGCTCTCTGTTCACTAGGCCATGCTGTCTCTCATAGTAATGTTTAACCACTGTCTTTATTCAACAGGGGAAAAAGGAACTCCAGGTGTCTCTTTTCCAAACTCTGGTGCTGCTAATGTTTAATGAAGGTGAAGAATTCAGTTTGGAAGATATCAAGCAAGCTACGGGAATAGGTTTGTACTGAATTCATCAACCATCAGTTAATGCTCAGTGCTATATTGTAGGGTCTCACTGCCCTCGAGAGTTTCTGAGACAGACACAACAGTGATTTCAGAAGTTTTACATGATACTACTTCTAAGCACAGCAGGTATCCTCCGATGGATTTGTGATCTCACCAGTGGTATTCATACCATGGTGTAGATAACAACCAGCTATTCTCATGGAAATCCTTCATGGAGAAGCAAGTTAAGGCTTGACAGGCCTTCTTCTTGGTTGTTGAGTATGGCTCCCAGTCAGATAATCTGATATCTTCACATTTTTTTGCCTGGCTGGCCCACCTCCTTTTCCTCTCATTCATGTCCTTGATGATATGTTTTACACCTCTTGTCACGCACATCATTTTTGTGTGAGTAGGCTGCACTTTGGTATCTCTATGTTGCTGTTTACATCTCCAGTAATTTTAGTTCATCTGAGACTGGTGTTGCATGATTTGCAGAAGTCATATAACAGTAAATATGAATATGTTAAGTATTGAGAAGATGGGCTTTTGTAGTAGGAAGCAGCCTGAGATGATGGAAAGCACTCCACATTTTCCTGCTCTTCTCATTCTGTTCCATTCTGGGTCCCATCCAAATGCATGCCATTCTTCATTTGTTTTTTTCACACTGGATGGAGAAAAAAATGAGTGGCCATGGCTAGTGAGGCTTTGCTATTTTCTGGCGCTTGGTATAGTCATCAAAGTATCCTCTGCAGATAAGATCTGGAGACCCTAACAATCTGAAGCAAATTCATTTTTCACTTGGACTTTGTACAAGTCATCCCCTATGACAATGTTGAGATAACTGTGTCTCCCTGTTTGGGCCTCTCAGCGTTGCTAACTAGGGGATTCTGGAACAAGGTTATCTCAGTGGTTGCATCTGTCAAGAAATGTAGTGTGATTTATGGTTATTGGATGGGAGACTTGAAAGATGCATAAAAAGGTGGGATCTTAGGTTCTTTACACCTTAAGTCTGTGATCCTGAAGACATTTTCTACAGAGAATTGTCTGTGAAGCAGGTTTGTTCCCATTTACTGTATTTCCTTAAAGATGCCCATGAGATGTGCAAGGACTATCCTCAAAGGAAAAGTAAACATTCAGGTCACTAGTTGCCGATTTCTTCTCCATTCTCTTTCTTGGAGGTGATGATGTAATCTGTACACTTTCCCTTTCTTTTGGAAGTAAGAGGGTGAAAATTTGGTCCCTGAGTGCCTTTTGAGTTTTGTCATCTCCAGCTTGGATTTCTTTCCATATTTTTTCTCTTTCCATATTTGGTTAGTTCCAGCTGCTCTTCCCAGCTTGATTTTTGTGGGTATCATTTCTGCTTTCTTGCATAGCCTATTGAGTGCTGAAGTGTTCAAGAATTCAAGTGTCCTTTCACCATTATCAGCGATGAGAATAAATCACTGTAGAAACACTGGCCAGTCTCTCTTTGGCTCATGAGTGTTCTTGAGCTGATTTAGCTTAGTAGGGTCCTAAGGTTGGCTTTTACAGAGGTGCTCTTTGTAGTTTGCAATTTTCCTCTGTCATGTTTCGCAGAGGAGTTTTTAGTTGTCAGTGTTTGTTGACTGGGTCACTTTCTGGGCTCTTCTGGCCTCCTCTTTGTGACAGTTACTTTACATCATTTAAACTTCTCTAAATGTCAGTCTCAGTACTTTTGTCTATTTTTCAGTCAACAACTTGTTTAAAAAGCTTGTGTTGGAACTGTTGTAATTGCATGCATTTTCTTCTCATCATTACTTTTCTAATTCAGTCTTAATACATCTTATTTTAATACAACAGACATCTCCCAGTGAACACCCAAATCACACCATTCCCCAAGCCCCAATTTTATTCCCTGAAAACATGTAAGGAAAACTGAGTCTGGCCGTGACTGCTGTGACTCATAGTACATGGCACTTTCTTCATTCCTCACTTGTTAACAGAAAGAACTGCATTGTAATGTTGATAGGATGGCACCTGCATTGTCTTATTTTTGTTGCCTGTTAGTGTTGTCCTGCAGGGGCTGGTCTCTGTCGGTAGAAGGAATCTCTTCACTTGACTGGCTGTTCTCCATACCAGTGAACTCACAAGTCTGCTCTAAACAAAGCAACGCTCCATTTATATTGTGGTGGTTTGGGTGCCCCTTTCTTTATGCTTCGTCACTCCACATATTTATGTTTTCACATGATTCTTGGATTTCTTCATATTTGTCATTGCTTACAACATAGATTGTAGTGTGTTCCCCATTTGTTAGGCACATCTTTTATTTTCAGTTTTTTGTCACAAATAATGCTTTTATTGACTCTTTTGGTATGTAAGGGTCTTCTCTTGTTTTGAATCACCTCATTTGGTATCATCTAAACTGGTATTAATTCTGATCTTTGAAGCAAATGATCGGACTTGACTGTATACAGAAGCTGGTTCTGAGTCCCACATTCGTTACCATGTAGTCCCTAACAGTTGAGATATGCTCCATTTCATTTTCTGTTATTGAAGGATCTTATAATGTTCTTGGTAGAATCTCTCTACTTTTTCATCCTCTGCATCAGATGTGGTCTGTAAGATGCACCTGTCTTCAAAGTACTGCAAAGCCCAATGACCCAAATCTAATCCAGGTGTGCTCCTTGCCCAGCTGCTGATTTGACCTGAGGATTTGCTCCTGGAAGGCACCAATCAAAGCAGGGAGGGGATTTTGTTTCTGTTCAAGAGTTGGTTGGGTCAACTCAACTTTATGACTAGGTTGTTTGTAGTTGAGAAATAGCATTGGATAAGTAGATAGACAAGGGAATGTTTTGACTTGTTATGGTAGGCATTTGGCATTTGAAAGGCCAATACTTGAAACAGAAAAATGGCAGATTAGTTTTGCTGAGAAAAAGAGGCAGACATGCAACCTAGTAAGATGATGTTTACAGGTCTACGGTGACAAGGGTCTATACAGTTGTAGGTGTTATAGAACTAATGAAGAAGGGGTGTTTTGAAGGAAGAAAACTTAGTGCTTGTTGACAGATTGTAATGGGATTGTAAAAGAAGAAGGAAGAGGTTAAAGTCATTGGAAACAGAGGGCTGGAGGATAGAATTTGATGGTCCTGGGTAAGATTCAGTCCAGGTGGCACAGTACAAGGCACTGAGCGTACATACAGAGACAATGAGAAACATGCTTATATTGTGATGCATGTTTTTGGGCAGCAGCAAAGGAACCAAGAAAAGGAGATGAAGAAGGTGATGAGGGGGTAATTGAAGGGCTAGATTGCCAGAGGAGGGGAGAGAGGGAATGGAATTGGGTTTAAGTAGAAAGACCAGCCTTGGCAAGAAAAGGCTTCTGTTTCTTAGAGCCTGGAACAAGTGAGAAGGCAATGGAGGAATGATGAGAGGGGTTTGAAGTGGAAAATAGGAAATGGACAGGTTTCTTTTTTTTTTCCAATTAGATAAGAGAGCTCTTCACCTGAGAGGGAGGCTTGAGAAGAGGTTTAGAATAGCCTTTTTCAATGAGGGAAAAATAGAAAGATTACCTCGCATTAATTAAGACCAGCTGAGATTAGAAAAGATAAATTTGTAGCACACCTGGTCATCTCAGTTGCCATTTCCTTTCATGGTACTTGGCAGTCTTTGAGTAAGAGCTGAGAAGGCAGAGATGATAAGGGTAACCCAGGGTTGACCTTTGGCAAGGCATGATCCCTAGGAGGGTAGAGACACAACAGCATCTAGTTAAATGGGTGACGGTTTAGACTGCAAAGGGAGGGAAGTAAGGTTGGAGTAGCAAGGAGGGGTGGAAAGACTGGTCATCACAGGAAGGAGGTGGAGGCAAGAGACAGCAGGTTAGCAATTTATGGGCAGATGATTTCTCTCTGAAGTTAGGGTATGAATTGTTGATTTGATGGTCATCTACACCAAGCTATTCACTGAAGCCACAAGCACAGGAGGAAGACTAAGAACAGGCCCTTCGTTGGCTATGCCCAAAGAGGACATCATTTGATAACGTCCAAGAGCAATTCCAGTAATAATAATAATTCATTTCTATAGTACTTTAAGGTTTAGAAACTGCTTTTCTTGCAACAATCCTGTGAGGTAAGTAGTGAGAGTGTTCTTATTCCTCTTGTACAAATTAGCCAGGATTAAGTAAGGTCCGTCCAACAGCTAGTAAGTGTCAGCCAGAATTTAAATTGAACTCTTTCCTCATTCCATATTCAGAGTTCTCTGCACAGTGTAATGCTAGTGGAGGGATGGGGACAGGAGCCAGATCTCAAATTCAATGTGTGCTCCCCACTAGATAGCACCAATATCTGGGGTGATTCTGCTGAACTGGTTTTTTATTTTATTTTGTTTTCACCTTTGTTGCAAGACTAAGATTTAGGGCAGAGGGTATGCGAGGTGGAACAGAAATCCCTTAGGAAACATCTCCCCGGTCCCTTTTAAAAAATTTCCTGTACTTGTTTGTGTCTGTGAGGAACGGGCCTACATCCTAAACCACTGTTTCTTCTTCAGAGGATGGAGAATTAAGGAGAACACTCCAGTCATTAGCCTGTGGCAAAGCTAGAGTTCTGTCGAAAAATCCAAAGGGCAAAGATGTGGAAGATGGTGATAAATTTATCTGCAATGATGACTTCAGACACAAGCTCTTCAGGATAAAAATCAATCAAATCCAGATGAAAGAAACGGTATTTTCTTCTCCATTTTGTAATATCTCTTGCCTCTCCTTGATACTTTTAGGATTAACTCTCTGTCTTATTACTCTTTTACTGAGAACACATCTTGTTCTGTTAGAGTGAGTAGTGCTTTGAAAAGGAAGAATCTACCAAGTTAGATGAGCTTTATTTGTGATCATATATGTGTACAAAAAAAAAGTCATGATCATAGTGTCATTTTGAAACTCCCAGAACCTTTTAGTTTAGAATGCCAATTTTCTACTTAAATCGATGACTTTGGGATTAGGCAAGCATTATATCTGAAAGGATCCCTTCTACTATGGATGTTTGGACATATGACACATTTTGGAAATACTCTGTCTTCATTTTATCCTTTCTGGAGCTCTCCCAGAAATCTTGGACTCCTCTGCCCAGGTTTTCTCTAGGAACCAAAGTGATCTAAGTCCATTGACAGCCCTTGGTCCTTCTGACTCTAAGTCTGGAACCACTACAGTGAGTTTGTGCACAGTTGAGTGTCTGAGAAGGGTGTTCCTGACACAAAGGTCAGAGTTGCAAACCATAGCCAGATGACTCAGTTAATTTCACCCAATTGGGGGGGGGAACCCCACCCTTAAGGCCCTTCCATCTCCCAGGCAAGTTCTATAGTCAGTGAAAGACTAGGGTGTGTTAGCACAAGTCCATTTCCAACATAGGACAAAACAGCTTCAAGAGTGAGAGTTAATGCTTTTTCATTTGGTGAGAGGGGGCAGAACTTGGAAAAGAGCAGAGACTTTTTCTCATTTGGTTTGATTTGAAGAGGCAGTTGGCCTGCTGTGCTGGTGGGGCCCAGAATTGGGAATCCAAGGACCTGGTTCTGGAGCACACACTTGGACTATTTATGTGGCCATCTCTAGGCCTCCTATTCTGCCTTAACAATAAGGGGGAAGGGGGCGCCATGGGTAGACTCAGTTTAGATTGATCTGCAGGTCCCCTTTGCTCCTGCGTTCGAATGTGGCACTGTTTATAAAGTGCTTTCCTTGCTGAGGCCAGATGGAAGTACTATTTTTGTGGAAGTACTTGTATTTTTTTCACTTTATAGTTGAGAAGCCCAATGCTTTTCAGTGCCAAACCCACAGCCAGTGGGAAAAATGGGACATCAAGTCCAATTTGGAGTCAGTTCCAATCTGGGGCCCAGTCCACTGGACAGACAACACTGCCTTTTGCTTTTATAAAAGTTCCTTTAGAGAAGTCCTCGATGATTTAAAGAATGATCATGCTGGGTCTGCCAAATGTGAATGTTTGGTAGGCAGCCCAGGAACACTTGAGTTTTGATAGTACCTTCAACCCTCTTTTTTTTTTTTTTTAACATGACCTCCCAGGTGGAGGAACAAGCAAGCACTACAGAAAGGGTCTTTCAGGATCGCCAGTATCAGATTGATGCTGCAATTGTGAGAATCATGAAGATGAGAAAGGCCCTTGGCCACAATCTGCTGGTTTCTGAAGTGTATAACCAGTTGAAGTTCCCAGTCAAGGTGAGTGATCAAGCACCTACCTCCGCTTGCCAAAAGTGTTTCTAGTTTAAAAGGGGCTGGAGGGAGTGTTGTTTGAGGATTTGAGTTTGGGCCTTTTCTCTTTTGGAGGAAAAAAAGGGTTGGATTTCCCATTGATCCCTTAGATTGGTTTTTAAGTTCTGATGGCATCATTAGATAACAACACTTTTAACAGACAGGTTTCAGGGGAAGAACAGTTTGTTAAAAGGCCCCTATAGCTTAAGGCTACCTATGAGATTTTGTAGAAAATTTTCAAGTTGATTCTTCTCAGATCATCTCCTGTGTATTTTAACTGTACCACCTGTAAGTCCATAGCATTAGCTCTTAACATCTGTATTGTTATGGAGTTAGAATTGATACTGTTGATAGGATGCCCAGTAACTAAACCTATCCAACTATGAACTGAGAAAAAAATCACTTCCTAAGCAGCTAGCTGTGATAAGCCTTGCAATAGCAGACTGTAATTCTGGTAAATTATAGGATTAGCAATTTTGCCATTGTTCAGTTCACTTCAACAGAATCAACCTAATAAATATTTATTAAGCCTCTCTTTTGTGTGAGGTATAATAGCAAAACAAACCATTTCCTGCCTTCAGGGAGCATCCCATTCTGAAATGTTCTAAGTCCCTGGATAGTGGCCAACAGAAATGCTCATTCACATAGTATGGGAATATAGGAGATGGTTAATATGAAAAGACTTTTTCACTTGGCTAAAATAGTCCTTTAAATGGTGAGCTCCCCTGGTCAGATGTTTAAAATGCATCATCATCATTATTATTATTAATATTTTAAAATTCAACTCACAGATTATATTGTACAACTCTCTCTCAAGTCAGTATCCTCAACTTCCTGCAAACTGTATAAATGTAAAGAAGAGCTCTTACCTCTTACGATGAGAGCTGACGACGCAGGGAATGGTCCACTTTGTAGGCAATGAAATGGGTTCCACCTCACTGGAGATCTCAAAGCATTTTCAGAGCCAGTTGGCCCCTGAGGTCCTTTCCAGCTCTTACTTTCTGTGATTCTTTAAGAATGTTGAAAGAAATATATTGAATAAGTTATAACAATGCCATTCTAACTTTATATATTAGTCCTTTGTTATCAATGCATTCAGGAGTGCTCAAGTCTGAAATGTCCCCTCTAACTAGCATAGAAGGAACAGGAAGTTCTGAGTGATGCCAGAGCAGAGAAGGTACATAGCACTTGTACGTAATACAGGTCAAGGTACAGAAACCAATAGGGGTGAGTGCACAGGCTTCATTCACAGTGTGTCTCTGATTTAGCCAGACCCTCTTCTACCCTCTTCTAATTTACTACTCCTGCTTATTTGAAAATGAAGGAAATGGAATATTTAAATATACTGTGGCAGGCCATGTCACTAAAGACGTGGTAATGGATTTCCCCTCTTCCTTTTATTTATTACTCAGTATAGTTAAACAAGTCCCTGTGGCTTGGAGAGTGCCCAGTACACGATGGAAGGTAGCTCGCCTACAGCCCAGGCTTCTAAGGGGAGGGGGATTGATTGGGAACTGAGCCCAGCTGAGGGCCCTCTCTCAGGCTTTTTCCTTTGCCTTCTTTTCCAGCCTGCTGATCTCAAGAAGAGAATAGAATCCTTAATTGACAGGGACTACATGGAAAGAGACAAAGAGAATCCAAACCAGTACAACTATATTGCCTAAAACGTTCGCCTTTGAGCACTTGCTATATCTTACACAGTTGCCAGTGGATAAACTAGCCTGTTCCAGTTAATTGACTTCTTTTCTACTACCGATGACTCAACAAGTGAAAGCCATTTCATGGAGAAGTATAGTAAAATGGACATTTTCAGTGGTTGATATACCCATTTAAAGAGCACGGTTTACATTTAAGAAGAATGCTGTTGAACTCTTTGCATGTTTAGTTGATGGCAACAAATTCTGAACAATTTGATCTTTCATGTGTCACTTGATTTGGGGTCTATGAAGGGTCCCTGTGGTTGGTTGGGGGTGGGTGGGTGGGGAGTATGGATTCCTTTATGCACTATGACTAGGAGGCAGTATTCGAGTTGTTATACAGGAGGCTTTACCCAGGATGCCTAAAGTGCATGCAAATGTGACATACCATACAGGATCCTGGATGGATTTATCTCATAGAAAAAAACATTCTGAGCTTTGGTTATTCACCTATATTTTGTGCTTTCCCTTGCAAAGAGAACTCAGTGGTCAAGTGTATTGACATTTGCTTCATAATGTTCTGTTTCACTGAAAGGATGTTTTTAAGCAAATCTTACCCAGAAAAAACGTCTTATAAGTTTTTGGAGCAGTGCTGCTCCAAAATATCAAGCAGGTGAAGCAAGAATCACAGTGTTTTGTGAAAACAAGCCCTCGTGAAGCTGCGAGAGACATTTGCCCCTCACCCAGCTGTGCTGACCCTCCTAGCACAGTGATGATGGCCTCTTTTCTGGGCTAAGGTTTCTGAAAGCATCCCAGATCTCTTTCCATTTGAAGGTGAGCTTATTTTCTCCCATCCTTAATCTAATTCCTTGAAAAATCCTAGAATAGAAAATCCTTCAGAATCTGGGGATTTTCAAGGAGAGGACATGCTGGTCCCTCTCTGCTTCTCAAAATCACTTGGAATGTAAAGAGTTGACATGCAGCCACAACACAGATGCCCACCTACTGTGCAAGAGAATGTCCCAGGCTGGAATGACTGACCACAGAAAGGGGTAGTAAGACTATCAAGCTTTCCAAATTGGGAGGAGTGCTGGAGAGTGAAAAGATTGCTTTTCTCCCACTGTGCACATGTACTTTGGTGAGATTTCTGCTATAGCCCACAATGCATCAAGTCCATCTTGCAGTGCAAGCAGGAAATAAATAGCCTTTAAAAACCCCCAGCTAGCATATTTGGAACATAGTACCCATGTCACCACCATTTTGGAGCCACAAGGAAGGGAAGATGTTAATTCTAACCTTCAGCCAAGTAGCCTTTGCCTTTTCTGTTTGCCAATTAAATTTCCTTAAGCCCTTCCTTGTTAGTGACCTTTCGTGGGCAGTTCTAGGAAATGCTCCTCTCTTCTGGCACCTTTTCATATGAACATGGTTATCTAACAAGAGGTGGCCCTGACAGGCCTTCCCAAACCTTTCTTAAGCCTCAGCTTGTCCACATCCTAGATCTCAGCTCCTTCTCCCCTTTCTTGCCCAGTGTTTATCCGACTAGGAAATTGCTTCCAGGTGTACTTGGCCTTGCCAGGAACCTAACCACTCCCCCCACCATTTGGAAGATCGGTAGGTCCCTTCCTCAAAGATTCTTCCTCCCTCCCCCCCTCATGTAAGCCACCATTTTAAAACTGGAGGCTGCATCAATTGAAAAACAAGACTAGTCACTCAGAATATAGAAAGTATCAGGAAAAACAATGAAAATTGAAAAATCTTTGTAAATTACAGAAGATTTTTTTTAGAGCTGTTCTTTCTGAGTTGGCTAAGTTCTGGGCTACTTTTCTTCCCTCTGTCTCTTATTTTTCTCCAATAAAAATATTTTAAAAGTTTCTAAAAAAGAGATCCTTGAAATAATTGAGCATTGGCTTTAAAATTCCCTGCTTTAAAGAATTTGATAATTTGCTACCATAGGCCTGTTTAAAGGATAAAACCTACCACGGTCCAAATTGGGCTTCCTGATCTTGCCATGTACTCTTCTCCTGAGAGGTGGAGAGCTTCATGGCTTGGCAGGCCTGCAAACAAAGCAAAACTCCAGAAAGGAAAGGAAGAGTTTCCCATCCTCACCCTCCTTGGATCCTGTGTGTCTTGCCTGGTTCTTCTGAAATTCTTGTAACTTGGGCATCAGTCCCCTTCTCATAGCAATCTCCTTTGGGAGATCCTCAAGCCAGGCTGAGGTTATGCCAGTCTCAGGGCACCCAGGCCAGCTCCACAACTGACACATCTGTGTCAGCATCTAGCCATAGATTACAAAGAGAATACCTCTTGCATGCAATTCACAGCAACTGAGTTCATAAGAAATTACATTTTATTCTATTTATCTGTAGGTTGAAGATTTTAAATATGTATGTGTGTGTGTGTGTTGTGTGACTATACACGCATGCACACACGCACACACATATGTGTGTGTGTGTATATATATATATATATATATATATATATACACCCATAAACTTTGCCTTTCACTTTTATTCAATTCAATTTTGGATAGTTAAGAAAAAATGACCACTCTTGAATAATGAGTTTGCAGAAACATGATAAACATGTTCTGTTCACTGGTTTACATGGACGTGCCAAAGCCCATCATTCGTGAGAAAACAAGACCATAACAAGTGAGGGAGCTGCATTACTCAATGCAGTTTTCATTTGTACTTTGCTGGTCCTTGTGAATTTTTTTTTCCAGTCCCATGACTATCAACATTTGTTTAACATTAAACTGAGATGTCACCTGTCCATCCAGAAGCATCTAGTCAGACTCTTCATTCAATGTTATTTTGGATCAGTTTTAGTTGCAAGAGTCCAGCAGCATTCCATCCCAAATGGAATAGGCTTTTGTAGAACAACTCTCCATGAGTTGTGTCTGAAGGATGCGTGTGGGGAGGGGGTGGAACTAGCCTAGGAAGCCTTTTCAAAGCTTGGCCAATAGAATACGGGAATGTGCTCTTTCACTGCAGAGTCCTCAGAGGGCTTGTGACTTGCTTTTACCCTTAAGCACACATGAAATCTTTGCCATGTTTCCTAACAGGTTCACAGTGGGTACTGAGGCTTTCCGAAGTTGGTAAATTAAATATTGTAAATACGTGTCCTTTCCAAGAGTGAGTCTTTGGGTATTTTGTGTTCTTTATTAAAAAGTTTCGTGTTGATTAAGCCACTCGTCTGTGTGTTTAAAATGCCTTTTATTTTCTTCACTTTGTATGCTAGCTCTTCACTGTAACATGTCACATACTTAAAGAATTTAGTACAGACACCAAAGATGTCAAAGGATACTCTACCCTGTGGGGAAGGACAGTGGACTGGGCTTGGCGCCCAAAGACTAGAGGTCAAGTATTTCTAACACCAGCTGCATATTGATAAGAAATAAATTTCACCACTGAGGCTATTTTCCCTTCCATGAAATGGGCATAATACTCGTACTGCTACTTTCCCGGTGTTGTTCAATTCAGGAAACACCTTAATAATGTGTCAAGGTTCTGTGTTAGACATGGGTTGGTAAGACCCCAAATGAATCAGTCCCTCTCATCTCCCTTCAGGGAACTTATGTTCTGCTGAGTCATTGGGAGAAAAGTGTTTTGCAAACCTGAAAACATAAAATATAACACTATTGATAGTTATTCTTGTTAAGTGATGAAAGTATCCTAGTACTTTAGACATTCTGGTTTTTGCTGAATGATCATGCAATGAATAGTAGTTTTAAAAGCTCAGTTAGGGTAACTAGCAATCTAGCAGCTTTTTAGAATGACCAGTTTTTGTTTAAACACCAAATCTGTGGATTTCTTAGTGAAATTGGACTGTGGATGGATGAAGAAACTCCTTCCACCCATGTGGGCAGGCAGCCACTAAAAGTTGTCTGAGGACATAGAGTGTGATTTGCCCGGCATCAGGCAACCAGTGTGACACAGCAGGTGTCAAAGACGGGACATGAAGGCATCTGCAATGCCCTTTGTGGTTAACACCATAATAAAATGTCCATCTAGCACTTGCTGTCCTTTTAAAGCCCCACATAGTCAAAGCAATGGTACATTTTACTAGACCAACACTCAAATGGTTGGACTTCTGTCTTAAAAAGGCCAAGGGATATACCTCAACCATGGGAGATAGGTGCTATTATTACTCTATTATACAGTTGAGGAAATTGAGGCAGACAGAGATTAATTGACTTGTCCAGGACGGCACAGTACATGTCTGAAGCCAAATTTGATCTTAGATTTTCCTGACTCCAGACCCAGTAGTTTTTATGCTATGCCATCTAGCAATACTAGTGTAGCAGCAATGGCAATAGAGAGAAGAAAAGATGTGAGGGATGGTGTAAAGGAAGAATTGAAAGAATTTGGGAACTAATTAAATATGAGAGGTGTGGCAGATGGAAAAGGGTAAATATCATTCCAAGACTTCAAACACTATCCAGGGGTGGGGAACCTACAACCTCAGAATACATGTGACCCATTACATCCTCAAGTGCGGCTTACAGTGAGCTAGAAATGGGGTTCAAAGTTTAGATGGGATCAAGGAAATAGTTACAAATCAACCTGGTGGTCATTTGTTTAAAAGTGGTAGTTGAAAGTGTGGCAGCAAATGAGACTCCCAAGAAAGAGTTTAGAGATAGAAAAATTGGCAACCAAGGACAGATCTGCAGAAGATACTCATCTTAAGGGAATAGAAAAAGAGCTATTAAAGATAGAAAAGATACAAATAAGACACTTAGCTTTTGGGGAAGTAGAAAAATCTGTTGAAATGAGGTGAGCACATCTCATTAGCTAATTGGATATTAACATATGTCCTAGTGATCTGTGTCATTTTTTCTTGTATACTTGTGAACTCATAAATTAATTCTTATCCAACCTAAAAAAAAAAAAACCAAGGTAGTTGCATCTGTCAAGTTGGCAGTCAGAGGTTTGTCTTTATCACTTGAAGAAAAGCAAGGGGCTAACTGAAGTTCAATCCCAATATCAAATACAAAGTTAACGTGTGTTGTCACATGTGCTACCATGTGACTTCATGACCAACTGCCCTTAGGGATCAGAAGCATTTGAGTTTGCCATCGTGATCCCCAAGGTTTTTAAACAAGGAATAACTTTGATATCTTGGGCTTTTGAATTGCACTGATAAGGAGATATTCGTTCACTCCAAGCCTTTCTCATCCCATGGGAATCTTACCTGTGTTTGACCATAAATCACCTATTAAGCATCTTTCTTCTTTCAGAGGTCATAATCAAGTTTTGTTTTTTTTTGCATCAATAAATTTGACTCAGTAAAATACTTAATAAGCACTTACTATGTGTAGAGCATTGTGGAAAAGTGTGAAAGTTAACAAAGAAATAATCCTGGGGAGGGAAGGAGTGTTTAGTGGAATAAGACAGAAACATAACCATAATATATAAGTGCACTAGGGACAGAATGAAGAAATGCGTACTCCGCTGTGTGTGGGGGGGGGGGGGGGGGGGAGGGTCGGGGAGTGGGTTCTGTAGGAGTTTGTTTGAGGAAGTACCAAGTGAGTTGGGCTTTAAAAGATGAGTAGGAATTCAGTAGCTGTAGAGGGAGAAGGAAGGAATGAAGTGAGCAAAGTCCCAGAGGTGCAAAAAGCACAGGATATGTGAGGATTGCACAGAGCAATCCCATCTGGGCAGATGGTGGGATGAGGTAAAGCCGAGAATGCAAGATGGAGAATTGCAGAGAACCTTACATGCCAGGGGGAGGTGTTGAAATTTTCCTCAGGAGGCAACAGAGAGGGAGTACTGAAGTCTTTTGAAAGGAATGATATGACCAGATCTCCATAAGCCAATTGGTATTAAGGAGAGATTGGGAATGTAAGAGTGGAGTCAGGGAAAACCTATTAAGTCAGTGCAGTAGTCCATGTGGATAATAAGGAAGGAAGGCCTATCAGGAACAATATAGGGCAGTGGCAAAAACATTGGATTTGGAATTTGAAGTCCAGAGTTCAGATCACACCTCTGACACTTCCCAAGTGACCTGGCCAAAGTCACTCAACCTCTCTGGGTGAACCTCAACTCCTCATCAGTAAAATGAGGGGATTCGACTTGGTTTCTAGGGTCCCTTCCAGCTGTACATCTATGATTAGGCCTATGAGTAGGCAAGTTACTTCTTGAAACTTCCTCATCTAGGAAAGGAGGAGAAGAGCTCAGTTGTGAGAATCCAATGAGATAATTTAAATAAAATCCTTTGTAAGCTTCAAAACCAGTATAAAGATCAATGAATAATTCCTAATAATGATTTAGTATTAGGAAAAATGGGCCTTTGCAGGGCTAACCTAAATACCCATCAATGCCTATAAAATTGGGTACAAATTGTGGCCCCTCTAAAGGAAAAATCAGAGTGACTCAGAGATGGGTAAAGGGAATATTCAGCTCTTTTGTGTACTAGGCTCGCCCCTTTGGGAATATCATGTCCCTTTATCCTTTGAGAACACTCTGTTAATCTGATCTCATGTGTCACTAATATGCCATTAGACAATGATGCTCGAGAAGAAAACGTTGATTTGTACATTAATCAAAACAATAATTCCCAGCATGCTCTGTTTCCTACCACGTTCCCTTCTGATTCCTTGTTCTCCATGTTGGGGACAGGGGTCAGGAGGGAACAGATTGTTACAATTTTCTTACCTAGCCACATATGTGTGCTGGTAGAGGGATGAGGATCAGAGCTGGGATTTCACTGGAATAGGGCAGTGTTTCTCACTGCTGCAAGGGACCCTGAAAGCTACCCCCTAACTTGATGTTTACTTTTTGTAAAAATGCATCTTGTTTGTCAATAGGCACTAAAAGGAATCATTTCAGAGCATTTTAGTACAGGGATTCTGTTGAAGATTTGTTTAAACTGAAGGGCTTGATTTCAGTGGAAATATAAGAGAACAAATAATATAGGGAACTTCCCAGTGAAGAAACTTCCTCCAGTGATGTAGATCGGCACCTACATCTACATCCACCTGGTTGTAGAGAATTACAAAGTACTCTTACGGTTGTTTAGAGTCCAAAAGTTAAAAAAAACTTGCCAGGGTCCCACAGGACCCTGGAGAGCAGGGCAGATTTCTCTTTACTGTACTCTGTCTTTCTAGATTTCCTTCAATGACAGGATTGCTGGTGACTTTGCACAGCCCTCTCTCACTTAAATCCAGTTCACTCGCAAGTCCTGGCATCACCTCCCTGATGTCATGGTCCTCTTTGAGAATGAAGAACAAACAACAAACAACCTAGCTAATTTTTCTAGGTTTTTACTAGTATGAATATGGTTTCCATGAGTATTTCTGCACAAATAGATCTTTATTTTCCCCTCCTTCGCTCCCCCTCCCCGGTAATAACATTTTTTTTAAGGAAATAATAGAAGCATCTGATCATTAAATAGAAATGATTGCACTTACCTTCCCAAGACTTATTGGGTGGATCAAATGAGATCAAGGTCTTTGCAACCTTTAAAGAGGTATATGAGTCAAATCAACAATTTGCCTACAATAGTGCCTACTATCTTCCAGGCACTGGGGATACAGAGACACCAGATGGTCTGTCCTCAAGGAAACAATATGTACCCCTAGAAATATAAATAAAGCAAATCAAAAGCAATGGCGGAATGAGGGGCCCTAACAACCAGAATTTTATGCCAGGTCATAGGTTCATAGGATCCTAGATCTAGAGCTGAATAAAAGGGTTTTCAGTCATGCACTAGGTTCATTCTATGGTTCTAGTTCACTCAGGCAAAGAAGCATTTATTAAGCACTTGCTATGGTTCTCAACTCTCTGGTAGGTTCTGGTAATTTCAAAAATTAGTCCCCAACCTTGACAAACCTATTCCAAGAGAGACAATATGTCCCCAGAAGTATGTAGGATAAAAACAAGTGTATGCAAAATAGTTAAATCCAAGGCAGTTTGAGAGGGAAGGCAGTTGGGTGGGTCAGTAAAGACTTCACGTAGAAGGTGATGTTTGGCCTGAATCCTTTTGGTGTAGGGTTTTTTAACATTTTATTTGTTTTCAGTTTTTCAAAATTCACTTCTATAAGACTTTGAGTTCTAAATTTTCTCCCTCTCCCTCCAGTCCCCCCTCCTTAAGACAGCATGCAATCTCATATAGGCTATACATGTACAATCATATTAAACACATTTGCACATTAGCCATGTTGTAAAGAATTAGAACCAAAGGGAAAAGCCACAAGAAAGAAGAAAAAAATAGTCTGCTTCGATCTGCATTCAGATTCCATACTTCTTTCTCTGGATGTGGATAGCATTGTCTATCACAGGTCTTTTGGAGGTGTCTTAGATCCTTGTATTGCTAAAGAGAGTTAAGTCTATCAAAGCTGGTCATCATACAATGTTGCTGTTTTTTTAGGGTTGTTTTCAAGTTTTATTGATATGCTTTGTTTTTCCCAATGTAGGTAAGAGCCAGGTTGTGAAAGGCTTTGACTACCAAAGAGAAGTGCTTACCTTTCCCTGGAGAAGTCAGTAGGGAGGCCCTGAGGCTTCTGTGGCATGCTATGTTCAGTCCCTGTCCCCTAGGCACTCTGGCAGCTGTGTGGAGGAGAAATCAGAGAGGAGAGAGACTTGAGGCTTGATTTCCAGTCAGAGGACCTGGGTTGGTGTCTCAACTCCGCTGTTCACTACATGTGACCTTGCAGAAGTCCCTTAACTTTTCCA
The DNA here is from genome assembly GCA_023548195.1 of Bettongia penicillata ogilbyi. NCBI lineage: Eukaryota > Metazoa > Chordata > Mammalia > Diprotodontia > Potoroidae > Bettongia > Bettongia penicillata. Next base: position 210,839 of record JAJHZJ010000438.1, read on the forward strand.
GGTCTCAGTTCTTTATTTACATAATAAAGGGATTGTATTATATGACCTCTGTGGTCCCTTCCAGCTCTAACTCTGTGATCTTACTGTGGCTTTGCACAGGTCACTTCAGTCATTCAATAAGCATTTACTGTGTACCAAGCATTGTACTAAGAGCCAGGGACATAAAAAAAAGACAAAAACATGGTTCCTGACCTCAAGGGGTATCACATTTCATTGGGGAAAGAGCATGCAAGCTTGTGTACCAGGAACAAGAAGGCCAGTATAGCTAGGCCATAGGGTGGGTAGGTATTAAGGGGCCAAGTTGAGAAGGGCTTTACATGCCAAAGAGAGGAATTGCTATTTCATCCTGGAGGTAAGGAAGCCACTGGAGTTATTACTGAGTAGGGGGTGATACAATCAGATCTATGTTTTCAGAAGATCATTTTGTTGTCTGTTTGATTTTTAAATTTAATTTTGTTATTTATTTGACATTTCATTTTACCCCAATTACATGTAAAATTATTTTTAACATTCCTTTTGTTAGAGAAGCACTTGACACACAAAAAGGTGTCGAGGAAATTTATTAAAGAAAAGGAATTGAACACCTTGGACAAGGTGAGCTCTACCTTTCTTCAGAAAAAGAAAGAAAGAGAGAGATGGGGGGGAGTGAGGGCATTTTTATAAAATTAGTGAAGGACATCCTTCCATCAGAGGATGGATTGGTCTGGTCTCTTTCAGGTCACAATCTTTTGACACACCCACTGTACATCATTAACAAGCGCAGCTGGATTTTTAGGTGGCTCCTTACAATGATTTCATGTTTTCCTTTCTGATAGGCTTTCCCTCAAACAGTTTGTCAAGCCTGTGCACAAGTTTCTGACCTTCTTTGCCCGACTGTGCCAGGTCACAATTTGATTAACTTTCACCACTGAAAATTTTGACATTGTGGAAATGGAACTTTTTCCTTTGTTTCCCACAAACTCATTATCAAAGCTTCTGTTTCCACACCTAAATACAATCAATCCCTCCTCACTTTCTTTCCCCTACGAATTCTACCCTTCATCTATTTCCTTTTTATATGAATATGGGAAGGGAGAAAAGTTGACCAATGTATTGACAAATTATAAGGGGGTAGTTCTTTTTCCTAAGTACAGATACAGAGACTCAAAAGAAAAAGGCAAATCAATGAATTGTCCTTTTAGAAGTTCCATCTCATACAGCAGTCTGGGAAGGAACATCATCTGATGCAGTTTTTTGGTTTGTATGCTCATTCAAGCCTTTCACAGCATTTCAGCATCTTCTTTCCTTTATCTTCTTGTATAAATCCAGAGGTCCACTCCTGCAAAACTAACCTTGATACAGTTTTTGGATTATTATTTCTAAACTTTGTACTCTTACCACCCTTACAAAAGCAAAATTGGAACTTTGGTCAATTGTTATGTTTAAGAAATTCACATTAGAACCTTACTTTTACATTTTACATTAATTCACTATTCATTGCCCCCATCAGGAGGATGAGATTTCACTAAGGAATTAATAACAGGCCCCAGTATATACATAAATACAATAAATAAATTTTTATTTTTTTCTTTTTCTTTTTTCTTTTTTTTATTTATTTAACTTTTTACATTCATTTTCACAAAATTTTGGGTTCCAAATTTTCTCCCCTTTTATTCCCTCCCCCCACCCCAATACACCGAGCAATCTAATTTTCCCTATCACCAATCTGCCCCCTCTTCTGTCATCCCTCCCTTCTCTTGTCCCCATCCTCTCTTCTGTCCTGTAGAGCCAGATGACTTTCTATTCCTCATTAACTGTATGGCTTATTTCCCAGTAGCAACAACAATACTAAACAGTTGTTCCTAAAACTTTGAGTTCCAAATTCTCCCCATCCCTCCCTCCCCACCCATTCCCCCTGGGAAGGCAGGCAATTCAATATAGGCCCTATCTGTGTAGTTTTGAAAATGACTTCCATAATAGTCGTGTTGTGCAAGACCAACTGAATCACCCTCCATCCTATCCTGCCTCTCATTGTTTCTATTCTGTCTTTTGATCCTGTCCCTCCCTGAGTGTTGACTTCAAATTACTCCCTCCTCCCATTGCCCTCCCTTCCATCTCCCCCCCGCTTGCTTATCTCCTCCCACACTTTCCTATACTGTAAGATAGGTTTTCATACCAAAATGAGTGTGCATTTTATTCCTTCCTTTAGTCAAACGTGATGAGGCTAAACTTCTTGTTTTTTTTTCTCAGCTCTCCTCTTTTTCCCTCCACTAAAAAGTCTCCTGCTTGCCTCTTGAATGAGATATAATTTACCCCATTCCATTTCACCCTCTTTCCTCCCCCTACGTTTCTCTCTCACCATTTACCTTAATTTCTTTTAAGATATGGTCCCATCCTATTCAATTCACTCTGTGTTCTCTGTCTCTGTATGTGCGTGCATGTGTGCATGTGTGTGTGCATGCATGCGTGTACATGTGTGTGTGTGATCCCACCAACTACCCAGATATTGAAAAGTTTTAAGAGTTACAAATATTGTCTTTCCATGTAGGAATGTAAACAGTTCACTTATGGTAAGTCCCTTAATACTTCTCTTTGCTGTTTACTTTTTCATGCTTCTTCTCATTTTTGTGTTTGAAAGTCAAATTTTCTTTTCAGCTCTGGTCTTTTCATCAAGAATGCTTGAAAGTCCTCGATTTCATTGAAAGACCATATTTTCCCCTGAAGTATTATACTCAGTTTAGCTGGGTAGGTGATTCTTGGTTTGAGTCCTAGTTCCTTTGACTTCTGGAATATCCTATTCCACGCCCTTCGATCACTTAATGTAGAAGCTCCTAGATCTTGAGTTATCCTGATTTTATTTCCACAATACTGGAATTGTTCCTTTCTTGCTGCTTGCAAGATTTTCTCCTTGACCTGGGAGTTCTGGAATTTGGCCACAATGTTCCTAGGAGTTTCTCTTTCTGGATCTCTTTCAGGTGGTGATCGATGGATTCTTTCAATACTTATTTTGCCCTCTGGTTGTAGAATGTCAGGGCAGTTTTCCTCGATAATTTCATGGAAGATGATATCTAGGCTCTTTTTTTGATCATGACTTTCAGGTAGTCCCGTAATTTTTAAATTGTCTCTCCTGGATCTATTTTCCAGGTCAGTTGTTTTTCCCATGAGATATTTCACATTCTCTTTCATTTTTTCATTCTTTTGCTTTTGTTTTGTGATTTCTTGGTTTCTCAGAAAGTCATTAGACTCCATCTGTTCCATTCTAATTTTGAGAGAACTATTCTCTTCAGTGAGCTTTTGAACCTCATTTTCCATTTGGCTAATTCTGCTTTTGAAAACATTCTTCTCCTCATTGGCTTTTTGAACCTCTTTTGCCAATTGAGTGAGCCTATTTTTCAAGGTGTTATTTTCTTCAGCATTTTTTTGGGTCTCCTTTAGCAGGGTATTGACCCGTTTTTCATGCTTTTCTTGCATCTCATTTCTCTTCCCAGTTTTTCCTCCACCTGTCTAACTTGATTTTCAAAATCCTTTTAGAGCTCTTCCAAGGCCTGAGCCCACCCGACATCCCCCTGGGATGTCTAGGATACAGAGGCCCTGCCCTCCACGTCTTTCCCTGATGGAAAGAATATTTCCTCGTCATCAGAACCAAAAGGCGGAAACATTTGCACCTGTTCAAAGAAGCTCTCTATAGTCTTATTTTTCTTCCCTTTTCTGGGCATTTTCCCAGCCAGTTACTTGACTTCTGAGATTCCTGTCCACCCCTGCCTAGATCTGCCCAGCTAGTGCTTGGGGTCTGAGATTCAAATGGGCTTTCTGTGGCAGGCATGGCTGCTATTCAATGTGAGCTTTAGTTCTGGTGCTGGGGTGGTAGCAGGGCCACCTCCCAGGCTCAGCTCCCTCAGGGGCTTTATGCAGAGATCTTCAGTAATGGAGCGGGTGGGGCAGGGCCGTTTCCCAGGCTCAGCTTCTTCAGGTGGTTTATGCAGAGACCTTCAGTAATGAAGCTCCTGCCTGCTCGGGGAGTCCCGGGCTGCTGCCGCTGCCTCTACCCCTGCCTCTGCCTCCGCCGCTTCCTGCCCCTGCCTCTGCCTCCACCGCTTCCTCCCAAGGGGGCCCAAGTCACGGAGACACCCCGCTCCCCTCTCAGCCAGCCCAGCCGTCTCTCTCACTGACCTGTAGCGTCTGTGGGCGGAGGGACCTTCCCGGCCGCCAGAGATTCCGTCCCTGAAGCCTGCTCGGATCTGCTCCTCTGTGGCCGCGGCCAGGGCAGTACAGGGATGGACTCCGCTTTCCGGGGCATGACGGACCCTGGGGATGGCTCTCCAGGGCTCTCTGGAACGGAAATCTCTTCCGCTGTGTTTCTGCACACCCTGCAGTGATCCAGAACTTGTGGGGAGCTCTTCTTACATTAAATCCATGGGCTGTGGGTTCGGAGCTAGCATAGGTGAGTCTTTCTACTCCGCCATCTTGACTCCGCCCCCCAATAAATAAATTTTTAAAATGCAGTACATAGCACATCATAAAACAATTTCAGCTTCTAGTCGTGTGATGCTTCTTTTAAAGCATTTACAAGATGAGCCACAAACCATTCTTCTTTTAACATTCACCAACTGAGACAAGAATAATATTAATTAGGTATGCTTACCTCACAGGCCCTCAATCTAATTGTTTCCATGCTATTGCTAAGAATGAAAGGACCCTAACTTATTGTTTTTGGTCTAAAATCCTAAGCCTAATAGCTTAATTTTTGGACTTAACCTCAGATGTTTCCCTACCAACAATCTATTATTTAATAGATCTGGTATTATGCTTACAATGCTTTTGATTGTGGGAAATTGCCAGTAAGAGTAGGGATATTTCAGGGAAACAACATCTCCCTAATTTCATGTTAATTCCAGGCATTCAGCCAGGCTTAAAGTCTGCCAGGTGTCAGTGGGGAAATCCAATCAAGAGAATCCTACCTCAGCTCAGGCAGAATACTTGTTCTCCTAAACTTTCCATGCGATCGCCTTTTTGCATTTCATACCAGCATCTCACAGGTTCACTGGCATCATTGATTAGTGGCTCAGACAGCCTTTCTTACTATCCACACCTGGAGTTAGATTCAGAAGAATGGCCAGTTAACAACGACATAAAATCTTAAAATAGTATACTTCAATAATCAGTTTCAGATATGACTATAATTTCACATTGGTTGAAGAATATCTTTAAAGTAAGTCTTAAGTAGCTTGCATGCATTTCTATACTTGCTCTGGTTCCCGATTAGATAAAATGATAAAATCAAATTTACCATTAAAACCATAAGTTATTGCTCCAATAGATTTATATCTGCTTCCCAAGCTTCTCTATCCCTTTCTAACCATACTCAGTCTAAAAGAATGAGTTACACATATGATAAACTGAAACACTAACTTCAACTTATGTTCATGAAATGAATTCAAATCAAAACAGAAACATTTAACTTTTCCACTCATGCAAAATATTACCAGAGCTTATCTGCCTCTAAGAAACTTAGACTGAAATTCTTTTCCCCAAACTGAAGATGTCTCTGATTTAATGTCAGTAATTAATTCAATCAATTGTATTAATACTGAATTGTTTTTACATCACTTTGAAAACTTCAAGGACTTTATTCCAAATTGTGACCTTTGTCCCTTACCCAAAAGACCTGTAGTCCCATTTGTCCAAAGGGCCCTGGAAAACGTCATCCTGAAAGTTCTTGGATTTCTCCACTTGATCTGGCTCTCGAGGCCCATAAGCTTTTCCCTATCACTATGCCCTATCAATCCAATTCTCCAGGCTACTGACCACTCCCATGAAGACCATCCCTGGAACACCCAGACCACCTTGAACTCGTTCCTCAATCCCTTTCTAAATCACATCCATGAAAGTGCTCATGAAAGACTCTATCAAGTCCATTCACATTAGCATTATAAAGGCCTTTTCAGAGGAACACAATGGGGAAACCAATCCAGGAGAATCTCATCCCAGGCAGAGGACAGGATTGTCCCCTGAGGCAAACTTCTGCTTGTAACAGTCACATTCTTCTATGAGGAGTAGCACACAATTAGTAATGGTCCCAGAGGCTTTCACATCAGATGGCAGATTTCACTGATCAAAAATTTTACCAGGAATTACACATCTTAAATCTTAAATTTGTCCTAAAAGCCAATCACTAGAGATTATTTATCACCAAAACAAGTTCCTTATTTAGGAATCCCATATACAAAAAGTTTACACTTTACATAGAGACTACAACTTTAAATAAACAAGTTCCCCCAAGTCTGAGGCACCACTGCTTTCTAGCCTCAGACACTATAGCCACTTGGGTGATGCTTTCAGGCTTTTCCAGCTTTAGGGGCCCAGAGTGGGGCTGGCACCCCTCCTTTCCTTCAACAATAGGAAAATGTTAACATCTTTTCTCCCCCCTAGACTTTTCTGAGCTCTGAGTTCAGATTAGGTCTTAAGAAGTCCTTCTGTAATAATGACTGGACTTTGAAGGTGAATGAGGAGACCACCATGAGGTTGTCTTAAATTTATCACAGAGCTTCCTGGAGCCATAAAGTTCCTGGTCTCCTTTATCTTGTCCCTTATCTTCCAACTCCCATGAAATCTTTATGTAACAAATTAGCTTACAAATATAAATTTGGTAGGCCTTCCAAAAATCACACAAAAGAATTTACAAAAGATTTCTTCATACAACAAATATTTTCCTCCTTCAAAACAGTTTGCAATTTATCACAAAACCCTCTGGAATGTAATTGACAAAAATTACAGAAAAGATCTAAAACCAAGGCCTTTGCATGTTTACCAAGTTTCTTTTCACATACTTTTGTAAATGCTTGATTTATAGTAAAAACAATTTTAAAGTTAAAACTTCTTTCTTAATAGCAGAAATAAATTTTTTAACATACTTAATACATCCTTAAATGGAACGGGCTTGAAAATCACACACACACACACACACACACACGCACACATATATTCAAGGATTCTCATTTTCTCAATAGGAATTCTACAACACAGAAACTCTTAAACAGAATTCATATTTGGAGTAATCATAATGACCAATCTGGGTCCCAGAGGACAAATGGCCAAATGTCTTTCCCTTCTTCTCAGTAGAGAGGTAGAAGACTATGGGTATAGAATGTTGCATACACTGTCATAGGTAATCACTATGTCCTTTGGTTTTGCTTAACTGTTACTCTTATGGGGAAGAGTTTAGCAGTGGGTGTAGGTGGGTGGAGACTATTTGAAATGACTGCAGAAAAGAGAGATTTCTATAACTTATTTTAAAATGAATGAATGAAAAGAAACCCATGCAAAAAATGTTTATAATGTGCCAAACTTTTACCAAGCCCCAGGGACACAAATACAAAATAGAAGTCAGTTATTGTCCTCCAGGACCTTATATTCAAGTAGGAAGAAACAACACAGAAAAGGTATTTACAGGGATGGTGGATGGGGCCCAACAGGAGTGGATTTCTACTCCTTCCAGGAACAAAGTTGGAGTTATTTGATCAAGATCAAAATGAGGGCAGTTAGGCTAGACATCTAAGATGCCTTCTGGTTCTAAGTATTCTCCTCTTATTTTATTCCATGAAATAGACATTCTCAGTCTCACTACTTGGACACCAGTCACACATAGTGCACTAAACAGGCTGTCCTTTTGTGACCATGGATAGTTCCCCGAGGGCAGGAATCATATCTTAACTAAACTTTGTCCATTTCGTGGCACCAGGCACAGGGTTAGGTACCACCCAGGAGGTTTGCTGACTGAATGGATGGAATGCCAGGCAATTTGGCCTACTTGCTCTACCCCATACACAAGAAGCTAAAGTTGCACAATAAAGTAATGGCAAAGCCAAGACGAGAACCCAATCCGCCAGAGTTCCAATGCCAGGGCTCAAGGCCCCTGTGACCTTGGTTAAGTCCCTTCTCCTGGGTGTGCTTTGGTTTCCTCTTCTGTACAATGAAGGAGATGGGAAATTAAACTCTGTAGAATTATAAGAACCAGACGAGGTCCTGGGGAAAAACTGAGGAAATGAACCTTCCTCTCCTGTTTGCAGAGGTGAGGAGCCATGCATATGGAATATTACATGTGCTGTGAGACATAGAAGGATTCAGGAGGAGAAAAATGAGAACGATGTTAGCCTACTGGATGGCTCAGCCTTGAGGAGATGGGATCAGATCAAAGGAAATGGAATCCTGCAGATGGAAAAAGTCCAGAAGGATTGCTGACTTACCTCTACGGTGTCTAGATTTCATCCATGTCAAAGCAGGAGGGTGTGGATCCCATCTTTTGGGAAACCCTTTTACACCCCCTCTCTGGTTAATAAAGGCAGCCACGCTTCCTGTTTTCCCTCTCCAGCTGTGGATTTAGTTCTCCTTTTCTAACTGAATCAAATCACCTTAATTTCCTGAGTTTCATATTTTTTTATTTCACATTTCAGCAGATCCAGAATTTCCTCAATGTGCTTACTTCCTCCACAGATACAGTCTATAGCCTCTCCACACTTTAAGACAATCTTTAATTTGCAAAATAGAATCCCACCTATGCCCTGGTAGCCAAAGCTTTTGGTGGTAAGATTCTCTGGACTTCTTTTAGAGAAGGGTAAATGAGGTCTGGATGTTCAGGGTTTGAATGCTGTTGCTTTTGTGTTTTAGGTAAGGTACAATGTCTGTGAACCTCAGTTCCTTAGGTGACAAGCAGGAAAAATAAGATCTGTCACATCTATTTCCCAACATTGTTGAGAAGATGATAATGTATATATAAATGTATATAAAGTAAATACTATATAGATGATGACAGCTGGGTATTTACTTGTAAAAGGTAGGCTGGTAGAGTGGGTGGAAAGCCAGCCCTGGAGTTAGTAAGGCCTCGGTTCAAGTCCTGCCTCTGGCACATCCTGGCTGTGTGATGAGGCAAGTCACATACCCTCTCACTACTCTAGACAATTCTCTCAAGCTAGAAGTGCAGAGTAGATGCTCACCAGCATTGGTAGAGGGAGATTCTCTACTGGGAGTTCTTCACAAAGGTCTGGACCACTGCTCCCCACAAAAAAAAAGTGACATTTATAGTAAGTCAGCCTTAGAGTCAGGAAGACTTGATTCAAGTTTCATCTTTGGCCCAGACCTGGGGCAAGTCTCTTAACCTGTCACTGGGTAAGATAACTCTTTTTTACATTTTATTATTTTTTAAAAATTTTTTGAATTTAACTAGCACCAAATAAAATTAGCATTTTTGTATAAAAGTAGAACAAAAAGGATTATAATGAAACTATATGACTGTAAATCTCCATAATAATTTTCCAGATGAGGAGACTGAGGTAAGCAGAAGCTAAGCAACTTGTGCAAGCCCATATAGCTAGTAATTGCCCACAGAGATGGTCAGAGCTTTGATCTTGCCATCACCACAAATGTCCAGCTTCCATATTTATAAGCTCTGAAATTCTTTTGTCTGCTGCTACCTTTATATCATTCCATTTCTCCTGCCTTACAACCCCTAACCCTGTTCCTTATCCTCTTGACCCCTTGGTGACCCAGTTCAACTCTATATTGTCCTATATACTGGAGTCTCTTGTCCTTTCCCTTTCCAAACCCCTTGGATTACTCTAACCATCTACCACTTTACTCCTATTCAAAGGCTATTGAAAAAGTCACAAAAATGCTGACAGTTTCCTCTACAAATGTATATTGCATAATCTCACCTGGGCCCTTACTACAGCAAGGCAATCCTCCTTATGCTCCCTGATCAATTTCTTTCCGCATTCACCATGGTAGCTCTTCCAAACCTTTCATCCCTCCTCAAATCTCTTGTGGTTCTCCCTCCCTTTCCCATTCCCCCAACCTCCAACCTTGAGGATATACTTCACTGAAAAAAATGGAGGCCACCTTCTGAGAGCATTCTCTTCTTTTCTCCCCTCTATCTCCTATCTTTCGGATGCCTTCTGCCACCATCTCCTCCTTCACGCCATCTCCCATGAAGAGGTGGCATTTTTCCTTGCCAAGGTTAACCCCTCTACATACACAAGTGAGTCCCCTCCATCCTTTCCTCTTCAGATTGCCCCCTCCATCACTCTCTTACTAGTTCTCAATCTCTCCCTGTGTGCTGACCACTTGCCTGCTGCCTACCAATATACTCATGTCTACCCCATCCTCAAAAACCCTCACTTGATCCTACCATCCCTGTTAGCTATTGTCCTATATCTTTCCTCCTCTCCTCAGCTGAAGTCCTAGAAATGGTTGTCTGGTTTTTTTTCCCTTTCTTATTGACCATGGCTCTCAACCTCTTAATTCAAAAAGAAACATGCTCTCTCCAAAGTTACTTGTTTCTCTCTCTCTCTCCCTCTCTCTCTCTCTCTCTCTCTCTCTCTCTCTCTCTCTCTCTCTCTCTCTCTCTCTCTCTCTCATTTTAAAAGAGTATTTTCTTTTTATTTTTTTGGTGACATTTTAAGTTCTGAGCTGTCTCTTTCCCTCTCAACCCTGCTAGAGAAGGCTAACATTTGACACAGATATATATGAAACCATACAATACATACTTCCATATATCAGTTCTTTTTCTGGGGGTGGATAGCATCTTACTTCATAGATCCTAACCCCAAATGCATAGCTGATTTGAATACTGACGTGACTCAGAATTGCTTAGTCATTCACAGTTACTCTTCAAACAATATTACTGTATCCAACCGACTAGTGATCTCTTAACCATTAAATCTAATGACCTTTTCTCAATCCTTATCCTGGCTGCCATCTCTGCAGCCCCCTTTCCCCACCTATTCTGGCCTTTCTGGACTTTCATGACACTGCCCTCTTCTAGTCCTCCTGCCTGACTGTTCCCATTATCCTTTGCTGGTTCTTCAGCCAAGTCTCCCAGTAATCATGGGTGTTTCCCAAGGCTTTGTCCTAGACCCTTTACAGGTCTTCCTCTATACTATTTTACCTGATGATCTCATCAGTTCCCATAGATTCAATTATTATCTCAAACTAGATGATTCTTGGATTTATTTACCCAGCCCTAATCTCCCTCCTGATCTTCAGCCCAATCATCTCCAGCTGCCTTTTGGAACTCTCCAGCTGGTTGTCTCATAGACAATTCAAGTGAACTCATTATCTTTCCCCATAAGCTCTCCCCTCTTCCCTTGAAGATTCAAAGAAATTACATGATAGCTCAAAGTCATAACAGCCCACCTTCTCTTCACCATACTCCAGTCCTTCCACCCCTTGCTCTTCTGCCCTCTGGAACTAAGTAGAATGAGTCCAATCCATGTGTTAGACCTTTAAATTCTAGAAGACAGCTTTGATATTCCTTTAGAGTCATAGGATAATGAGAGTTGGCATTTATATGGTGTTTAGAGGTTTCCAAAGCTCTCTCTGTGTGTGTGTAATTTGATCCTCACAACAACCCTGCAAGGTAGGCACTATTCTTATCTTCATTTTACAGATGCGGAAATTGAGGCAAGCAGAGGTTAAATGGTCAGGATCAACAGCTGGTAAGCACCTAAGGCAGAATTTGGACTCAGATCATCCTGACTCTGGACCCAGAGCTCCATCCACTGTATTACATAGCACAGTCATGTGTACACACATATATTAAAACATTTTTGCTTGACTCATACGTTCCTGAAGGGGCCTCGTTTCATGCTTTCAAATTATGTGATAACTGCCATCTGCAAGGTCATGCAAAGGGGCTGCTTTCACATATGATAAATGATAGAAAAAACAGAAGCCAGGCCAACTCTGTCTTTGTTACCTCAAGTAACTGTAATGTCCAAACACAACCAGGTGTCCACTGAGATGAAGAGAAGAGATAGCTCTTTGCACTCTCGCTAATTAAAACCCTGAAAAGTTCGAAGTGGAGACTGAGATGCAGAGATCAAGAGATAACCTCTCTCCTTCTCCCCAGGCATTAATGTTGGCATGATACATGTGTTCTCATCTCCCACAGTGCTTTGTGAGGGTATGGGATGGCATTGACCTGTGGAAAATGTGTCCTTCCCCGGTGGCAGTTACAAAACCTTAACGTCACTGGGCCAAAGACATCTGCATTTTACTTTCCTTCAAGGTCACTTAACTGAGGAGCAGGAGCATGGCACATGTTAATGAAAGTAACTCAAGGACAACTCTGTGAGTGTGTGTGTGTGTGTGTGTGTGTGTGTATGTGTTACTTTTATTTCTATACTGAAGCACACATAACATTTGTACTAAGCTATAGATCTTGGAGGTGGGATTCAGGCATACTGCCCATTCCCTACCTTGAAGTGGCCTCTCTCCTCTCCAAATGATCCATATCTCCAAAGGAAGATATCTCCCAGAGAGACCCAGGGGGGTGAGAACAGAACAGGTTGTTCATAAGGGACATTTGGCTAAACATGATCACAAATTAATCACATAGAAGAGCCAATGATGATGGCAAAGAGCCCTGGCCTCCCATGACTGTGACTCATCGAAAAGAGAGGACAAGTAGCCCCTGACCAGTTAGTCGGTGAAGGGTCACTCTTGTTCCCCTTCTCCTCAAGGTGCAAGAAGCATAGGGCCATAGGATCAGAATGACTCCCCTCATTTTTCAGAGAAAACTCATTGAGTCATAGACTTGGTTCCTCCCCTAGAAGCAGTGCATCCCTGGCCAACCTCCCTATGCCTTGATGGTCTTCCTGTGCTCCCACACACCCACACTGCCTCCCAATTCCATTTCCAGACTCTCTCCCCTTCTGCCATCACCATCTCCTCCTTCAAGGTCTATACCAATGATCCTTTCCAGATCTTAGTGACAATCATGTCATGGTCTCCTTTCTCCAGGAGTTTAGTATCTGCTTCCCAGACTTCCCTTCCATTCCAACACCTGCTTGGGATCAAATGACTTGGAGGCCTGGGATTTCATTAGTTGAGGGAAGTTCTGGTGAGAAAAATTCTACCAATATAGATCAGCTTCTCTGCTATTCATATCAAAGCTTCCAAAAGCTTTAAAATATCGCTGAGACTTTGGGATTGGGGCAGTCTTCTAGAGCAGCCTGGGGCACTGGGAGATAAAGTGATCTGCCCCAGGTTACAAAATGTATGTCAAAAGAAGGATTTGAACCCAGGGCTTTCTGATACTGAGGCCAGTTATCTGTTCATCTACCCTTTATAATATTAAAATAGATGTATATATGCATCTACACATACATATACATATTTAGTTATAAATATATATTCATACACACATATATATTTTGTGGGGGAGGAGGATAAGACTTGTGATTTCATTGCAATGACTGAAGAAGTTGTGGTATATGAATGTAATGGAATACTATTGTGCTATAAGAAATGATGAACAAGAACACTTCAGAGAGGCCTGAAAGGACTTACATGAACTGAAGCTGAGGAAAGGAGCAGAACCAGGAGAACATTGTACACAGTAACAACCACAGCGTGCAAGGAATTTCTCTGGTAGACTTAGTCCTTCACAGCAATGCAAGGATCTAAAAAATTCCCAAAGGACTCTTGAGACAAAATGCCATCCACATCCAGAGAAAAAACAGTGGAATTGGATTGCAAAATATTTTTCATGTGTTTTGTTTTGGTTTTTTTTCTCATGATTTCTTCCATTCATTTTAATTCTTCTATGCAACATGACTAATGTGAAAATGTGTTTAATAAGAATGTATGTGTAGAACCCATATAAGATTGCATGCTGCCTCAGGGAGGGAAGGGAGAGGGAAGGGGAGAAAATTTAAGACTTATGGAAGTGATTGTTGAAAACTGAAAACAAATAAATTAATAATTTAAAAAAGGAGCTCCTGGTGGGGAACTCCCTCTACCAATGAAAATTGGCATTTTCTCCTCAGATGGGAGTATTAGAGAATAAGCCTCATGTAGAGTGTTAGAGAATTCTTGGGGCAGCAAGTGAGAGCTCAAGAGACTTACCTAGGGTCACTGAGCTAGTATGAAGCAGAGGCTTCTAATAATAATATAGACTAGCATTTATGTGATGTTTATGATATGACAGGCTCTGTATTAAGTGTTTGACAGGTCTTGTCTCATTTGACTCTCACAACAACCATGGGAGGGAGGTGTCATTACTATTCCTGGGTTATAGTTATAGAAACTGAGGCAAACAGAGGTTAAATAACTTTCCCAGGGTTACATAGCTAGTAAGAGTCGAGGTCTGGATTTGATCTCAAATTTTTGGATCCCAGGCCCAACACTCTATGCATTGTCCCACCTAACTGTAATCCATACACACACATATTGAAAAATTCAAATCTCAGGAGTAGAAGGACGGACCTGCTCAAGCTCTAAAATGACACTAAACAAATTCTACAGCAGCAGAAGCCACAAAATGACAGAGTGAAATGGATTTGCAGCCCAAGACATCCTAGAAGGCTGACAGGAAAGGTCTATTGCACAGGGCATGGAGTGGAGCACAGCCCAGCCTTGGCTGTGCTGCACAGACAGAACTGGAGCAGGCTTTGGGGCATGGAATCACAGGTAGCAGCTGTGGTTCCCTGATTTCTCAACCCAAGGACAGCTTCAAAGATCAGTAAGAAAGCTCTTTCACTTGGATGAGAAGGGAATGTGGGTCTGGCCCCAGCCCCAGCCCCAGGGCAGTAGCAGTGACCACTTTTGGAGCCTTCAGCCTGATCTCGATGACTGATCTGGGTCTCAGTCCTGAGTGGCAGTCCTGGGGTGAGGAGGAGTGCTGGCATGGTGGAGCTGGTGGCAGCTGTGAAAAGGGAACCCTACTCACAGTTCCAGGGCAGAAAAGAGTGCTTGTGGTTGCTTACAGACCAGAGCATGGCCAGGTGGGCCAGGGCAAGGTTGATTGTACAACCTTGGAGGAACTGAGAACTTAGGGGTCCCAAGAGATATCTCAGAGAACAGCTGCACAAAATTTCTCAAGTCTAGGGTAGTATATGCTCCACTTGACAAAGGACTCAAAAGTCAAGTAACTGACTGGGAAAGTGCCAAAAAAAGGGAAAAAATAAGGCTATAGATGGTTACTTTCTTAGCAAAAAGGTATTTTCTTCCATCCTTTTGGATGAGGAAGAACAAAGTATATCATCAGAGGAAGACAGCAAGGTCAAGGCTTCTACATCCAAAACCTCCACACACAAAAAAATGCAATGGTCTCAGGCCATGGAAGAGCTTAAAAAAGGATTTTGAAAATCAAGTAAGAGAGGTGGAGGAAAAATTGGGAAGAGAAATGAGACCTATGCAAGAAAATAATGAAAAGTAAGTCAACAGCTTGCTAAAAGAGACCCCCAAAAAATGCTGAAGAAAATAACACCTTTAAAACTAGACTAACCCAAATGGAAAAAAGAGGCCCCAAAAGCTGATGAGAAGAATGCTTTAAAAAGCAGATTTAGCCAAATGGAAAAGGAGGCTCAAAAGCTCAGTGAAGAAAATAGTTCTTCAAAAATTAGAATGGAGGAGATGGAAGTTAATGACTTTATGAGAAACCAAGAAATTATAAAACAAAACTAAAAGAATGAAAAAATAGAAGACAATGTGAAATATCTCACTGGAAAAACAACTGACCTGGAAAATAGATCCAGGAGGGATAATTTTAAAATTATTGGTCTACCTGATGAACCATGATGAAACAAAGAGCCCAGATACCATCTTCCAAGAAATTATCAAGGAAAACTGCCCTGATATAGTAGAACCAGAGGGTAAAATTGAAATGGAAATAATTCACTGATTATCTCCAGAAAGAGATCCCAAAAGGAAAACTCCTAGGAATATTGTAGCCAAATTCCAGAGTTTCCAAGTCAAGGAGAAAAATATTACAAGCAGCCAGAAAAAAACAATTCAAGTATTGTGGAAATGCAATCAGGATAACAGAGGATGTAGCAGCTTCTACACTAAGGGATCAAAGGGCTTGAAATATGATATTCCAGAGATCAAAAGAGATAGGATCAAAACCAAGAATCACCTACCCAACAAAACTGAGTATAATACTTCAGGGAAAAAAATGGAATTTCAATGAAATAGAGGACTTCCAAGCATTCTTGTTGAAAAGATCAGGGATGAATAGAATATTTGACTTTCAAATACAAGCATCAAGAGAAACATGAAAAGGTAAATAGGAAAGAGAAGCCTTAAGGAACTCATTAAAGTTGAACAGATTACATTCCTACATGGAAAGATGTTATTTGTAACTCATGAGACCCTTTTCAGTATTAGGGTAGTTACACACACACACACACACACACACACACAGAGCTATGTATGGATATGTATGTGTGTATGTATATATATATATATATATATATGTAGATTTGTATATGTATATGGGTGTGTGTATATATACATATATATGTGTGTACATACATACATAGATAGAGGGCACAGGGTAAGCTGAATATGAAAGGAGAATACCTAAAATAATAAAATTTACTATTGAATAGAATGTACTAGGAGTAAGAGAAAGGGAGAGGTAGAATGTAGCAAATTATATTACATAAAAGAGGGAAGAAAGAGCTTTTAAAATGGAAGGGAAGAGGTGGGAGAGGAAAGGAAATAAGTGAGTCTTACTCTCATGGGATTTGGCTTAAAGAGTAACAACACACATTCAATTAGACATGGAAATCTATTTTTCCCTGCAGGAAGGCAAGGGGGAAGGGGACAGGAGAGGGAAGATAATAGAAAGGACAGCAAATTGGGGAAAGGGATAATCAGAAACAAACACTATTATGGGAGGACAGGTCATGGGAGAGAATGGAATAAATGTGGTTAGTCTTTTACAATATGACTATTATGGAAGTGCTTTGCATTGTTACACATGTATGATCTATAATGAACTGCTTGTTTTCTCAATGAGGGTGGGTGGGGAGGGAAAGAGAGAATATGGAAATCAAAGCTTTAAGAATGAATGTTAAATGCAACTGGAAATTAAGCTATACAGGCAATGGAGTACAGAAATCTATTTTTCCCTACAGGAAAATAGAAGGGAAGGGGGATGGAAGAAGGGTGGGTAATAGATGGGAGGACAGACTGGAGGAAGGGGTGGATGGGGTATATGCTGTCCTGGGGTGGGGGTGGGGGGAGAGAAAATTTTGAATTCAAATTCTTGTGAAAGTGAATGTTGAGAACTGGAAAATAAATAAATTATATATTTAAAAAAATCTCAAATCTCCACTGAATCAGTGCTCTCTCATCAATGTAAGGAATTTTTTGGATGACACATTTTCATCAGCCGCTTGTCCTGTGGTATTTCTGTCCAGATTCTTCTTTAAGATCTCCACAGGGGGTCTGTCCCAGGCTTGGGAGCCTGCCTCTGTTATCTCTTTATATTGAGAAGATACCAGGGGAACACAGGGGCTGTCCAACAGGTTTCCCTTACTCTTGCCACATGACCAGTCCATCTTTTTTTATTTGTGCTTTCTAAGTTGACATTCTTTTACTCTGTTTCTTCTTTGAAATTCCATATTGGCAATTAAGAAAAAACTCACCATTTCCTTTTGAGCAATTTTCATCCTTAAATAAGGACCACTGGACCATAGATTTTGAGCTGTAAGGATGCTAGAAAACACCTATTCGAATTCCCTCCAATTAACAGAAAGAGAAAGTGAGTTCCAGGGAAGGGAAGTGATTTGTCCTAGGTCACAAAAATAGCAAGCATCAGAAATAGCATTTGAACCTAGGTTCTCTTACTGCAGAGCCAGTAGTCTTTCCATTGTATCATCAGCATATTTCCTCCCATTTCTTCAGACTGTGTACTGTTCCAAGTTTTGCAGTCATATTACTCACACTAGAAGAATATTTTCATTTGAAATGAGCCTTTGTTTTAGGAAAAGGGACTTCTTTTTTCCAGGGTAGATATTTAGGACAAATTCTTTTGAATGGTTATGGATATCATTTCAGGCCCTATGCAGTTTCCTGGAAATTGATGCACTCAGCTCAATGTTATCTGCAAATTGGAACATCTGGAGAACCGTGTCATTTCTAGAGACTCTTCCTGTAAGTTGGATTGTAGACTCTGTGCTGGATCTCCTGGGAGACATTACCAATTACCTTTGGGAATATAAGCTTAGCTGCCTTAGGAATCTCCTGATATTAAGGATCAGAGGGTTCTCCTTTGCTAGATCTTTTTTTTTAAATTAATTTATTTGTTTTCAGTTTTCAACAATCACTTCCATAAGTTTTAGATTTTCTCCCCTTCCCTCCTCCCTCCCTCCCTGAGGCAGCATGCAATCTTATATGGGTTCTACACATACATTTTTATTAAACTCATTTTCACCTTAGTCACATTGCACAGAAGAATTAAAATGAATGGGAGAAACCATGATAAAAACCAAACCAACACAAAACATAACACAAGAGAAAATAGTCTGCTTCATTCTGTGTTCCAATTCCATAGTTCAGTCTGTGGATGTGGATGGCATTTTGCTTCAAGAGTCCATTGGGAATGTTTTAGGTCCTTGCATTGCTGAAAAGGAATAAGTCTATCAGAAACAGTCCTCGCACACTGTGGTTGTTACTGTGTACAAAGTTCTCCTGGTTCTGCTCATTTCACTCAGTATCAGTTCATATAAATTCTTCCAGGTCTCTCTGAAGTCTTCCTGTTCATCGTTTCTCATAGCACAATAATATTCCATTACATTCATATACCACAACTTGTTCAGCCATTCCCCAATGGATGGGCATCCCCTTGATTTCCAGTTCCTGGCCACCACAAAGAGAGTGCTATAAATATTTTTGTACATGTGGGACTCTTTCCCATTTTTATGATCTCTATGGGATACAGTCCTAGACGTGATATTTCTGGGTCAAAGGGTATGCACATTTTTGTAGCCCTTTGGGCATAGCTCCAAATTTCTCTCCAGAATGTTGGATCAGCTCACAGCTACACCAACAATGAACTAGTGTTCCAACTCTCCCCCATCTTCTCCAACATTTATCATCTTCCTGTTTGGCCATGTAAGCCAATATGATAGGTGTGATGTGGTGTCTCAGAGTTAAATTGATTTGCATCTCTCTAATCAATAGTGATTTAAAACATTTTTTCATATGACTATGGATAGCTTTAATTTCTTCCTCTGGAAACTGCTTGTTCATGTCCTTTAGCCATTTATCTTTTGGAGAATGACTTGTATTCTTGTACATTTGACTCAGTTCTCTATATATTTTAGAAATGAGGCCTTTATCACAGACACTAGTTGCAAAAATTCTTTCCCAGTTTTCTGCTTCCCTCCCAATCTTGGTTGCACTGTGTTTGCTTGTGCAAAAACTTTTCAATTTAATGTAATCAAAATGATCCATTTTTCACTTCATAATGTGTTTAACTCTCCCACATCTTCCCCAACATTTATCATCTTCCTGTTTTGTCATATTAGCCAATCTGATAGGTGTGATGTGGTACCTCAGAATTGTTTTGATTGACATCTCTCTAATCAATAGTAATTTCGAGCATTTTTTCATATGACTATAGATATCTTTAATTTCTTCCTCTGAAAACTGCCTGTTAATATCCTGTGACCATTTATCAATTGGGGAATGGCTTGTATTCTTGTAAATTTGACTCAGTTCTCTATATATTTTAGAAATGAGGCCTTTATCACAGACTCTTGTTGCAAAAATTCTCTTCCAGTTTTCTGCTTCCCTCCAAATCTTGGTTGCATTGGGTTTGTTTGTGCAAAAACTTTTCAATTTAATGTAATCAAAACTATCCATTTTGCACTTCATAATATTCTCTATCTCTTGTTTGGTCATAAATTTCTCCATTCTCCATAAATTTGACAAATACACTATTCCTTTCTCCTCTAATTTGCTTATACTATCAACCTTTATACCTGGATCATGTACCCATTTGGACTTTATTCTTGTGTATGATGTCAGGCATTGGTCTATGCCCAGTTTATAACACACTGATATCTAGTTTTCCCAGAAGATTTTATCAACCAGTGAGTTCTTATCCCAGAAGCTAGGGTCCTTGGGTTTATTAAACCTTGCTAGATCTTTCAAGGAACTTTGTATCATTTTGTCACATATGCAAGGGAGATACTTCCTTTGAGGAGAATCTTGAAGGGTGGCATTTTGTTCTACCAAATCAAAACATTTTTTACAGTCAGTAAAAATATGCACAATAAGATTCTCTATTCTCTGCATCTTGCAGTCAATTGTGTTACAAGAAAGTTGTACTATATATATATGTGTGTGTGTGTATGTATACACACACACACATGTATACACTTTAATTTATTTCATTATTTCCCAATTACATTTAAAAGTGTTTAACATTCATTTTTTTTTAAATTTGGAGGTCCAAATCCTCTTTATCTCTCCTCCCCTTCCTGTACCCCTTGAGAAAGCAAGCAATATTATATTGATTGTACAGTTATCCCTTCCACATCGCAGGGCTATCTGCAATCTGGAAAAATCTGCGTAAAAGTTTTTCACTCTCCCTTCGTACCAGACAACAAGTCTGAATTTTTATTTTTCTTTCACAAGGTGTTTATAGTACCTTATTGTAACATCTGGGTTAAGTATTTGGTCATAGGCTCTATGTTGTCTTCAGCTTTCACAAAATTCCCCCCAAATTCCCATTTCTTATGCTAACCCATGATATATGAAAACAGCAGTAGGGAAACTCATTATGTGGAGGGGATAACTGTACATGTGAAGTTATGAAAAACATGTTTCCATATTAGCCATGTTCCAAAAGAAAGTGCGTGCACACACAACACACATATACACAAACACACACATGTAAAACTAAGAAAAACAGAGAAAGTAAAAAATATATATATGCTTTAGTCTGCACTCAGACTCCATTCGTTCTTTCTTTGGAGGTGGATAGCATTTTGAATCATAGGTCCTTTGAATTTGTCGTGAATTCTTTTCTTGGTTGGAGTAACTTAAGTCAGAAAGATGCAGTCTACTGTGAGTGGAAAAATTTAGGCAAACAGGTTTGATGAACTTGGAGTCACATGGTGGAGGAAACTGAGGCAAAAAGGAATTAAATGATTTCCACAGGGTCACATAGCTAATAAGTATGTGAAGTTGTATTTGAACTTGGGTATTCCCGACTCTGAACCTAGAGCACCATACACTGTGCCAAAGTTTGATTGCTAATTTCTAAGATGCTTTTCCATGTCTTTGGTCACTCCTCTATCCTCTGACATATCTTGAGATTGATCCCCTGATGCCTTCAGAATTGTGCCAGCTTCATCATCAGCTTCCTCTATGTAAACTGTATGTATGTATGCATGTAACTATACATATACACATGCATTACAGATACATTTATATGTCACAGGGGAAACTGCTAACAGTCTGTGAGCCCCATGATGAAGGAATGACATTTTATTGGCACCTAGCAGTAAGTTATCAATCCTTCGTGGACTGTTATATTGCCATTAAAAATGAAAAATATGAAGCCTTAATGGAAACATGAAAAAAGTCTATATGAAATAATAATAATGGGGTTAATAATAATGGATGCTTGTTAAGGTTTGAAAAATGAATTAAATTCATTATCTCATTATATCTACCCTGCGAAGTAGTTACTAGAGGTATTATGATCCCCATTTTACAGATGTGAAAACTGAAATGGAGAGCTTTACTGGTTTCCCATGGTCACATAACTGTTGTTTGTCCTCCATCCTTGAAGAGGATCATGACATCAGGAAGGTGATGCCATGATTTAAGTGACAGAGGGCTGGGCAAAGTCACCAGCCTCGCTTTCTCCTCTGGAGCCTTCTGGGCCCAGTGGTAAGACATAGATCGGGATGGCTGGAGATGATCCTGGATGCAGTGGGAAACCTTGTCATTTTTAAACTAAGGTCTTTCCCAGGTCTCAGTTTGACTCAGGCAACACCCATTCAGTGATTAAAGCTAGGTAAGAAATGAGGTCACATAGCTAATGAGAGCCACTGTTCAGTGGGGTGATTGTGCACAGAATGTACAAATATACATAAAAACATTAGTGTACTCTGTAAAGCATTAGTGTACAATCATAAGCACTGGAGTTATTTGCTAGCTGCTAGTGGTAGATGCCTTTATTTTTATTATGGAGCTGATTAAATATGTAACATTTCAATTTAAACAATTTAATGAGTAGAAGAGGTTTCCTTGTCAAGAGTTCCCTATGCCAGCAAAATCACAGGTCCAGTGGGCATCAGATTTGTGGGGGATATTGGGTAACAAAAGAAGCATCCAAACATGTGCCAACAATTTAGAATGATGCATCTACTACAATATAATTTGTTATTTTTCATTCATTTCAGTTCGAGTTTTCTTGGCAAAGATCCTGAAGTGCTTTGCCATTTCCTTCTCCAGCTTATTTTACAGATGAGGAACTGAGGCAAACAGGGTTCAGTGACTTGCCCAAGGTCACACAGCTAGTAAGTATCAGAGGCCAGATTTGAATTCAGGAAGAAGAGTCTTTCTGGCTTCAGGTCTGGCACTGCAGCTTCCCAAAAAATAATTTCATATAGTTAAATGTAAAGTTTTGTATTCAGGCTCAAAAAATTGAGTGAACAAGAGTTTATAAGGTAGCAGACAAGTGGTCATCTAGTGTTAGTTTGAAGCCTGCTAAAGCAGAATCTGCTACCTCTCAAGGCAACTCGATCTACTTGTGGATAACATTTATTATAAAGAAGATTTTAGTCACCACAAGCTCAATATAAGACTTCAGTGAGCTCAATAAATCTTACTGGTATAAGATTACAGGATCATAAATTTAGAGCTGGAAGTGACCTTAGAGGCTGAATCCAACAACTTCATTATAAGGAGGAGGAAACTGAGGCCCAGAGAGACCAAGCACTCAGGGTCACACAAGTAGTAATTATATGAGATGGAATTTGAACCCAGATCTTTCTGTCTTGATTTATGTAATGGCAATTTGAATTGAAAAATCTTTCCTATTCATTAATAGGCCCATTAAGTCACATAGAGCAGGTGATGGGAGGAGTTTGCTCAATGGATGGAGCAGGAAGAGATCAAGCTAGAGCAGGGTGGAGGGGAAGTTAGTCTTGAGAGGAGTCAGAGCTAGGAAGGATGCAGGCTCCTGGGTAGTGTGAGTGATTTTGTGAGTGGGATTTTGTTTAAGATAGCCTGCTTGTGATTTGCTTAATGGACCTGGTTTGTGGGAAGCCTAGTAGGGGGAAGTCTTGGGGATGGTGTTGTTCTCTGCATTGTTATTGTGTATAGATTTTTGTTTCTGTGATGGATTTGAGTCTGAATAAATGTTTTGATTTTGCCTTCTAAGTGGAGAGCCTATGGTATTTCATGATTATGAATTGTGCTGTGATATTTATGGCTTCCATGGGCACTGTGAATATTGCATTGGTGCTACAATTCATTCCATCACCCTGCTTCTCAATCACAACATGACTGTTAAAAAACTTACCAGTATATTGTTAGTTTTAGTGAGAGAAATATAGCATCCAGATAAAGGGAGGAGATAGTCTTTCTCCCCTGGCATTGTTGGTTGGTTGTTGTCCTTAGTTTTTGAAGAGGACCAAAATGACATCACCAAGATAAAGTGAAATTTCAGTGTCCAACTGTGGCTGATCAGACCAATCCAAGCTTGGAATGCTCTACCACAGGTTGAGCACAGATAGTCCATGTGAATATTTGGAGTGGAAACTCTAAATTTGCACATCCTACATTTACTTTGTGCTGTCTCAATTCTGCTTTGCTCATAGAGCACAGCACCCTTTCTGATGTGGGCACGCCATGCTGAGCGGTCCTGTGCCAGTGTCTTCCATGTTGCACAATCAAATCCAAAGTTCTTGAGAGAGACTTTGAGAGTGCTCTTGTATCGCTTCTTCTGGCTATCACGTGATCACCTGCCCCATGTGAGTTCTCCATAAAATAGTCTTTTTGCATTCGAACAATGTTACCAGTCCATCGGAGTTGCACTCTCTGAAGCATAGTTTGAATGCTTGGCAGTTCAGCTGAAGCAAGGTCTTCAGTATCTGGTACCTTATCCTGCCAGATGATCCTCAGTTCATCTGAGTTCAAATGGAAACGATTCAGTTACCTGGCATAGTCAATGTTTCACAAGTGTATAACAATGAGGTCAGCACAACGGCTCTGTAGACCTGTTCAGTAGTGAGTCTAATACCTCTTCTCTCCCAAACTTTTCTTCAGAGCCTCCCAAACACTGAAGTAGCTCTGGCAATGCGTGCATCAACCTCATTGTCAATGTGTACATCCCTGGAAAGTACACTACCAAGGTAAGTGAACTTGTTCACAGCAACCAAAACTTCTCCATTTGTTGTAACTGATGGTTGCATGTATAGATGGTGTGGTGGTGGCTGATGGAGCACCTGTGTTTTCTTGGTGTTAATTATTAGGCCAAAAATTAGGCAGCAGAGAATTGATCCCATACTTTGTTGCATCTCAGCTTCAGAGGCTGCATTGAGTGCAGAATGATCTGCAGACAGAAAATCATACATCAACACTCCTTCCACTTTGGTCTTGGCTTGTAGCCTTTTCAAATTGAAGAATTTACCAGGCTGACCTTGATGCCTTGTTTATCTTCATTGAAAGCATTGGACAACATCGCTGAAAACATCATGCTAAAAAGCATGGGAGCAAGCACACAACCCTGTTTCATTACATTCGTGAATGGGAAGGCATGAGAGCATTGTCCACTATCCAGAACCTGGGCCAACATGCCATCATGAAATTGATATACAATATTGATGAACTTCTCTGGGCAACCAAATCTTGACATAATTTTCCATAAGCCCTCATGCCTAACAGTGTCAAAAGCCTTGGTCAGACCTATAAATGTTGTGTATAGACCTCTGTTCTGTTCCTGGCATTTCTCCTGGAGTTGTCGAGCAGCAAACACCATATTAACTGTTCCTCAACCCTTTCTGAAGCCATACTGGCTCTCAGGTAGATGATCATCTTCCAGGTGAAAGATCAACCTATTAAGAGTTTTGCCAGCAATGACCAAGAGAGAGATTCCCTCCTGTGATTGTCCCAGGATGATCTATTCCCTTTACCCTTATAGAGATGGATAATGGCGGCATCCTTGAACTCCTGGGGGATAACTTTCTCTGGCCATATAACCTGGAAAATTTCAGTCAGCTTTTGTGTGAGCAATGGTCCCCCTACCTTGTAAATCTCAGCTGGAATAGAATCAGCACCAGGTGCTTTGCCACATGAAAGGAGCCTAATGGACTCAAAACTCTTCTTCAGTTGGAAGTTCAGCTAAGGAGGGATTGACTTCAACCTGTGGTGAATGGTCAATGGCCTCTGCATTGATTGATGATGGTCTGTTGAGAGCACTATGGAAGTGTTCAGACTGTCTCTCTAGGTTCATGTCCTTATCACTAATCAATGTGGCTCCATCAGCACTGAGTGTTTGTGATGTACCACAGGTTTTTGGCCGATAAATAGCTTTCAGGGAATCATACAAGCACTTTGGATTGTTACTATCAGCATACAACTGAATTTCATCTGCCTTCTTACTGAGCCAGGAATCCTGCATCTCTCTAAGCTTTGCTTGTACTTTGCTTTTGATGGAATTAAATGCTGCCTTCTTAGAGGTGGATGAACTATCCTGCTGGTATGTCCTGTGGAATTCTCATTTTTCCTTTAGCAGCTTCTGAATTTCCCCATCATTTTCATTAAACCAGTCTTGATGTTTGTAAGCGTTCTGACCTAGATAAGCAAATGCAGTGCTGTACACCAAATTTCCAAAAGCTACCCACTCCTTTTCTGCTCCACTGTTGCCAACTATGTGTTGGCTCAATTTTCCCTCCAAGTTAGCAACAAACTGTTCCCACTCAGTGAAGAACTCTAATTTGTTGTCATTAGTTCTTCTGGTAATCGTTTTGCCTTGGGGGCAGCACTTTCGATGAATGTGAATATTTAGCTTGGAAAGGATAAATCTATGATCAGTCTAGCACTCTGCACCACACATTGCCTTTGTCACTCTGATATCTTGTCTGTCTCTTCTTCTTACAATCACATAGTCTATTAGATGCCAATGTTTGCTGCGAGGGTGCATCCATGAAGTTTTATTGTGTTTAGGTAAACGGAAAACCATGTTGATAAGAAGGTCATATGATGCACAAATCTTTAGCAGTATATGACCATTACTGTTGCTGTTTTCAACTCCATTCCTCCCTAGGATTCCCTGCTAAGGTAGGCAGCATCCAGAGGGGAGCAACATGGATGGTAAAGGACCTTGAGTCTCACTCCAGTGAGGAGTGCTTGAAGAAATTGGGGATGTTTAACCTGGAGACATGAGAATATGTTCAAGTCTTTGTTCTGTATGACCCCAGAAGGCAGAACTGAGAGCAATGGTGGGGGAAGAGGGTGGCGGCAAGGGGAAGGGAGGAAAGAATTATAAAGAGGAGAATGCAGACTGTCCTTTCTAACTCTGAGGTGTCCTTAAAGTGGAATGGTTGAGGAAGGGAGTGATCTCCCCATCAAGAGTGGTATTCAAATAGAAGCTGAAGAGCCACTCATCAGCAGGTATACCTTTCAACTAGGAATTGGACTAACTGGCTTCTTCCCATCTCTAAAACTCTGTGTTTCTCTGAGCCTGGGTGGGGAAAGCCAGTTTTCCAGAAGATATGGTAGTTGTTTGTTTTTACACAAATATAGATGGGAAACTTTAACCTTGGCTCCTCCCAGCGTTAACAAAGAGTTAACTCGAGTATGTCTTACCTTAAGCCCTTCAATGCTTCAGTGGATCTGATGGGGTCTCCTTGATGGGTGACCCCCTCCAGTGGTGCAGATTGCCACCCATCCATACCTGCTCATGCTATGGGATTCTTGTCTATGTCTTCCATGGAGGAGGAAGCCCTCCTCTAGGTCTTGTGCCACTTTGTAAGAACCAGGGTAACACTGGGGCTATCCGTTTGCCATCCCCACTGATGCTATTGATTCACTATGGAGTGAGCATTCACTTGGCAAAATCCCCCTTCATTTCACAGAAAGGATTCCCATGGCCTTCTTTGAGCAGGCAGGTCTATTTCAAAAAGGGATATGACTTACAAAACTCCAAAGCCCACATAACTTTTGGAAGTCTAGCTATTTTGTAAAAGGATGTGCCCTCAGTCAGCTAATATCTACACAGGCAAAATTTGGTCACTTTCCAGGTAAAGGATGTGGGTATGGGGCCATCCAGGGCTATGACTACCAAGGGGGTTAGCCTTTAGAGAATATGTGGAACTTTATGTGCTACTTGTGGAGAGGACTGAGGGAAGGGGAGATTGAGCATGGTTCAGAGATCTAGTCTTTTCAGTGGGTTGGGTTCAGGGAGAAGGAAATCACTTCATCTGCTCATCGAACATTTCATAATCTTCCAAAGCCATGAAGCTGGTTGCTTGAATGAATTTATCATAATTTTGTTTGTTTTTTCTAGTAAGGGAAGCAGTTGAGAAATTCCAGTGGCAATGATCAAAAGAGAGAGACACTCTAGATCCTGGAATTTTCAGAGAAAATCCAAGATGACAAACTAAGGAGTCAACTCAAGGAAAATGCTGGGTAAAACACTGGGTGAAAACATTGAGAAATGGATACAGAGAAGCATATACCTTTGTTGGCACCTGTGCCACCTGTGTCCTTTGGGTTTCCTAATGAGGAATTCTGGAGGTTAGAAAGGAAGTAGAGCCTGGGTTGGAATTCGGTCTCTGCTTCTTCCTAGCTGTGAGTCCCTGAGCCCATCAAATGGTCTTCTGGGGCCTCCAATTCCTTTTCTGTTAAAAAAGGATAAAGTTAAACATTTCTAAAACCCTTTTCAGCCTTAGATTGTAAGCCTTTTGTATTTGTAGATCCTTACAAAAGTATATTAGAGAGCATGATACAGTAGAAAAAAAAAATTGGAGAGAGGAATAGCCTGACTGTGTGACTCTGGGCAAGTCACTTAACCTCTCATTGCTCTAAGTAACTCACTAAGACAGGAGTCCTTAACTTAGGGGTTAAAGGGTCCATGGTTAGATTTCAAGATTTTAATTTGGATGGGAAAAAACCTACATCTTTATTTCCACTAACTAGAGGCAGCTAGGCAAGAGTGCTGGACCTAGAGTCAGGAGGACCTGAATTCTAATCCAGCCTCAGACACTTACTACTAGCTGTGTGACCCTGGGCAAGTCACATAATCTCTATCTGCCACAGTTTTCTCATCTGTAAAATGGGGATAATAACAGCACTTACTTCCCAGAGTTGTGAGAAAATTGTAAAGCACTTAGGACAGTGCCGTGATGTTTTGCTGTTCAATTATGTTGACTCTTTATGAATCTATATGGTGTTTTCTTGGCAAAGATAATGGAGTGATTTACCATTTCCTTCTCTGGTGGATTAAGGCAAACAGAGGTTAAGTGACTTGCCCAGGGTCACACATTTGGTGAGTGTCTGAGGCAAGATTTGAACTCAGGTCTTCCTGACTCCAGAACCAGCACTCCAACTGCCTCCTGGCACTTAGTAGGTGTTTAATAAAAGCTTGTTCCCTTTCTTTCCCCACTAAGCAGTAATTGAAATTTAGCATTCCCCTCAATTACATTATTTTGAGGAGTCCCCTAGGTTTCATCAGATTGCCAAAGGGGTCCATGACACAAAGAAAGGTTAATATCTTCTCTAACACTAGCAGTTACTGATCTAGGTGCTGATCTATGCTGGCAGAAGAAATTCTCCAACAGGAGTTTCTGAAATCACAATTGAAAAGGAACATTGAATTTTGAGTCTGAACTGATTTTAAATCTAGGTCTGCCAATTCCTGGCTACATGATCTTGGGTAAGTTATATAACTTTTCTCTGTTAAAAGAGGGGGTTAGACTTCTAGGTCTAAATCCTATGACCTTCCAAATACATTAAATCCTTTGAAGATATGGACATTCCTTCCTCTGAAAGAGTTTATATTTCAGTTGGGGAGATAAAACTTAAACAATTCCTAGCAATCTATAATCAAACTCTGTGTGGGGAGAAGTTGGAAACTGATAAGGTCTGAACTAATCAGAAGAGACTTGCCAGGCATAGCTTCTTGGGTACATATTGAAAGACTCTGGATAAGGGCAGAAAAGCCAGGCCAAATGGCTACAGGCTGGATGACCACTTACTGCGGAAGCTAGGATGCTACTAGTAAGTAGTAGTTCTAGGTTTCAAAGCCAGGTCCCCTGATTCCAACTCCAACTGTACATTTCAGAGTTGATAGGGATGGAACGATTCTAATTTGAGTTGTTATTGTCAATTTTTAAATACATAAATTATTCATCGTGGAACATATTTCAGTATGGATAAGCCCATCTTGAACAATATTCATAGAGTTTACTTCCTGAACTGCTAAGAGAAGCTCATTTATAGGTTTTTTTTCCCATGATGCAGTACTGCACAATGACACTGAGAACAGAATGACTTAGTTAAAGAGAATTTATGGAACACTGACTATGTGTTAGGTAAGGGGTATGCATGCTAATGGCGCCTCAGTGTCCATGCACAGGTCAGGCATCACGATAAGAAGGAACACAGTGTTTCAGTTAATGTTGTTGCTTTACTTCATTCTCTTCATCCTGCCTGTTTTTCAGGGATTAAATTAGATGAATCTGTCTCTGGAAGGCTCGTAGACCTTCAGATAATTCAGGGTACTGCTTTCATGTATCTGGGTGAAGGGTAGGAAATATTTTCTAGGCTGGGACAGAAAGAAGCATGAACCATTCAATAAACACTTACTGAGTACCTACTAAGGTAGTGCTGTAGTGGATAGAGTATTGGTCCTGGAGTTGGGAAGACTCACCTTGCTGAGTTCAAATCTGGCCTCAGACACTTAGTAGCTGTGTGACCTTGGGCAACCCACTTAACCTCTGCTTGCCTCAGTTTCCTCCTCTGTAAAATGAGTTGGAGAAGGAAATGGCAAACCACTCCAGGATCTTTACCAGGAAAACCCCAAATGGGGTCATGAGGAGTCAGACACGACTAAGACTACTGACTGATAGTGTGTTCAAGCCCCTGTGATAGGTATTTTAAGCGATAAAAAGATGGCAATGATCATGGTCCCTGCCCTCTAAGACTTAGGGAGAGAAGATACATACACACGTAACTATAACACAAGGAAAATGTGAAAGCTCATTAAGAGAAGCCCTAGGATAATGCTATCAGAGGTTCGAGGAGGGAGGGCTCACTTCACTGAGGGTATAGCTATAGAGGGGTTAACATACCTTGAAGGAACGGTAGCAATTAGATAAACAAATGGACGATCGAAAAGAGCCATGATAACTCACATTTTTATAGCAGTTTAAGGTTTGCAAAACACTCTCTTCACAACAGTTCCTTGAAGCATGCTTGTCATAATCTTCTAGCATCCTCCTCTATAATATTTTGACAATCAGCTGTTACTCTAGACTGGTGTTGTCCTTGGCCGCCATGTGTCTCTGTTTGGCAAGGAAATTAAATGTTTGCTGGCTGAGGTGGTTTCTGGACGACTGAGAAGACATCGGCAGTTACTGACCCATATGCTTGCTTTTTCATCCTTACACAGCTTTAAGAGAATAGGCTATATGTGTATTGAGAGTATCCTTTATGAGAACATGAGAAGGGAACAGGTAAACTTTTGCAGTCTAATTTCTGTAGAAGACTCCAACTTCATGGTCACGCAAATGTCTGAGGATGTGGGAAATGGAAGATTCATTTGTGTTTATTACTTTTGGAATTTTTTTTAGGTATTAAATCTAGTCGAACTTGAAGGTTTTCCCCAAAGTATATCCAATACATGTCAAAATTATATGCCATGATAAAAGCGATTGTGGAGGTAACAGTTCAATATTCCACTGAAAACTTAAGACATAAACTCAACATACTTAGTCAGAAGCAAACAGTATTGTGGGAGGACAGGTCAAGGGAGAGAATGGAATAAATGAAGGGCAGGATAGGATAGAGGGAAATGTGGTTAGTCCTTTACAGCCTATTATGGAAGTGCTTTGCATTTTTACACATGTATGACCTCTATTGAATTGCTTGTTATCTCAATAAGGGTGGGTGGGGAGGAGAGAATATGGAATTCAAAGCTTTAAGAATGAATGTTAAAAATTGTTTTAGCATGCAACTTGAAATTAAGCTATATAGGCAAAGGAGTATAGAAATCTATTTTTCCCTACAGAAAAATAGAGGGGAAAGGGGGTGGAAGAAGGCTGAGTAATAGAAGGGAGGACAGACTGGAGGATGGGGTGGATGGGGTGAATGCTGTCCTTAGGTAGGGGGTGGGGAGAGGTGGGGAGAAAATTTTGAATTCAAATTCTCATGGAAGTGAATGTTAAGAACTGAAAAATAAATAAATTATATATTAGAATAAAAAAAAAGAAAACCCTAAATCAGATCAGGAAGAGTTGGATCCAACTGCAAAAAGTGACACAGCAACAACATCGGTCTTATTTTGCTGTTCTGCCCTTCTAATACAAAGATCATTCCCCTTACTAGACAAAAGGGAGACAAAATAAGAGGGGAGTAGCTCTGCCTCCTCATTCAGGAGACCAATCACACATGGAACTATGCTGTGCTCAATTTCAGACCAGAGAAATGATGGCAACAATCAACAGACTTGGATCTCTGTTCTAGAGGCCTCTAGGTTTCTCAGTGGACAAAGGACTGGGCCTAGAGTCAGGAAGACCTATGTGTCTGAGGCTAACTCAGACGCTTATTATTTATGTGATCCTAGGCAAGTCAGTTAACCTCTGTTTCCCTCAGTTTCCTCATCTGTAAAATGGAGTTCATGACAGCAACCCATCTCATACTGTAAGGATAAAATGAGATATATGTAAAATGCTTAGCACAGCACCTGACATATCCATAGAGGTTACTTCCTGAACTGCTAAGAGAAGCTCATTTATAAAATAGGTTTTTTTCCCATGATGCAGTACTGCACAATGAAGCACTGAGAACAGAATGACTTAGTTAAAGAGAATTTATGGAACACTGACTATGTGTTAGGTAAGGGGTATGCATGCTAATGGCGCCTCAGTGTCCATGCACAGGTCAGGCATCACGATAAGAAGGAACACAGTGTTTCAGTTAATGTTGTTGCTTTACTTCATTCTCTTCATCCTGCCTGTTTTTCAGGGATTAAATTAGATGAATCTGTCTCTGGAAGGCTCGTAGACCTTCAGATAATTCAGGGTACTGCTTTCATGTATCTGGATGAAGGGTAGGAAATATTTTCTAGGCTGGGACAGAAAGAAGCATGAACCATTCAATAAACACTTACTGAGTACCTACTAAGGTGGCTAGGTAGTGCTGTAGTGGATAGAGTATTGGTCCTGGAGTTGGGAAGACTCACCTTGCTGAGTTCAAATCTGGCCTCAGACACTTAGTAGCTGTGTGACCTTGGGCAACCCACTTAACCTCTGCTTGCCTCAGTTTCCTCCTCTGTAAAATGAGTTGGAGAAGGAAATGGCAAACCACTCCAGGATCTTTACCGGGAAAACCCCAAATGGGGTCATGAGGAGTCGAACATGACTGAACAACAGCTTCCTGACTCCAGGCCCAGAGCTCTCTCTGCCTATATAATATAGTCCAACTTTCTCATTTTGCAGAGGAGAAGAATGAGTCCCAGAGAGGTGAAGTAACTTGCCTAAGCTCACACAGTTAATAAACAATAAAGATATCTCATTTTCCCAGTTGGAAACATGTATATTCCCCAGTGGATAGAGTGCTGGCCTTGGAGTCAGGAAGACCCAAATTCAAATGTGACCTCAGATATTTCACAGCTGTGTGACCCTGGGCAAGTCACTTAACTTTTTCTTGCCTCAGTTTCCTCAACTGTAAAATGGGAATAATAATAGCACCTACCTTCTAGAGTTGTTGTGAGGATCAAATGAGATGATACTTGTAAAGTACCTGGCACCTAGGCACTGTATAAATGCTTATTCCCTCCCTCTCCCCTTTCTCACTTTACAAAAATTAATCAGGTAAAAAAACCAAAATGGCTTTCACTGGCGAAATATAGTTGGTTTCACATCACCATGTTTTCTTAGACATTTCTGATTCTTTTTATCTTACCTGTGATTTCATTGGTACACAGAACTCCCAGGTGAGGAAATTCCTTCCACCAATGCAGTTTGGTACCTTCTAAGCAGCTTAGACACTGAGATACTTACTGTGAGATTAAGTAACTTGCCCAAGGCCATATAGCCAGGATAGGTCAGTAGCAGTTGAACCTTGGGTTTCCAGAATCCAGGTTTCCAAACACTGATACATTCTCTCTTAGGTATTCTTTGTTAAGGATCCATATTAAAAAGTAATGTTATTAACATGATGCCTTCTGACCACAAGGAGAACACTAAAGACTGTATTAACTAAATAGCCAATCTTTGCTAATAAAGCAACATTAGAAATAGTCATATGATTTTGTAAATTATATACACATGTCAGTTTCATATATTATATTTATCTAATTTCTCACCCACCATGTCATGTGTATATATATGTGAGCACATATGTATTTGGTATACTGGTCAAATAATCAAATAAAGGGATTTCCAAAAAAGAATTATAAATTCTAAATGATCACACAAAAACATATTCCACCAACTCTGAAGTTTTGCCTTGCCTAGGAATATTGATAAAGATGTCAGACAATGGGAACAGTCAACATTGGAGGGACTGTGGGAAGATAGAGCCATCAAGACATTCTTGGTGCAGCTGTGAACTTGGATTTCAATTTGAAATTATTTGAGGAAAGTTACTAAAAATACCCATTCTGGGGTGAGGAATCTGTGGCCTTGAGGCCACATGCGGCCTTCTAGGTCCTCAAGGGCAGCCCTTTGAATCCAAACTTCACAGAACAAATCCCTGTTTGGATTTGTTCTATCAAACTTGGACTCAGTCAAAAGGCTGAGGACCTAGAAGGCCACATGTAGCCTAGAGGCTGCAGGTTCCCCACCCTGGCCCATACCCTTTGATTCTCAGATCTCACTACTGGCCCGTACCCCAAAGTAGTCAGACAGAAACAAGGCCCAATATGTAACAAAACATTAATGGCAGCACTTCTTGTGCACTAGAAATAAAATATGGGAGCCCAATGATTGGGGCATGCTTGAAAAACCAATGGTATTTGAATGTAATAGAATATTGTTGTATAGTAAGAAATGACAGATATAAAGAACTCGAGAGAAACATGGGGAGAATTGACTGAGTCTAACCTCCTCATTTCACTGCTGAGGAATCTGGAGTACAATGACTTGCCCAGGATTACACAGCTAGCGATTATCTGCAGTAGCATTTGAACTCGGCTCTTTCTGATTCTACACTCCCTGCTCTAGTCAGTTATTGAACTGCCTAAATGGCACTTAGGTTGGGTACAGTTTTTTCCCTTCTGGGCCTCAGTTGCCTCTTTCATAAAGTGAGGGTTGGGGACCAATGGTTTCTAAGAGCTATTCCAGTTTTGTTGTACTAGCCACTCCCCGGCTAGAATTAATAGTAAATTCATACTCTGCTAGGTGGTACTGCAGTGGATAGAGGGCTGGGCCTCTAGACAGGACTACTCAACTTCCTGAGTTCAAATCTGACTTCAAACTCTTACTAGCTGTGTGACCCTGGGCAAGTCACTTCACCCTGTTCACCTCAATTTCCTCATCTGTAAAATGAGCTGGAAAAGGAAATGACAAACCTCACCAGTATCTCTGCCACGAAAACCCCACATGGGGTCATGAACAGAAGGACATGGTTGAAAAATTACTTAACAACGACTTAAAACAACACCTCACACTTGGACTATTTCAATAGCATAGATTGGTCTCCCAGCTTCAAGTCCATCTCAGTTGACAATTTAATTTAAAGTAGAGGTTTCACCTCCCCCCATTCAGTAAACTTCAGTGATTCCTTATAACTTCCAGGTCCAAATATAAAATCTTGTCTTTGATTTACAAAGCTTTTCACAACCTGTTCCTACCTCTCCCATCCCCCCACCCCCACCCTTCACAGTCCTCTTAATTTTACTTATCCCTACAACCAGTGATTTCGGCCTCCTTGTTGTATCTTGTATATGGCATTTGATTTCTGGATTTCATACATTCTCTGATTGTCCTTCATGCCTAAAACATTCTCCTTCCTCATCTCAGCTCCTCAAGTCCCAGCTAAAATCTTACCTTCTATAAGAATCCTACATTCTTCTGAGGTCATAATAGTAATCCTTGATAATAACTAATATTTGTATATGTTATATATATATAATATATATATATATATGTCAGGCATGGTACTAAGTACTTCATAATCCTTATCTCCTTTGGTCTTCATAACAACTCTAGGAGATAAGTACTATCACCATTTTACAGTTGAGGAAACTAAGGCAGGCAGAGGTAAATGACTTGCCCATGGTCACTCAGCTAGTAAGTGTCTGGGGCAGGATTTGAACTTAGGTTCTTGTTGACTCCAGTTCCCCATCCACTGTAGTGCTAATCCCCCTAACCCCCTATCCACTGTAGTGCCATCTAGGTACTACCTTGACATTATCTCTGATTAATCCTATCTGTAGCTTGTTTGTACTTAGCTGTTTGCACATTCTCTCCCCCATTAGACTTGGAGCTTTCAGAGAGCAGGAGCTGCATTTTCCCTTTTGTTGTATTCCCCAGTGGGATGTAGGGTGTGTTCAGGGAGGACCTGGAAGCAGCCGTGGATCTAGGCAGCTCCCTGGGTGTCTGAGCAGCCTTTTAAGGATCACACTGCTCACCTCCTGGTGTGAGGAAGGGGCTACAAAAGGTGCCTTAAACATTATGTGCTTATCCAACCCTGGCCTGATTACCATGGCAGGCAGGGAATCCCTCTATGCAGTCAAAACACACAAAAATGTACAAAATGTATGAAAACATCTGCAAAGATGATTCTACTCACCATCGGCACATGGAATGTGCGCACACTAATAGACAACACAAAATCCAGTAGATCTCCAAGAAGACCTGCTTTTCCACATATTAAGTGCCTATCAGTGGATTTTATTGATTGATTCCCCCAGTCAACAAACATTTATTGAGTTTGTATCAAGTGTAGGGCATGCTACTGGACTCTGAAGGAGATATAGAGATAAACGACACAATCCTTTTCCTGTGGGTTCACAGTTCATTAGTGATGCTCAAATATGAACCCAGATAACTCTACTACACAATCATATAGACATTGCACATGAGGAGAGGAAAAAGTGCTCCTCGATGAGCACATCTGGGCTGTGGAATAGAGAGCCCTGGCTTTTGTGTCAGAGAAACTGGGTTCAAATCTCACCTTGGATACTTAACTATTTGTGTAAGCTAAGGTAAGTCACTTTTCTTCTGGCCTCAGTTTCCTCATCAGGAGACTGAACTAGATGCTTTCTGAGGTCTTTCTATCTCTGAATTTTTGATATGAACAACTGCAATGAATAGTTTTGATTCAAGGCAACAGAAGATGAAAGAGACTTCTCTCCTCCAGAAAGGGTGTTGTACAAGTTTGTGGTTGCTTTGTGAGTTTTGTTTAAGTGCTCTTCTTTGTTGCAAGGGAGGGTTCAATGCAGGGTGGGGAGGAGAAATATGTAGGAAAAGGACTATGATATAAAGAAAAAATCTACCAACCCACCAATAAAAAAAATAAAATAAAAGATGTGGGAACTGGCCAAACCTATCCGACAGTAAAGGGAGGAGGATGGGAAGAAGCCCTTATGAAGTGCCTACTATGTGCCAGGCAGTGTGCTGAGTGCTTTACAAATATTGTCTCATTTGATCTAGAGCTGCAAGCCTCCTTGGAGCTCATCAGTCTGGCCCCATCCTTTACAGATGATGAGTAACTGAGGCCTGGAGAGTTGAAGTGATTAGTCCAAGGTCACACCTGGGACCCTAGGTCTGGAGCTGAAGGGACCTCAGAGGCCATATGGTCCAACTTCTTCATTTGACAGCTGAGGAAACTGAGGCCCAGGGAGGGGAAGTGATTGGCCCAAGGTTTAACAGCTAGCAACTAGAAGAGCTCAAATTTGAAGCCAGGTTTTCTGCCTCTAAAGTTCACTGCTTTTCCCACTACAATCCTAAAGAGGCATAGATGGTGCTGGTGGGAGGAGGCCATTTTAAGGTAGGCGCTAGTCTAATCTGACTCTGGAGCAAGAGAGGAAACAGAGACCTAAGACCTGTCAATGATTACCACTAGAGCTGGGTTGTGGAACTCAAACACTAAGGCACCCCTCTTCCTCTTGCCTCCCACAGTTAATCATTCACAATACACATTTATTAAGCGGATACCAGGTACCAGGCACTAGACTATGCGCGGGACACAAAGGCGAGGTGGTGGTAAATTAATCCATCCTTTGATCATTCCCCCTCCTGGCTCCAGTCTTTCTTTCCGGCCCTCCCTCTTCCTGCCACCCCCCGCCCCTCCGCCTCTCCCCGGCCATTTACACTGGCGCAGCGTACCTGCAGTCCAACTGCGGGTCTGCTGTCTAGAGGCTAGAGGGCGCTCTCCCCATCTCCCCGCCCCTCCCCCCCTGCAGCGCCTCCCCTCCCTCCCTAGCTCAGCCCACCCACAGCCTAAGCCCCGCCCATAGCCTTAGCCCCGCCTTAGCCCCACCCACCACTGTTCTCCTGCCTGCTGATTGGCCGATGGTAGAGCATCGCTCTATTTCGTCATAAGAGCCGGGGTCCAGCATCTCTGTGTAAATAGCCCGGCTGTCTCCTGGCTTTCTACCTTACGACGCTGCGCTGCGGGGAGTTCGGTTGCCGCTGCCTCCTCCCCGGGGCCAGGACCATGTCGCGCACCTGCTGCCTTCTTCTCCCCCTCCTCAACCGGGGTTCAGCCTTTGCTTTGGTTTGCCTCTTACTGGGTGAGTGGTGGCTGGCTAGGGGTTTAGGGGGGACCGGACCCAGCGCTTACCCTGGCCCTGGGTCCGAGGCCGAGGCGCCTCGGCAGCGAGGAGTGCTTGGGGAGGGGGGCTGGGACGGGACCGGGACCAGAGGGAACCCAGGGTGGGAGGAGCGACCTGGCCTCTTGGAACAGGGGAGAAAAGGAGCTTGTGGGATGAGGGAGTGAAAAAGAATGGGGGGGGTTGGGGGGACCGAGTAACTAAGGAGAGGAGGCGCTGTCGTGAAAGAGTAACCTCGGTGTTGAGGGTGGGTAAGGAGTGACCTCCATGGGATGGGGGGGCTATTGGGGGGTTCAAAGAGTGACCAGGGTGAAGGGGGGACGCGATCATAGAAGTGACCTAGATGGGAATGGAAGGGAGGGGGGAGGGAGAGAGGTGTGCAACTGAGTGGTGACCTAGGAGAGAGATGAGGCTGGGGGCTTTGGACTAACCTTGATGTGGGGGGAGGGGAAGCATAGGAGTAACCAAAATCAGAAT
The DNA here is from genome assembly GCA_023548195.1 of Bettongia penicillata ogilbyi. Classification (NCBI taxonomy): domain Eukaryota; kingdom Metazoa; phylum Chordata; class Mammalia; order Diprotodontia; family Potoroidae; genus Bettongia; species Bettongia penicillata. The sequence continues at coordinate 249,048 of JAJHZJ010000438.1, forward strand.
GGAAGGTTTCAGGGACTGAAGAATGATCTAGGTAGAATGGGGAGGAGGGGTTAGGGGGCCAAGGAGTGAACAAAGTATGAGTGAGATGTTCATTCAAGGTGGGGCTTGGACCTGGTGGGAAAATGGTATGGTGGTCACAACACTAGGACCAATTGAACCCAGATACTGTAACGGAGGAGACTTTAGTGTGAAGGGAATTCTTCAGTGGCTAGGAAAGGAACCACTCCACCTTGAACTCAGTTGAGGTGCTTTCCCCTAACTTGTGTTGAATTTAGGGATCCTATCTGCTACCTGGGTTCCTAGTCTATCTGTTCCCTTTCAGTCTAATCCCCTCCCCCCTCATTCTATTATTATCTCCCAGGGATACTTTATGAGGAAAGCATTCCAGAGTTCCATAACTAACTTAGCACAGACAGCCTCATACAGAGGAGGGTGTAAGTTGGTTTTTAAATAAGGGTTAGAGGAAAAAAAAACAAAATTGCCAGTGGATTGTATATATTTTATTTTATTTTTTGTATAGATATTTTACCGGTACAAGACTTAATCTTTTTGTTTTTGTAGAATTAATCTTGTTATCCAATCTGTTTAACCTTCTCCTCATTTGCCCCCAGAAAATTCCCAATTTCTTCTTTCCCCTCACTTTCTAAACTCTCCTGTAAATTTAAACTGTTTTAGACAGATGAGCAGTTCCAAGGACTTTGAGTTCAGAACTTGACAAAAATGCTCAGTGACAAAGATCTCTGTATAGCCAGTTTGGATGGGAGACATATACTCCCATCTAGTTGAATACTGGAATGGTCATAGGTGTTTCCTTAGGAATATGCAGTTAGAGGGATTAATGAATATGGAGGCTCTGATATATAGGTCCTCATAGCAATTCTTAGGTATGACGATAGCTAAGAATTATCATGATGAATTTTCTAGAAAGACTTTGGGCATGAATGAGTACCTTATGGTCTTCATAAACTGAATTTCTTTGCCAGTGATTTGCTTGAATTCCTTTTGGAACATAGGCATTTGAAATGACTTGTTTATTATTGAGTTAAGTAATCATTTAATCCTCATATCTTGTATGTGTTTGTAATGTTTCAAAAATTTTTATTAGTTTTTTTTTTATTGATGAATCTTAACTTCATCAAGTGAGACAAAGCAACGTAAATCATCCCAGTATAACTAAACTTTTGCCAAGATTGTGCCTTCAGATATAAGCATTCTTTTATTTGTTCTGGGACCCCCCTCCCACCCCATAAATTCCTTATAATAAAGCTATCCTGCCTTTTCTTCCCTCCCACCCTGCTTCCTGTGGATCAACTTTGCCATATTGCAATAGATTATGCTTCTAGACCTTGGTTCCTGGAGCCTCTGACATGGGCAAAGCCTTCCTTTCATAATCTTACATTAAGTGATTACAGATTGTACTGATATGAAATGATATGCTGAGGTAGTCAAAGCTGTCTTGAAGTAGATCACCCTGGAGGTTGACCAAATGGGGACTCTTTGTATGTTGTGGGTTTCTTTCTTTTGCTGTTTTTCAAAATGAACAAATGTTTGATTGAAAAAAAAAAGACTTTTAAACTCTGCATTTTTAAAATCATACTGTTATTCAAGCTTCAATCATAAAACACCTAACAAATGTATCAGTTCCTGGGATGTCGGTGCAGTCCTGACAGTGAATGAAAGGGCATAGTTAATTCTCTCATGGAGAAACTTTCTCTCTTTTGTTTGAAAAAGATTAATCAGATGGGAAATCACATGTCAGTAGATTGAAAGACCCTTTATGATTTCTCATCATATAGCAAAGTTAATGTCAGCTTGGGGCAAGAATCCTAGGCTTTGGGGCAAGAGAACAGTTGTTAGCAGCCAAGTTGTCTTTGAGGAGTTCGTACCATGGAGTAAATCAGAATAACCCAGTAGAGATTTGCTACGGAAGATCTTCTTCTGCCTCCATTTCTAGTTTTTCTATAGTCTCTAGAGCAGTGATGGGAGACTTGTGGCTGTATTTGAGGACCTAGAGAGCCACATGTGGCCTCGAGGCTGCAGGTTCCCCATCCCTGCTCTAGAAACTATGAAAGACTTATATTTCTGAAAGATATCTTTTGAGAAATTCATATTGTAGTTTTATTTTTAAATGTTTTGAAAAGCTCCTCTCCCTTTACTGTTTCTTCATCTTTGCCTACTCTTTTTTTTCTAATTACAAAATAAAAAGGACAACATTGGAATAGTTTTGTGGGTTACAGTTTGCTTGCTCTCCCGGAGTATGGAGGTGGGAAATTGGCCTTAGGGATGGTAATCTTAATGGGGATGGAAGTGGGGAACAGGGAGTTAGAGATACTAAAAAGGGCTTGTGCTGATTTACTTTGTAAAAAGTCTTTTCAAATACTGGGTTTTAAGGGGAAATAAGTTTGAAAACCCCTGATTTGAAAGTATGCTTCCTTTGACTCCTTAGAGCTATCATTCCAACCTTTGACTTTATTACCCTCCCAGGCTATGTTCATAATTTTGTTTGTTTTTTTGAGGGGCAATCAGGGGTCATACAGCTAGTAAATGTCAAATGTCTGAGCCTGCGTTTGAACTCAGGTCATCCTGACTCTATCCACTGCACTTCCCTTGGCTTCTTTGCAGAGGTGGGGGACAATGGGTGTGGATTACTGCATATATAGTATCATGAGACTTTTTTTTTTTTTTACTGAATTGTTTTGGTTTTCCATTTTATCTTTTGTTATAAGGGATGGCTCCCTGGGAGGGATATATTGGCAAATGGAGGTGAAATAAAGACAGAACATAATTGATTAGAAATGCGTGCGAGTATGTATTATCTTTTTGGAGAAGAAAATGTCCTGAGAACAAAGTATGATGCATTGAGAATCATCCCATTAGAGACTTGACTGAAATATAGAAATAACTGATCACTTAATTTACTGGTTTCAGATCAAGATAGGGATTGATATTTTGGTTACTGTGTTAAAATCAATGAAGAGGTATTCAAGGGCCTATTTCTTGCTTAATCCTGTGCTAATACTGTACCCAGAGGCTGCAACGTTAGTGAGAGACAGGGTTTCTGTTCTTGAGCAGTTGATAGTTGTGGAACCTAGGTTGAGACAAATGTCTTGTTGATGTAGTAGAGAAGGCCTTTGTGTCAGGAAGACATGGGTTCATATCCCACCTCGGATGCTTATGCAGGTGACTCTAAACAAGTCATTTGCATTTCCAAAATGAAGGACTTAGTGAATTCTGAGGTTCCAAATCAGTTCCCCTATGAAATAATGCTGTCGGATCATGACAGCATGTTATAGGCTATAATGAGTTTAAGTAAAGCTTACTCAGTAAAGGTTTCTGGGATGAGCTGAGCCTTGAAGGATGGAGAGAATTTCCATAGAAGGACAACCATTCCTCCTAGCAAGAAATAACCACAGAAAGGGATGATGTAGAGGAAGAAATGAACATCACGTGTTTAGGGGACAGTGAGGAGGCCAGCCTGATTAGAAGACAGGTTGGTGCTTGGCGGGGGGGGGGGGGGGGGGGGGGGGGGGGGGGGGGGGGGGGGGAATATGAAAGGTAGAGACAGATTAAGGAGGGCCTTCAAGGCCTAGCAGAGGGACATGAAGCCATTGATAGTTTTTAAGAAAAGAAATAATTTGAAAAAAAGTAGTTTAAGGAAGAGAAATCTGCCAGGATGACTTGGCATAGGTAGATGCTGGGAGAGAAATTAGCTAAAGAGACTTTGTAATAATTTAGGGGACAGAGGACTGAATTTGAGATTTCACTGGTTTTGGTGATGTTCAAGTGAGGAATCTCTCTTTTTCAATGCAGGTCAGCAACTTGAGAGTTGCCTAGACTAGAGCACTGGCAAATTAAGTGATTTGTCCAGATTCACACAGCCAGACTGAGTCTGAGGGAGGGCTTGAATCTGCATTCTCCTAACTTCAAGGCTGGCTCTCTCTACCAGGCCTCCCCGACTATTTTGGTGACTGAAATAATTTGGGTCAGATAGTCTCTGAATTTCCATCTTGCTCAAAAATGTCATGTTTTTATGGTTATTCCAGCCTTCGTTCAAATGTATAGGAAAGCAAGGACAGAGGAACCCCACTGTATGCTCCCCCAGGAGGGACTGAGCGTGAGTCCCCAAGCATCACCTGGGATTTGTATTTACAAATGCTCCTTTTGCAGTTATGATCTCATTTTGTAAAATGTTATTTTGTTTTGTTCTTGTTTTTTAATTCCAGGAACTCTTGGGATTGATGCATTGAGTCTCATTTTGAAAAACTCTCACAATGTTACTTGTCTGCAGGCTCAGTGGCAGATGAATTTCACAATCAGATATGAAACTGTAAACCATGGCCTTGTAAGTAAACATTGGGCAGATGACTGGGAATCTCTGTTACTATCATCTAGCTCTTATTTTGTGCTTGCCTTAGCCCCATCTCCCTACAAAGTCTCAGAAGTTGATTGACTTACCTCTTAGTCTGTCCATGTTTTTTTCTATGTACTTGAGGGCATTTAATTTTTGTGGTTTTGTGACCTTTACTTCTCTGAGGTCAGGAATTGTTTGGGTTTCTCAGAACTGATTAAGGGAAAATGATGAAGAGTAAGCTACTTATTTCTAATTACTTAGTACTTTGATCAATACTCTTCTTTTAAACATTTACCCTTATCTCATCTTCACCCTCCATCCTTGGTTTCTCTTATTTCCTTACTTGTTGGTTAAGGGTTATTTTTCTCCCTCTGTTTTCCCGTCCCCCTCTTCCCATACTCTTTTTTTTTTATTAGACCCATGCTTTTATCTTAATTTGCCAGTAGAGATTAACACCTGCTCTCCAATGGCCAGTATTGGAGATGTGGTTCCCCCTACCCCCACCTCCCTCCCCACTGATTTACTCAGTTAGTGGGCGTCAAAAAGTATCACTTGAACCTCAGCCTGAAGCCTGCTCTCTGTCCATTGGAAATCTCTCTACCAACATGCAGCTGGGGGGTGGGGCGTGGGGAAGGGGAGGACAAAGACAGATCTGTCTGCTAAACAACATTTGCTGATCTTGACCCATAATCAGTTTTGTGATTTCCCAAGAGAAGTAAAAAATATGAAAGCACCTGAGCCCCACCCCTTACCTCCTTTTTTTAAACTGAGCAGGCTAGGGAAAGGTACAGGTACAGAAGGCATGAGAGTCTTAATACTAAACTCCAAAACTTGGAGAAAGGCTTTTATGTTATATTTTATACTTTTATATTATATGTTATATGTCATATATACATTTTGTTCTCCCAATCCTTTTCTGCTTTTATTTTATTTATATTTTATATCTATATATTTTATTTTAGAAAAACGTAACAATTAATGTCCCCAGCGATGTATCATTTGACGGAAGTGATTGTGGTATTGATGGCAATGTCATCCAAGTTAAAGTTCATTTTGGATCGGGTTTCTTTTGGAATATGAACTTTACCAGAGAGATTTCTGCTTATGTCATTGAATTCATCTCCTTTTCCTACGATACCAGTGACTTTTCTGATGCCAAAATGAAAGGTAATGGATGCTTAAGATTTCCTTCTTTTGAAAAGACTCAGATAGATTGGGTAGAGTTGTCTTTGACCTCTTGGGCCATTCCAATAGCATTTTTACTGAAACTTTAGACTTTGAATGATGACCAATCAGATGCTCAGCCCTCACCACACTCCCTTTTGCTGATGGAAGCCCATGGAGCCAAAATTAACTGAGAAAGACTTGTAGAGTGGTTAAAGGAACAGTCCAATTTGGAATGACTTAATCCCTAGAACTAAAAGAAGTTCCTGGTATTTTAAAGAGTGACTGTTTGAAACTTCAGCTGTGACCCACATTTCAGCCAGATTTGTATGCAGGATGTAATGATAGCATTAATGAAAAATAGTTTGTACGTGAACTGAAACTTCTACTAAACTGAAAGGAATGAGGCACTGTGGCTGTTGTTGTTTAGTCATGTCCAGCTCTTCTTCACCTTCATTTGGGTTTTTCTTGGCAGAGATACTGGAGTGATTTGTCATTTCCTTCTCCAGCTCATTTTACAGATGAGGAAACTGAGGCAAACAGGGTGAAGTGACTTGCCCAGGGTCACACAGCCAGGACGTGTCTGAGGCTAGATTTAAACTCAGGAAAGAGGAGTCTTCCTGACTCCAGGCCCAGCATTCTTTCCACTGCAGTATCACCTAGCTGCCCCTGAAGCACTATGGGGCAATGGGGAGGGTGGGGGGAGGGGCGGGGGTGGGGTGGGGTGGTGGAGAACCACTGCTATTAGAGTCAGTAGAGCAGGGTATAAATCCTCCTTCTTATCCTTATGACTCCTGTGACCTTGGACGAGTCCCGTCATTTCCCTGGGCCTCAGTTTCTGCCTCTATAAATTGATGGCCTGTGAGGGGTCCCTTCTGGCTCTAGAGCTCAGATCTTATGATTTGCTCTCGCATGTTTTGGGGGCAATATTTTTGTTTTTCTCAGACATAGCAAACGCTTCATTTTGTTCACCATAACGGCCATCTGGAAGCAGTCTTTTTATTTAGACTTGCTAATGAATAATTCATAGTTGCTCCTAGTCTACAGAGCTGTACTTCCTGAGATCTAGACGTGAATGATCCGAGTGTAAAGGTCTGAAGGGGCTGATAAACTAGACACTGAAAATCTCTTTGCTCAGCCTCGGTCTTACCTCCTCAGTCTGAGTGTTCTTTATTAAGTCAGAGTTTCTAGACTCCTAAAATGGCAGATACTTTTTCAGCATCTCCTATGTGCCTAGCAAGTGTTCTGGGTGTCAGGGGGAAAATTCCTGAGACACTTGTCTTTGTTTTCAAGCAACTTAGCTAGGGATAGCTAGATAAAATGGTTGTGTAATCTATGGAGAAAACCAATGGCAGAAAATGGAAGGTGAGTGTGGGTTGGTGCTTCACTGAGAAGGTAGAACTTGGCTAGGGACACAGAGGCCCACACATGTTGACAGCGGCTGGAGGACGGTAGCCATGAGCATGGTGTGTGCAAGAAGTTTACCTGAGTGTAGTTGAAGGATGTGTGTTGGATAGGTAGCATAGTCAAAGGGGATAGAGCGCTAGGTCTGGAGTCAGGAAGACCTGAGTTCAAGTCTAGTCTCTGACACTAGCTGTGTAGTCCTGAGCAACTCACTTAACCCCTGTTTTAACCCCTGTTTGCCTCAGTTTCCTCATCTGTAAAATGGGGCTAATGATAACAGCACCTACCTCCCAGGGTTGTTATGAGGATCAAATGAGATAATATTTGTAAACTGCTTAGCACAGAGTCCAGCACATAGTAAACATCATATAAATGTTAGCTATTATTATCATCATTGTTGTTGCTGCTTGCTAGAGGGCCTCAAAAGCTAGACAGAGTAGTTTAAGCTTGTTATATGTAAGTCATAGGGAGCCATAGGGGGTTCCTAAGCATAGGAGTTGACATGGCAAGAGCAGAATTGAATATGGAGGATGAGTTTGTAAGTGGGAGCACTAGAAGCAGGGATACCAGTCAAGGGCCAAAGGACCAAGGGCTTGGAAATAGGGTAGTAGGAATGGAGAAGAGAGGGTAAATCAGTCAATAAACATTTATCAAATTGTACATATTAACTACTTAATACAGGTGTTTTCATTCATTCATTGGGGTACAAAGGCAAGAGAATGAAACAGCCTCTGCCCTCAAGGAGCTTACAAATTATAACTAGGGAGATAACAAGTACTTAATAAATAAGTATTTACAGAATACACATAAAGAGAAGAAATATAAAATAAATACCAAAATGGAGGTTATACAGGGCTAGAGGACACTAGTAGTTGGGGAAGCGGTCCTGGAAGGATCAAAATGACATCACTGTGTCAGAGTCAAGATACGATGGATCTGATCAGAGCAATACAAGCTCAGAATGCTCCAAACAATCCATGTGAGCATTTAGTATGGATTCTCTAATTTTGTGCATCTAGTAGTTCTTTCAGGTCTACTGGATTTTGTGGTATCTAGAGTGTTCGCACATTGCATGTACCGATGGTGAGTGGAATCAGCTTTGCAGAAGTCTTTTTGTAATTTTTTTTGTGTTTTAACCACATGGTGGAATCCCCACCAGCTGTAGTAAATAGGCCAAGGTTGGCTAAGCAGGCAATTTTTAGGGCTCCTTTTCAAAATCCTTTTTGAGCTCTTCTATGGCCTGAGCCCATTGGATATCTATTTCGGATGTTTGGGGTAGAGAGGCCTTGACTTCTATGTCTTTTCCTGATGGTAAGCATTGTTTCTCGTCATCAGAAATGAAAGGCGGGAACATCGGTTCCCCAAGAAAATAGCCTTCTATGGTCTTATTTTTCTTCCCTTTTCTGGGCATTTTCCCAGCCAGTTACTTGACTTCTGAGATTCCTCTGCAGCCCCACCTAGATCCGCCCAGCTAGTGCTTGGGGTCTTTGATTCAAATGTTGCTCCCCAGCCTCAGGGCTTTCAGCAACGGGCGCAGCTGCTATTCAATGTGAGCTTAAGTTCTGGTGCTCAGGTGGGGGGCAGGGCCACCTCCCAGGCTCAGTTCCCTCAGGGGGTTTATGCGGAGATCTTCAGTAATGGAGTGGACCTCCTGTCTGCTCCAGGAGTTCTGGGCCACCACTGCTGCCTCTGCCGCTGCCTCTGCCACTGCTTCCCGAGGGAGCCTGAGTCACAGAGACAGCCCGCTCCCCTCTCGGCCAGCCCAGAAGTCTCTCTCACTGACCTGTAGCGCCTGTGGGTGGAGGGACCTTCTCCGCCGCCAGAGGTTCCATCCCTGAAGCCTGCCCAGATCTGCTCCTCTGGGGCCATGCGGCCAGGGCAGGGCAGGGCTGGGCTCTGCTGTCCGTGTGCGACGGACCTTTGGGGTCGGTTTTTCAGGGTCTCTGGAACGGAAATCTCCTCCACTGCGTTGCCGCATGGCTTGCACTGCTCCAGAATTTGTGGGGAGTTCTTTTTACAGAACATTTATGGGCTGTGATTTCGGAGCTAGCGTACATGAGTCTTTCTACTCCGCCATCTTGGCTCCTCCCCCTAGGGCTCCTTTTGTAGCTCCCTCCTCACACCAGGTGGTGAGCAGTGTGGTCCTTAAAAGGCTGCTCAGACACCCAAGGGGCTGCTGAATCCCACTGCTACTTCCAGTGAAAAGATGACTCCATGGCCTGCATGCAGGGTTGTGGCTACAGCTCTCAGAGTGTCTGCACCTGCTACTTCATCACTTGCCTGTCTCCATAGGACTTTGAGACAGGTAAAAATGGTAAAATGGTAGGGGTGTGATGTCTTTTGATTCATGTAGAGCTACATGAAGTCATCAGCCTCACTGTCTCTCCCGTAGTCCTGCCACTGTCCAGTGGCAAGGAGATGGAAGATGGAATAAAGAAAAGGCCAGTTTGGCTAGACCACAGAGTAAGGGAAGGGGAGCAATGTGGAATGAATAAGTAATAACCAAGACATGTTAAGAAAAGCTGGGCTTTAAAAAAGTTAGCACTTAACAGTTCTAATTTTCCAGAAGGAAAGATGTAAGGCTTATAACTATTATGGGAAGGTACTTAAAACTATTTGGGGCTTAAAATGGTTTTTCAAATCCTTTTTACATAGAAGCAGTGTACTAAGTCACCATTCTGTCATTTAAGTCACTTAGTAATTGAAATATTTCAGTGACTAGTTTAGGAGAATTATTCTTGTTCTAAATATTTCCCTTTCTGCTTATTAATGTGGTCACAGCCACATTCATTGGTTGCTTTGCCAGATGGCTGTGTAGCACATTCTATTTAGCAAAGGTTTGCATGATCCTTGTATGTGGGCATGTAGAAATGGCACTCATATGTTGCTGCCATATTCTATTGACTCTTCCTTCCATCTAGAGCAGTGCGGATTTTTTTTAGTGTAAAAATTTTCATGTTTTATTTTTAAAATTATATGTAAAAACAATTTTTAACTTTTTTTTTTTTAAATTTTGAGTTCTAAATTCTTTCCTTCTCTCCCTTCCATGAGGGAGCAAGCAATTAGATACAGATTATATAGGTGCAGTCATGCAAAATGTATTTCCATATTAGCCGTATTGTGAAAGAAAACACAAAGCAAAACAAACAAAAGCAAACCCAAAGAAGATAAAGAAAGTTTTAAAGAGTATCCTTTGATCTGCAGTCAGCCTCCATTAGCTCTTTCTCTGGAGGCAGATAGCAATTTCTATCACGAGTCGTTTGGAATTGCCTTGGATCATTGTATCGCTGAGAAGAGCTGAGTCATTCAGAGTTGATCATCATATAATATTGCTGTACAATGTTCTCCTGGTTCTACTCATTTCACTTTGCTTCAGTTCATGTAAGTCTTTTCAGGTTTTCTGAGAGCATCCTGCTCATCATTTCTTATAGCACAATCATATTCCATCACAATCATAGACCACAACTTGTTCAGCTATTCCACAATTGATGGGCATCCCCTCAATTTTCAGTTCTTTGCAACTACAAAAAGAGCTGCTGTAAATATTTTTGTACAAATAGATCTTTTTCCTTTTTCTTTGATCTTTTTGGGATATAGACCTGGTAGTGGTAATGTAGACCAGTAGTTCTTACTCTTAATCAGAGGGCTTGCCCTTTGGTTACAGTCTAGTAAAGCCAATGGGTCCTTTCCAGGATAATGCTTTTTAATAATGGAAGGTACTTTCTAAATTTCAATTAGATGCTAGTAAAAGTAAAGGTTCAATTTTTTTCCTATCCAGGTTCACAGACCCCTTGAAATCTGTCCACAGACTGGGTTGCTGAATTCCAGTTTAAGAATCCCTAATCTTGAAAAAGCTAATGCATCTCTAGGGATCTATCTAGGGCAGGGGTGAGGAACTTGTGTCCTCGCAGTCACATGTGGCCCTCTAGGTCCTCGGGTGCAGCCTTTTGATTGAGTTCAAGTTTGACAGAACAAATCTTTTTACTAGAGGGCCACATGTGGCCTCGAGGCCACAGGTTCCCCACCCCTGACTAGGGATAAGTGTGATAGCATTTTCCATCAGGAAAAATATCCTGTATATGAGAGATTCCTTTAAGGTCACTATGTTTAACATAACTTATGCTGTGAATGTTGGAGAAAATTTTTTTTTTTTTTGCTAATACAGAGAAACCTATCAGGTAGTGAATTAGAGTAGTAGATAGAACACTGAATTTTTTTTAAGGAAGACTTAGGTTCGAATCCTACCTCAGACACTTAGTATCTTTGTGACTGTGGGTTAAATTACTAAATTTATCTCAGCCTCTATTTTCTCATCTGTAAAATGGAGATAATCCCAGTACCTACTTCACCAGATTGTTGCCAAGTTGGATTGAGATAAGTGATTGCTTATATCAGATTGTTTATCATCTCAGGGAGGGGGAAGTGAAGGAGGGAGGGATAGAATTTGGAACTCAAAACTTAAAAAAAAAATGTTAAACATGACTGTACATGTATAACCTATATCAGATTGCTTGCCATCTTGGGGAGGGGATGGAGTTAGGGAGGGAGAGAGAAAAATTTGGAATTCAAACTCTTACAAAAATGAATTTTGAAAACTATCTTTACACTTAATTGGGAAAAAATAAAATACTATTGAGTAAAAAAGTTTAAAATTTCTTTGACATGTAATTGGAGAAAAATAAAATATTACATACTTTTTTTTTAAAAAGAGAAAAGTGATGAACTTTGTAAAATGTAAAGTACTATCTAAATGTTAGCTCTTAGTTGTTAAAGTTAATAAACATATTTTTTCAAGCAAGTTCATGGCTTCACACACAGTCATTTTGATTTTCTTTGTTATTTCAGTATTTGTTCTTGTCAACAGATGTTAATAGATTTTGAAGACACCCTGATAAAATGGAGGTCTTCTATAACTTGCAGGCATATGTTACTTCAGAATTCTGGCAATATATTGTCTTTTTTACATGATAGAAAACTGATGTCCAGACTAATCCATTTTCTTTTGTAGGAAAAGTTAACACCATTTTTGAGATCCAGGAAATTGAGATTCCATTCAACCAAGTCTTTGAATGCCATGAAGTAGTGACAGTAGCAGAAGCAAATGTCACTCACAACTATTGGGATGTTGCTTTAGAAGTTTTTGTCGAGAACAACACAGTCAGCACCAAAGGTAACATGCCAAAAGCACATCATAGGATGCTTTGAAACTTAAGGCTTTCATCAGATTCATTATTTGAAAGCATTTCTTAAGACCTCTTATCCTAGAGATGGATCCATAGTAAATGGAGAGCCAGATTCATGTCCCACTTCTGACAAGTATGGCTTGCTTGACTGTGGGTGAGTCAATTAATTTCTCAGTGTTCCAAGCATCTTTCTGTGACTAAAAATTGGAGAGAAGGCGCTGCCCTGCCTTGGTAGAGGGAGTTTCCTCATCCGGGAATTCCATATTCCCAATCCTTAGCCTGTTGTCTTCATCACTTAAAGTTTTTCCATCGGTAATCATTATCCTCATACTTGTGACCTTAAAAGCTCATGGAGTCTAGTTTGTGATGGGCTCAAGAAAAGCTTAATTATTTCTAGGTAATGTTTTAGCTGACTCTAGCAGATGCTGCAGTGGTACTGTTGACCCATCAGCACACTACAAGGCTTCCTTGATCTTGACTTTCTAAATTCCCATATCTGGTTTTTTGTTTTGTTTTGTTTATTTGGAGGCAGTTGGGGTTAAATGACTTGCCCAGAGTCACACAACTAGTAAGAATCTGAGGCTGGATTTGAACTCAGGTCCTCCTGATTCCAAGGACAGTACCCTTTCCATTGTACCACCTCACTGCCCTCCGGTGTCTCTTTTTGTCATTGACTTGGTAGTTCATGAAATTTCCTAGCCATATAATTACTCATTTTCTTGTGGATAACTCCCAGATTTACATTCTGGCTCTGACACTTGATACCTTGTATGACTTTGGGCAAGTCCCTTCTCCTCCCTGGGCCTCAGTTTCCTCCTTTGTAAAAGTAGATGACCTTTGAGGTCCCTTCCAGCTCTTTATCTTTAATAATATGTGTGACCTTGGACAAGTCACTTCCCTCCTCCCTAGGCCTCATTTTCCTCATCTGTAAAACGAGTGGCTTGATGACCTTTGCTCCACATCTGTGATCCTAGAATTCACTTGAGCTTTTATAGGAAGAAAGCTTTTCTTTTTTCCTAGCCTTTAAGGTTAAGGCAACACCAAGGTGAAGTCATCTTTTTTTTTTCCCTTTCAGAGTACTTCTGGGACAAAGATACGTTAATTACACCAAAGACTGCCCTTACTGCTGTGCCTGTTCCTACTACGAAACCTATCCCAAAAGAAAAACCCCATCCTGGTACCTATTCTGTTAAAAATGGGAGTGATATTTGTCTCTTGGCTACCATGGGGCTGCAGCTGAACATCACCAATGATAAGGTACAATTGTCTGCTCTTGTTGTCCCCGACCTCTGTCCTTAATAGGCCATTTTACTTTCAGCCTCTGACATTTTGGCCCTGGAATCATGTGAACTTCAAAAGGCTCCCTGACATTTGTGTTTTAGCTTTTATTTGGATCGATTACCATTTGGCATGAAGAAGGGTTAATATAACTTGGAAAAGTATCATGTCCAACATACCTTCATCTCTTGAGTAGTAAGAATCCTTCTTAGTCTTAAAAATGGCTTAGTTGCTGTGATTCTGCATTGCCAGCTCAAGAGTATAAATAGTTGGTCCTTATTTCCAGGCAACTAATGTCTAATCTTAGGTCTTCATCCAGAGCATTCATCTCTAGATTAGCAGGGGGTTGACATATAGAGTATGAGGCATAGATTGGTGAACTCTACTCCAATGCATCATTGTCTGCTGCTGCAGGACTACTGGATAACGATTCTAATTCCCAAAGTTCTGTGTGAAAAGCAAGCCAGGTGGATGGAGCTCTTGTACTCCAGAAGAAAAGGGCATACTCCCTTAGCTTTTTATTAAAGAAACTTTTTTTTTAAGGAACACTTCCTTTGCTATGACGTAAAAGTAGATTTCTGAATTGTGGCTCACAAGCCTGGAACAGCTTTAAAAAAACTTAGGTTTAATTAGAACAGGATTTCTTATCCATTTGTTTTTTGTTTGTCCTGGCCTCTTTGGGTAGTCTGGTGAGGCCTGTGAACCTCTTCTCAGAATAAGGTTTTTCAATAAATAAAGTAAAATACATAGGATTACAAAAAAACCCAAATATATTAAAATATGATGATCCAAATTTTTTTAAAAAAATTGTCAGAATCCAGGCAAATGTTATTTTGTTCAACCTCAAAGGTTATAAGGCCTTAGTACCTTCTTCCTTTCCCTAAAGGAAACTTCACTTTTGAACATTAACCCCAATACAACGGATTATTATGGCGAGTGTCTTAAGGAATCAGCCATACTTTGGTTGAATGACAGCAGCAGTTATCTTGAATTTCTCTTTGCTGTGGTAAGTAACAGTTTTGCATGAATTTCCTGGTTCCCAATTGTTTGACAAGCATGTATTAAGTGTATGCTGTGTGCTGGACACTTTGTTAGATGCTGGGGATACAGAGCTCAAACCGAAAGAGTTTCTGCCCTCAGGGAGTTTATATTCTCCTGGGGGGTGGGGTGGGGAGAGCATCAATCAACAAGCTTGTCATAGTGCATACTGTGTGCTACGCATTGTACTAGGGGCTGGGGATACTGAGACAAAACCAAAACAGTCCCTGCCTTCAAGGCATTTCTATCAAAATGTAATTCATTTCTCCTGGAGACTTAGATTGGAGTAAGTAACAGCTTTCCCTTTCAATTTTTCTGGTTTTGACCTTTATCTGCGAGCTCCAATGCTATGTCTGTGCAGGTATCTGTGTCTGTCAGTGTGGGTGTTCCCTCCACTGGTACAAATTCCCATTTAGTAGACCATTTGTCCCCTTCATAGCCACTCTGGTGATGAGTTGCTTGTCCTGGAACAACAGGCAGATCGCCTCATCCTGAGTCTGCCCAGCTTGGTATAAGGTCCTCCAGAGCTTGTATTCCACTGGCACAGACATCAAGAACCCAGGATGTCCCATATGCCACAATGAGGAGGCCTTTAAGGGAACCCTTCTATTCTAGTTCCTCTCCAAAATGTGGCTTGTGGGATTCTATTAAAGAGTCTCTGAGCTGGTCTCTTGACCATGGATGCTTAGGGTAAACTTTATGCTAAAGGTAACCATCTTGGTAAAGGGGAGGAGCCAGGAACTCCCAATATCTTTTTTTCTAAATGCCTTTGCTAACATGTTTTTAATATTGCTAGTTAGAACCCTATTATGTTCTCTAGAAATATTTTAGGCCTTTCAAAGAACAATTTCACTTTTGATCCTAACCTCAATGCAGTGCATGGTGGCTATGCCCTAACTCCCTCTGCTAACTTCAAGGGCCACATGCACAGTTCAGAAGGCTGTATAGGCTGGCCACCCTGCTCTTTACTTTTGGGTGGGTGTTAACTGTATCTGCAGGGTATTCTCAGAGTCTTAGTGCCAATTTAGATGATGTAGCCTCTCTGTGCCTCAGTGTCCTCATCTGTAAAATAAGAGGCTTGGACTTGATGACCTTTAAGTTCCCTTCTAGCACATATTCTAGAATTCCCATGAATTTCGGCAGTCCTGTGGCAAGTGGGAATCAATAGTCTTTGAGAGTCGTGTCCTTCTCTGGAGTGGTCTGTGCATAGAGATCATTTGAGAACTATTAATCTAGACGAGCAGTTTTCAGATTAGGGGTTATTTTTAAGACCGTTATTTCCACTTTTGTACAGCTAACCTAACGTGCTGTCTCTGACACGTACTGGAATGACTGTGGTCAAGTCCCTTAACCTCTCCATGACCTAGGCAACTCTCTAAGACTCGGTGGCTGAGTTGCCAAAGCACACACAAGGAGTTCCAGAAGACATCCTGGATTCCAACCAAGCCCCCCACTCCACTCCCCAAATTGGTTTTTATCAGAGCACGTTTGTTTTGCTCTAATCCGTAGCCTTCCCGCCTTCCCCGACAGAAGCATGGTCATTTGTAAACTAGTCTGAGGACTCACATAGATTAACTTTTAAATCAGGTAGGAATCAGATAAGAATATACCTTTTCTCCCTTTACTGAAATTGGTCTTCATGATTTGGCTTATCTTTGACTATATTAATTGTATTCAAAATTACTCATTAAGCTTAGCTTTGGTGGCCCTGGCCATATTGACTAGTTAATGTAAAGTCATGTGGGCTCCCTCTAGATTTAAAGTAGATCAAATATTTTTTAAACTTACCTTTAAATATTTTTTCCTATGATGTTTACTTTTGCTTTTTTTTTAACACACATAGAACTAAGCTTGATGGGCCAGATGTAAAAGGTATCTTCTTTGGGTCTGATAACAGGACAGTTGTTAAGAGTTTTATTGTGAAAATTTTTTTGAGCAAATTTTTGCTTGATTTGTCCAGTGTTACCATATGTTTAAAGTATGTATGGCTTCTTACAATTATCAGAACTGACTGTCCTAGGAAAATGAAGTTTAAAAATATTTTGGTATAAAAAATGTTAAAAAAAAAAAACTACTCCCAATAAAGCCCTTTGAATAATGCAATAAGATTTAAAAACCCCACTTTTATGTCTACACCATAAGACCTATTTGTGGTCTATACCACCTTCAGACTTAATGCATTTAGCTCCATAAAGGAAAGAATGCTGTTGTGTTTTTTTAATCCTAATTATTTACCCTATAATGCTAATTAGAATTATCTAGGGAATCTTAAGTGACCTAGGACCTTGCGATCGAAACTGTGGTGAGGAAGGAGTAGGAATATAGATGAAAAGGCTTTTTTATTTCTTTTGAGGTCCCTTAGGAGAGATAGCATGGGGTAGTAGATAGAGAGCCAAAAAGACCCAGGTTCAAGTCTTGCCTCTGATGTACACGGGTTATGTGACCCTGGGCGAATCACCTCTCAATGTCCTAAATAACTCTGGAAGCCTAGAAATTGCAGAGAAGTTTCCAACCTACATTGGTAGAAAGTATTTCTTCAGCTAGAAGTTTCTCAGGCCAATAAAATCCTAGGCCCGCTCCCTGTCCCTGTATCCAGTTGCTCCCATGGATTCAGGATCTCATGTTGGAAGGGGGGTACCCCACTCCACTGCTGTAGTTGCCCACCTCACCACACATTGCCACCCATATTCAATTCCTGTTTTTCTTCAACGATATTGATCTGTGCTTGGCTTTCATCTGCTCCATTATTCATCTGCCTTGGCCTATCTCTTTCCCTCTGGATGTTTAATGTTCTCTGTAGGCAGTTGTGAGATGATTCTATGTGTTGTTTAACTGAAAGCTTTCTTCAAACAGAAAAATGGCAGCCGGTTCTATCTGAAAGGGGTGAATGTCAGCTTGACTTTTGTAAACAGTTCTGGTAAGCCAAGCTGGGTCCTCCCAACTTGAGGAGGGGAGGGGGGCTCCAGAGGGAAAGGATAACTGAGGGTTACTAGGAACCTGGCACTTGACCTTGGGTTAGCTATATTTAGCAAAAACTTAACTATTTCAAGTTCTTCTAATGTTTCCCTTGAGACCAAATGCTAGTTTATTGTTGGAAATGAAGTCATATCTAAAATTTGGAATCTTGCTTAATTAAAGTTTATGGATGGAACTCCAAGATAAGCAGAGTAGTAAGTCCTTTCAAAGTAGGGAAGGGGAAGAGGAAGGGAATAAGCATTTCTATGATACCTACTATGTGCCAGACATTGCGCTAAGCACTTTTTACAAATATTATCTCATAATATGGCTCAAAAGGATCAGACATATTTGGATGAAAGGCTGAAAGCTAAGAGTGGTGGAGTGACAAGGGCATCAGACTTTGAGTCAGAGGACGCGCCTTAGGCAAGGCACTTTACTTTTCTGGGTCTCAATTCCCTCTAGTAAAATGAGGTGATTGAACTAGACAGCCCTTGAGATTCCTTCCATCTCCAGCTCTGTGATTCCATGTCTGATCTTGGGCAAATCCCTTCCCTGGGCCTCAGTTTCCTCCTCTGTAAAATGAGAGGGTTGGACTAGATGATCTACGAGGCTCTGTGTTCCATCTCTAACTCTCTAATTTTATGTGCCTTTGAGCAAGTCCCTTCCCCTTTATGGGCCTCAGTTTTCTCCTTTGTAAAATGAGGGGGTTTGAAAAAATGACCCTCGGGGTCCCTTCCAACTCCAAGTCTATGATTCTGAGGAGAATATTAAAGATATTTAGTAAACCCAATAGCTATCACAAATAATAAATTATGAAAAGCAGTTCTGTGAGTCCTGAGCTAGCACATTTAACTGAGAATCTTAAGACCTCCCATAAGTTCTAAGTTGATATTTAAAGAAATAATTAACTTTTATCTTTCTTTAAAGATTTCGTTGCTGCAAATAACAACCTTAGCTATTGGGATGCCCCAATAGGAAGCTCTTACATGTGCAACAAAGAAGATGTCATTGCAGTTTCTGACACCTTTCAGATAAATACTTTTGATCTAAGGGTGCAGCCTTTCAATGTGGTGAAAGGAAAGTTTTCTACAGGTAAGAATAAGCCAGATTTTGTTCAAACTTTCTTCTGTGGACACATTATCACAGAAGCCATGAACCCAATAGTCTCATAGAGAAAGTAGGTACTTTTCTGGGTATCAGGCATAGGTCAGACTGCAGACGGGATTGAAATTTGTACTCACTTTGCTCAGACTCAGTTAGTCAAACTGTCAAGAAGAGCCAAACACAAAGAAAAAAATGAATGAAAAAAAGGAGAGCATCTTTAGTCAATTTAGTTAATGGGTTAGACTACAGGTCGGCAAACTACGCAGGTCTGTTTTTGTATGGCCTGTGAGCTAAGAATGGTTTTTACATTTTAAAATAAAATTTAATTGGATTTCAAAATGTAAAAACTAAGCAGGCAATAGGCCGGATTTGTCCATAGTCCATGGTTTGCTGACCCCTGGGCTAGCTCACCCCCTCCCCTTTTTTGAAGACAAGTTTTAGTATGTGATAAGAACATGACAACTAAGGCCAACAGAAAGGGATAGCTTAAATCTCCCTTCATTCCTTATCATACCTGTACTATTGAGAAATCCAGTTTTTATCTTTATTTTTCAAACCTCAAGTGACCAGTTTAACTGGAGATCTTTGAAAAATATGGTAAATTTGCACTATCTTGTCCACCTCAACAAAGCACAAGATTTGAAATGATGTGTGCCTGGGCACAGGTGAGCTTTGGAGAGTACCCCCAGTGGTAAACAGCGTATTCTTACATATACTGATCCTAAAAGCAATGTCAACTTTATAGATGTATTGAAAAAAAAAAAGTAACATTAATAGCATTACAGGATTATTCACTGTTGCAAATTCTAAATCATGCACATGTTTCTTTCACTAAAATTCCCTTTCTCTCTCTATTTAGTTTTGTTTTGCAACCAGGGATAAATAGAACATATCAATTATTCCCATCTTCTGCATACAGAATTCTCATAGTTAAATATAACCCATAAGCCTTAGAGTGTATTGCAAATAAAACTAGCCATGCCATTCAGTGATTTTGCAATGGGGTTGAATTTTGATTTTAATTTCATTCTGTGAAAATTAAGCGTTTCATATCACTGCAACCTAAATGTTTACTTCTGAAATTAATTTTTTCCCTCTTGTCAATCCCTCAATGGTTTGGATTCTTTGAGAACTTTATTTTGGGTATTGTTTTGTGACCTGTGTTACTAACCTTGCCTTTGGTTTCAGATTTCCATTGAGGGTTTGAATCCATTCAAATGTGTTTATTCCTCAATTATTTATAATAGAAATGAGCTGTGTTTTCTTCTCATTTGGAACTCTGGCCTTACATGTGCAAAGGTTTTTTTGTTTTGTTTTTATAATTCAGTACCTTTCTTATCTATATTTTTTTCGTTTTGTTTTTTTTTAATAAAAATTTATTTATTTAACTTTTTACATTCATTTTCACAAAATTTTGGGTTCCAAATTTTCTCCCCTTTTATCCCCTCCCCCCACCCTAATACACCGAGCATTCTAATTTTCCCTATCACCAATCTGCCCTCTCTTCTATCATCCCTCCCTTCTCTTGTCCCCATCTTCTCTTTTGTCCTGTAGGGCCAGATGACTTTCTATTCCCCATTACCTGTATTTCTTATTTCCTAGTAGCAACAACAATACTAAACAGTTGTTCCTAAAACTTTTTGAGTTCCAAATTGTCCCCATCCCTCCCTCCCCACCCATTCCCTTTGGGAAGGCAAGCAATTCAATATAGGCCCTATCTGTGTAGTTTTGCAAATGACTTCGATAATAGTCATGTTGTGTAAGACTAACTGTATTTCCCTCCATTCTATCCTGCCCCCCATTGTATCTATTCTGTCTTTTGATCCTGTTCCTCCCTGAGTGTTGACTTCAAATTGCTCCCTCCTCCCATTACCCTCCCTACCATCACCCCCTTGCCTTGCTTATCTCCTTCTCCCCCACTTTCCTGTATTATAAGATAGGTTTTCATACCAAAATGAGTATGCATTTTATTCCTTCCTTTAGTTGAATGTGATGAGGGTAAACTTCTTGTTTTTTTCTCAGCTCTCCTCTTTTTCCCTCCACTAAAAAGTCTCCTGCTTGCCTCTTGAATGAGATATAATTTACCCCATTCCATTTCACCCTCTTTCCTCCCACTACATTTCTCTCTCACCATTTACCTTAATTTCTTTTAAGATATGGTCCCATCCTATTCAATTCACTCTGTGCTCTCTGTCTCTGTATGTGCATGCATGTGTGCATGTGTGTGTGCGTGCATGCGTGTACATGTGTGTGTATGTGTGTGTGTATGTGTGTGTGTGGTCCCACCAACTACCCAGATACTGAAAAGTTTTCAGAGTTACATATATTGTCTTTCCATGTAGGAATGTAAACAGTTCACTTTTGGTAAGTCCCTTATGAGTTCTCTTTGCTGTTTACTTTTTCATGCTTCTTCTCATTCTTGGGTTTGAAAGTCAAATTTTCTTTTCAGCTCTGGTCTTTTCCTCAAGAATGCTTGAAAGTCCTCTGTTTCATTGAAAGACCATATTTTCCCCTGAAGTATTATACTCAGTTTTTCTTGGTAGGTGATTCTTGGTTTGAGTCCTAGTTCCTTTGACTTCTGGAATATCCTATTCCATGCCCTTCGATCCCTTAATGTAGAAGCTGCTAGATCTTGAGTTATCCTGATTGTATTTCCACAGTACTGGAATTGTTTCTTTCTAGCTGCTTGCAATATTCTCTCCTTGACCTGGGAATTCTGGAATTTGGCCACAATGTTCCTTGGAGTTTCTCTTTCTGGATCTCTTTGAGGTGGTGATCGATGGATTCTTTCAATACTTATTTTGCCCTCTGGTTGTAGAATCTCAGGGCAGTTTTCCTTGATAATTTCATGGAAGATGATGTCTAGGCTCTTTTTTTTGATCCTGACTTTCAGGTAGTCCCATAATTTTTAAATTGTCTCTCCTGGATCTGTTTTCCAGGTCAGTTGTTTTTCCCATGAGATATTTCACATTCTCTTCCATTTTTTCATCCTTTTGGTTTTGTTTTGTGATTTCTTGGTTTCTCAGAAAGTCATTAGACTCCATCTGTTCCATTCTAATTTTGAGAGAACTATTCTCTTCAGTGAGCTTTTGAACCTCTTTTTCCATTTGGCTAATTCTGCTTTTGAAAGCATTCTTCTCCTCATTGGCTTTTTGAATCTCTTTTGCCAATTGAGTGAGCCTATTTTTCAAGGTGTTATTTTCTTCAGCATTTTTTTGGGTCTCCTTTACCAAGGTATTGACCCGTTTTTCATGCTTTTCTTGCATCTCTCTCATTTCTCTTCCCAGTTTTTCCTCCACCTGTCTAACTTGATTTTCAAAATCCTTTTTGAGCTCTTCCATGGCCTGAGCCCACCGGACATCCCCCTGGGATGTCTGGGATAGAGAGGCCCCGCCCTCCATGTCTTTCCCTGATGGTAAGAATATTTCCTCGTCATCAGAATTGAAAGGCGGGAACATCTGTGCCCCCTCAAAGTAGTTCTCTATAGTCTTATTTTTCTTCCCTTTTCTAGGCATTTTCCCAGCCAGTTACTTGAGTTCTGAGATTCCTGTCCACCCCCGCCTAGATCTGCCCAGCTATTGATTGGGTCTGAGATTCAAATGGGCTTTCTGTGGCAGGTGGGGCTGCTATTCAATGTGAGCTTAAGTTCTGGTGCTCAGGTTGGGGCAGGGCTGCCTCCCAGGCTCGGTTCCCTCAGGGGCTTTATGCAGATACCTTCAGTAATGGGGCAGGTGGGGGCAGGGCCATCTCCCAGGCTCAGTTCCCTCAGGGGGTTTATGCAGAGACCTTTGGTAATGGCCCTGAACTTCTGCCGGGGGCTACCGCTGGTGCCTCTGCTGCTGCCACTGCCTCTGCAGCTCCCTCTGCCGCTGCCTCCCAAGGGGGCCCGAGCCATGGAGACACCCCGCTCCCCTCTCGGCCAGCCCAGACGTCTCTCTCACTGACCTGTACCGTCTGTGGGTGGAAGGACCTTCCCGGCCGCTGGATGTTCCATCCCTGAAGCCTGCTTAGATCTGTTCCTCTCGGGCTGTGCGGCCAGGGCAGCACAGGGGTGGGCTCCACTTTCCGGGGCGCGATGGACCCCTGGGGACGGCTCTGCAGGGCTCTCTGGAACGGAAATCTCTTCCACTGTGTTTCTGTGCGCCTTGCTCCTCTCTCATGGGGAGTTCTTCTTGCAGGAAATATATGGGCTGTGGGTTCGGAGCTAGCATACGTGAGTCTTTCTACTCCGCCATCTTGGCTCCACCCCGCTTACATGTGCAAAGGTTTAAGAATATTCATCTTTTTTTTTTTAACCATACAACCTGGTAAACTGATACCATGCTATATTAATCCATTCACAGACTCTTGTCCATGGGTACCTAAAATCACACCAGGTATGCTTGGACAAGTAGGGCAAGATGTAGGAATTGGGATGGAAAACGGAGAATGTGCATTGATCACAGAAGGATCAGTGTGGTACATGGTAGAAGAGAGTCCTAGATTTAGAGGCAAAAGCCCTGAGTACGAGTCTTAGCTCTATTCGACTGCCTGTGTCATCTTCAGCAATTTACTTCTCTTCCCCTGGGCCTCAGTTTCCTCTTCTATAAAATGAGGTAGTTGGACTAACTGTCTTCTGAGGTCCCTTCCCGCTGCTACAGTTTTGTGATCCCATGGTGTATCCTTGGGCAAGTCAATTCCTTTCTATGGGCCTCAGTTTCCTCACCTGTAACATGAGAGGATTGAACTAAATGACTCCTTAAGTCCTATCTAGCTCTTGATCTAGGAGCCTCTGGAGCCAGAACTTTTCTCTGTGACTTGGGGAGTAGGATAAAACAGCCCATCTTTTTGACTCCTGGGTATTTGTGGTATAGTCCGTTGTTTGTTTCTGTGGGGAAGATGAGATCTGGCAGCCTAAGCTCCTCTGGTCCAACATTTCTAGCAATTTCCATCCGTGATCCCAAGTAAACAGTTGGGGGATGTGGCTCCCATCTGTGAGTTGGGAGGGAGTATCACTTTCTTCACCTCCTCTAGAGTCCCCAAGTCACTCAACCTCAAGGAAAAAGGACTCCATCTGGAGACATTCACCTTCCCATCCAGCTTCCATTCCAGTTCTGTGGGCCCTATTCACTTCCTATAAAGCAACAGGAGCAGACGACCTTGAGGCTGAGTCTTGAGCCTCTGTTTGCCAACTCCTTGGTTGGGGTCATCTCCCATTCTCTGGGGCTTTCATCTGGCTCTAAAAGTTGCTTGCTTAAAACAACTTGCCCTTTGAAAACTAAGCAAAATTTTTTTTTAAGTATAAGCAGTTACAGACGAATCAAGGATTTTGCTTGTATTTACCATTTGTTGCACACTTTTTCTGTCTACAGCCCTGGCGTACTCACTGGATGATGACAACATTGTAATACCAGTGTTAGTTGGTGTCAGGCTTGCAGGCTTGATTCTTACTATAATAATTGCTTACATAACTGGCAGAAGAAAAATCTATGCCGGATATCAGGCCTTGTAAACGGAGTCACTGTTTACCGTATGATGAAGCAAGTGTAAGTTCCAAAATTAAACACCATTCAGTTAAAAAACCCTAGAATCTAGGGGATGTGGAGAAGTGGGAACTGAAACCAGAAACAACAAGAGCAAATGAAACAGCAGCAATAAAAAACAGAAAATGAAATGCATGGTCTTGTGGCTTTACTTTCCTAACTAAGAAGTAAACTCATTGGGTCTCCACTCTTAAATCCACCCCCCCCCCCAAAAAAAAGGGAGAAGGAGGGAGGGAGGTAGGGAGAGAGAGAGAGAGATTCATAACCAAATGGATTAAAGATCTCGTTTTTGTGCTGTTTTTACTATTTCAGCATTTGAGTTTTATACTTCTATGACAAGAGATAAGGAACACATTTAATAATAAAAGGAATTATCTGCACATGGCAAGCTGGGGCATTTTTTCCCTCTCCCCTTCCCCTTCCCACTGAAATTTGTACTTGCTTCTTCTGTTTCTTTACAATGACCTGTTTGGAAGACAAACTTAACGCAACCTTTGCTAATTCTGTCCATCTTGATCTTAGAAGTACTTGTGAATGGATTTGGCCAGTGCCAGGCACTTTCTCATTCTTAGTACTGGATGCTCCCTTTAAAGCATCTTGAACGTGTTTGTTTGCTGTAGCTGTGAAGCCCAGAGTTATAGAAAGATTTCTTTTTCTCCTCTTCCCACTTCCTCTCCCTCCCCTCCCACTTTTCCCTTTATTACTGTGGCTTCTCTTTGGTTTTAGACAAACAAACTACTGGATAGTGATGAAAGCACAGAATCCCAACTGAATTCTTTCAATTACATTTCTAATTCCTTTAGCTCACAGACTGTCATGATACTCATTGGTGAGCTCTCTGTAGACTGACTTCTTGTATCTGCAGTCATAAAACTAACAGAAGTTTCTTTTTGGCTATTATAGCATCCTTGCTGGTATTGGGTTGAAAAAGGGAATGCCTAGCTGATTAATTAGTTTGACATCTAGATGATGAAGGGCACTTATAGTGTTTTGTGCAGGGCCCGAATGTCACTGTCTTCTTGGAGCAATGCTCATTCCCAAAATGCTCTCATCTCTCTTTCTGAGCCAGCATGACTTGCTGCCTGACTTTTTTTTTTACTACTCTTCCTTTCCCCCATTGAAATGGTTCTGTGCTAATTAGAACTTGCATTGTGGTTGTTTCTGATGGCAGGTTCTGTTTGTCTATTTTGTACTGCCTTGTGTGCCTTATGGTGAGATGTGCTCGTTATCCTTTCATAGGCAGCACCTAACGTTTATGAAGAATGATTTGGGTGGAACAAATGCTTTGGGGCAGAGCAAATCATTGGGGCTTGGTGGGTGGTAGAGAGCACATAAGTTGATGGTCAAAGTAGAGCATCCTTTTTCCTTGTTTTTTTTTTCTAGAAGAGGGAAGGAGACTGATGCTGATAAACTATTATCATGGAGATTTTGATTTTTTTGCAATCTAATCATTGTAAATGATACGGGTGGGCACTTACATGCCACAAATCTTGACTGCACTATTTATACACTATATATACCCAAAAGTCTGTGCAGTTTTAAGTAGATGAAAACAACACAAACTTTTTGGACCTTCTGCCTATGGAGATGGAGTAGGGAGAGACTGAGAGATTTGAAGACTGAGAGTATGAGACTGAGAAACAAATTGAGAGAGGAGGTTTGAGAGAGAAAGAGTGAGAAAGAACTTGAGATTGAGAGATTTCCCCAGACACCTACACAATGCCCATGCATGTTTGGTCTAGCGCTAACAAGCCTGTTGGATTGATGGCTATTTTTCACCTGCCCTTGGCCTTTGGTTATTTGGCGCTTTCACTCAGCTGGTACAGAATTAGCTTGGTACTTAGCTGAGAGCTATACAGAGCCATAGGACCATGGTATTCAAACACTTCCTAAAGATGAATTATAAACTTGGTAGCAAAGACTGTAGATGACTACTTTTATCATTTGTTGAGCATGAAAAGAAATCTGGAAAGTCTATCGAGAGTTCTTAATTTCCAATCAGGTTTTAGTATTGGTGGCACAATGAGGAAAGATAATGCACAAAAGGCTTAGGGCCTTCAGTTCCAAACTGAAACTCTTGTAAATTGAGAGCATAGGAGGGAGGCATGGAACTCAACACAGTTGAACCAAGATTTCGATCTGCGGATTACATACCTGCCTTGTATTTTAAAAATACCTCTAATTACCACTGTTTTGTAGAAGGGCTGATTTGCAATTTCATTGACTTGCTTCTTTAATGTGGATTTGTTTATATATAGCTGTTTCGGCTGTTATTTTGTATAGCTGTGTGTCCTTTACACCTTGTGTGTAGCTCATTCACACCACAAGGTTGAACTGAATGCCAAATCTGAGGATAGTAAATACCTTCATGGTAACTTACCAGTAGTTAAAAGAGACTTTACAAGAGGAAAAACTGGTCTATGTCAATATTCGCTCATGTGTTTCTGCTTAAAATTGTTTGAACCACTGTCAATTTAACCCACATATTGCTTTACAAAATAAAACTTTTTTTCTTTCTTAAGGAAACTTGGTCACATTTTGTTTAAATGGTTCAAGCCAAGATTTCTCACACAGTGTAATTTTCTTTCTAAAGGAGAAACTTGGACACTCTGTTAGTGGAAGTGAGATCAAATTATTTTGTCCCTGGCTCCCACTTCCTTTCCCCCACCCCCTTCCCATTCATGTTTTCATCATGTTATTGGTGAGTTGCCTGGTGAAGGGAGTTTCTACATTTCTTATACCAAGGGATAAAGTTACAAGGCAGGGAGAATTTGTTGGTGGCAAGATGTGTATTGGGGAAAGAAGGGGGAGGCTAGAGTGTGAGGAACCCTGGGAGTGAGTAGGCTTCTTGGCATTGAATTTTTTGCCTTTGGACTAGATAACCTCTAAAGTTCCTTCCAGCTCTAAATCTCTGATCCCAAATCTCTGAGCCTATCATCTTGTGAACCTTTCCAAAACCCAAGGGGTACTGGTATTGTTCTGCATTCTCTACTCCACCACTTAGGTTTATCAAAAGCCGAAGGCTCTTTCAAGGGTTAGTGTGTGGTCTACGACTGGACAAACTGCAAACTGTGTTTTTCTTACAGTATCTAGAGTTTGTATACACCTTAGACCAAAGGTAGATCTTCTGAGTTTACCTAGCCTCTCTTCTGACTTCTAAGACTGGGTGTGGGTCTTTAGTGTCAGAGGAGAACCACTTGCTCAGAAGCTCAAGGTGGGTCGGAACCATGGACACTCTCCTTAAGTAGTCTTCATTTCTGTATTGCACATATAATTATAATTCATTTCTCACTTTTTAAAATAATGGAACCCTCTAAGTTTGAGATAAGAAGATTATTATCATGATAGATCATTTGATCACGAGAGACATTTTCTCCATAACTCAATTGATTTAATTTTCTCCATTTTACTATAACCAAGCCTTTTATGAAGAGTTGATCATTGTGATTACTGACTCTGTACCAACCAACTGTTTGACTTTGGATAAATCACTTTGCCCGCTCGGGTCCTCAGTTTCCCCACCTGCAAAATGAGAGACTGGACTAAATAAATGATCTCTTTGCTCCCTCTTCCAACTCTGAGTCTTTGATTTTCCTTGGACTTTGTGGGATACTTAATTTTCATTTAAGTATGAATGCCCCACAGGGCAGCTAGGCAGTACAGTAGAGAGCATCATCTTCCTTAGTTCAAATCTGGCCTCAGACACTTAACTAGCTGTGTGACCCTGGGCAAGTCACTTAACTCGGTTGGCCTCAGTTTTGTTATCTGTAAAATGAGCTGGAGAAGGAAATAGCAAGTCACTCCAGTATCTTTGCCAAGAAACCCCAAATGGGGTCACAAAGTTCAGACATGACTGAAACGACTAAGTAACTATGAACCAGCCAAACACTTGAGCATCCTAAACCCTAGCTAGTGACATATCCTTTGTTTTCTAAGATGATGCAACAGGAAAAGGCAGCATCTTCAATCTCTTACTGTTTCACAAATTGATTATTCCAATATTTCATCTCTTCATCTTTCTCTAAGAAGGCCATTTCAGCCTTCTCGCTTTCTTTATCATGAACTGTTTTCATCCATCAATAAAATGCAATTTTCTTCTTAGGTACCAGGATAGAACTGAACTGGTATCAAGTTGTTTTTTTCCAGTTTAAGTGATAGGACAGATGTCCTAAGAACAGGCTGATAATACTGCAAATTGAAGCTATCACACCAAAATGTAATTTTTAATGCTGTTTTCTCAAGGAGAGCTTGGTATCAGAGATGGACTTGTAATTGGTTTGAGGGGATTTGGGGCTTTGTAACAAATTCAGAATAGAGTGGTGCCTTCTTCTAGTTGAGCAAAAAGCATATTCCAAGTGTAGGTTTGCATCACAGCAGTCATGTTGAAACTTGATTTGAAGTATTCTTTAATTGTCTAGCATTTTAGGAATAACAGTTTGAAGAATCTAGTTAAAAGTTGTCTTTAAATCTCAGCTGCAAAATTCTTCTGTCTTGCTCAGTTATTCTGTTGGACCTTTTCTAATAACATTCTGTTCACCTTTGCTCTATAACTGTGCTTTTTGGAAATAGAGAAATCTGTGCTGCTTTTGTGATTTTAAAATTAATCCCAAAATAATTTTTTTTTGTCTTTTCAACACTAGGTGGTGTTAAGCCCTCACTAGGTGACAGGTCATCCAGAGACTTTCAGAATGAAATTAACTTTGATTTAGGTTGCAGTCTTGTTAAAATCATGACCTTTCCATTGCTTATAGAAGTACAAAAGTAAATTTGAATCATGTCTAATAAAATATTGGATTCTAATGAAGTATTTTCCCTTGAGTCAAGAGCTACTCGAAATTAGTTTTTTCTACTAGTTGAGAGCATTTGAAGTAGGTGATAAAGTTCTTTCTTGATGCCTTGTTGCCTGAATTACCTTTTTGATTCACTTTACTCATTTATGGCTTTTGATGGAAACTAAATTGGTAATATTCATTAAATTAGGTGTCATTATGAGTAAAAAATATCTAATTTTGGAGGAAGATTAATATGAGTCAGACTCCAGTTTGGCACCTCATTTTGCCACCATAAAAGAATTCAGATTGTGTCACAACTCAAGTCTGGTGCTTTATGACAGGAAAACAATGTATAGGTAGATGGTAGCAAGCTGCTGAGTGCGAATTTGGGTAAGGGAAGGAGTAGAGAAGATACAGGGCTCAACAGCATTTCACTGATCTGACACCCATAGTTTATCTGGATATAGACGAGAAGGAAGGCAGTTTTCAAGGTCACACACACTTGATTTCTAGGAGTGAAGTAGATGACACTGATTGCCTCTAGTTTTATTGATAGTTCTAACAAACTTTGTTATTTGGTTTTCAAGATGAAGCAGATTAGAAGTGATGTTAGAAGGGGTGTTAGAAACAAATTGAAGGCCAGGAAAACTGGCATTTGACAACCTAATATAGAAGGAGGCAGGGATTCCCACTGTATAGTAATCAGGTATCATTTAGTACAGGGGACCTGAAGACCTCAGTGGTCCCTACGGGCATCGTTGTGTTACAACCCAGGATCATACTTGATTTTCATGAAAAAAGATAACCTCCCAAAAAAGTTCAGTTACTGTCAGTTTTCCCTTTAATAAGGCAGGGAAGAGGATAAATGCATTGTGGAAAATTTCCAATCCAATATAGATGATTTTTTTTAAAGATGTACTGCTTATAGGCCTATGTTTCACTTGGTTATCTGAGAAAATTCACTTATGTTGAAACAATTTATTCCATAATGAGGTTAGAAAAACCCAAGAAGAGGTGATAAAACACTTCCCTCTTCTCCAGAGAAAGACAGGGAGAGGAACTAAGACAGCAAGTGACCAACATAGTGGTTGTGTCTGTGTTATTTACAGTAAAAAAGTGGGGGCAGAGTAGGGTCCTATATTTAAACTGTTGTTTAAAAGAAGGGAGAGCGCAAAAACCCCACAAACCAAAAGACATCAACAAAACCTATTTTTAAAATTAAAGTGAAAAAGAAATTGAGTATTCTGATATGATTTGACAACTTTTCATTTAACCTTAATTTTGATCGGTTTTCAGTTATTTTTTTTGTCTCCAATTTGCCCTTTTTCCCCATCTAGCTGAAGAATGCCGCACAGACCATGACCATGACTACTACGCCCTGCCCACAGCAGTAGGAACATCATTGGGAGTATTACTTATACTGTTGCTGTTGGCTTACATTTTTCACAGGCACCAGAGTCTCAACTATGAGCGCTTTTAGCACCTGGACTGACCCTGCTCCAGTGTAGCAGCATGTTTCCCACATAATCAAAATAAAGTGGTTTCTTAAGTGACTATTAGTTCAAGTTATTTTTAGGGATAAATAACAGGCCCAATATTTTAAAAGGGAACATTTCCGATGAAAGCTGTACTGTTTGTAAAACTGCAAATCAGAATTGTGCCTTCACTGGCCCTTAGCTAAGATCTTGAGTTCTGCAGTTTGTCTACATTCAACACTGAAAGGAACACTTCTGCAATCTTAGCCAGACTTTGACCAGAAGTTCAAGTGCCTTAAACTATGATGAACATGGGCACCATTTGAATAAAATATGTACTTGTGTATAAATAAAATGATGGACTTGTTTTCCTGCCAGTATATTCATGTTCTGATGTCTGAACACTTGTGATTAAAGCTTTATCACCATGCCTTCTGTATACTGTTCATTACAATAAATATTGATGATGCGGCCCAAGTGCCTATCAGATATCATCAACCTTTGGGTTTCCATTGAGTAAATAAAGAGATGCTGGTCCTAAGACCAGCTGGCATTCGAAAGAATACAGGACCATTATACTGGTTGCCTTTGTTTAACAGAGACAGCTGTCAGGAAGTGGGGGTGGCTGGGAATACCAAGCTTGGACTTGGGAACTTTCTTTTTACTAGTTGTGTGACCTAGGAAAGTCTCTCAACTGCTTTGAGCCTCTCTTTTCCCCCTCTAAAATGAGGGCAATTGAACCACCCTCTGCCTCATTTGAAGTGTCAGAGTTTTGAAAATCTCAGGGTCTTAAAGGAATATCAGCTGAGATTGTTCTAGGTTAACAAGAAGATACCCTAGTAAGGATGAAGCTAGCCTTACCATCTTGCCCAGGCGAAACCCCACCAAGGAGGCCAAGCAAAAAATGACTTGCTTCTGAGCTGGAGGATGGTGGAATGCCTTGAGACCATGTTATATAAGGATCGGGTGAAGGAATTGGGAAGATTTAATCTGCATAAGTGATAAGAGCTGTCTTGGAGAATTTGAAAGGCCATCACCAACATGAGGGAATAGATTTGCTGCTTGGATCCAGGGAGCAGAAGAATCAGGAACAGGGAGTTGAAGCTGAGAAGAATAAAAATGAGACTTGGTATCAGGGAATCCTAACAGGGCTGTCCAAAAGTGGAAAGGGCTGTCATGGGGTGGCGGGAATGTAGTGGGGTCAGGCCCCTGAAGGTCTTCCTATGAGATGGAAAGATAAGAACACTTGTCAGGTAGTTGGGAGGATTGCCTGAGATGACTGTAGAGGTCTCTTCTAGCCCTGGCATTCTGTGATAACTGTATTTCTTTCCATTTACTTGGGTGATCTCTAGCAGATTAAATTTTGTTCAAGATTGCTTGTTTTCCTTGGGCACCAAGCAGCTCCTGGAGGGAGACTCTCTCCCCGCCATCTCCAAACCTAGCAGTCATACTCTAGCTGCTTAAAGATGTGAGATATAGGCAGGGTTGGGTGTTGACCAGGTGTAGCTAGAAGCTCCTGATGCTAAGAGGGGCAGGAAAATATCCCCTTACTCACTATTCCCTGACTGCAAGAGGCAACACAGTGTGATAGGCAGGCCATTGAATTAGGAAGCAGCCTCGAAATTTGGCCCACTCTACCGCATGAGGTTGGCCAAGTGTCTTTCTCCTCAGGGAATTGACTTCCTCTTCTATAAAAGGAAGGGGGGAGTCAGTGCTCGGAATATATGAATTTTCTCTTTCAAAGAGAGTAAATGTATGTGTTTGACATGCAGGAGGGTGTTGAGTTGGGAAGAGACACAAATTGACTTGCTTTACCATTTTATTAATATCTATTTTAGTAAGTGGAAAGATACTGGCCTGTTTTCAGAAAATTGTAGATATTTGATCTTTTTCGTTTAGTTTTCTGAGACGCTAGCAGCAAAGAATTATCATTTTACTAACTGATTATTGGTTTGGCATCTCATTTGGCCTTCCTTAATGAAGGGCAGGAGGTCCTATAATTCCTTTTAATAATTTATTGAGATTCACACTGCAAACCCAGAGTCCTTTAGCATCTGCCTTTCTAATTAAAATACAAGTGGAGGCTGTGAGTTTAAAATAGCAAGGAGCAAGTTTATTGCCCATGTATAAACCAACTTATGTGTCCCTGTTTTTTTTCTTAGATACGTTATTGATGTTTGGCTGAAATTCAGTTCAACAACCATTTATATTTCTCAAAATTTTTTAGCAAAGGAAACCTATTATATTGAAATATGGTTATCAAAAAAAACCAAAAACGAGTTCACTGCTGCCATGTTAATGACCCTTGGCCTAGGGCCTAGATCCCTGCCAAGGACCTCAAGGGCCATCTTGTCCAGCCCTGTGATGAATGAGATGAAGCAACAGAAGTCATTCACCGCCTCCCTTCGGAACCCTCCTTACATTCTGTGTGACATGACCATTTAGGACGGGAATGGCCCTCAAGCAATTAGTAAAGTGTCTCCTCGGTGCTGGGCTCTAAAGTTCAGAAATGGGAGCAGGGAAGGGTTGCTGCAGAGAGGTCCACTGAGACTGTGTCAGGGCAAGCTTCCTCACGGTTGAGGCTGTCCAAAAATGGAATGGGCTGCCCAAAAATGGAATGGGCTGCCCAGAGAGTGGCGAGAAGCAGCTCTCTGGAGCTTGTCCCACCAGCTTGTGTCACCATACTTGTCCTGTGTTTGGTTGGGGGTAGCTAAGGTTAAGAATCACTCAAGGAAGATGATCCACTAGTTTTTGCTTTTACATGATAAAAACTGAATTGGGCACGTTGTCTTTCTTGCCAGTACAATAATCACTACAAAGAGCTACAAGCTCTGGTGGCTTTGTATAATGTTAACACACTGGGGCCTAGTTGGAACACTGGCCTCATCTCCCATAGGACATTACCTGCTGACAGTGCTGTGTAGGTACTTTTTGACTGGGCTTCAAGCAGGACATAGGGCATGCCAGAGTCTGTTTTATTACTGAAAGTATCTATGTATCCTATGACATTTATCGAGTGGTTACTACACATATGATCTGTGCCCTGTATTGGTCATACAAAGATGAAAAGCACCACAGCCCTTTCAAGGTTTTAAACTCAAAATAGATGTGTTATAATAGTAATCACTTTTTAAGGTCTGCAAATTGCTTTATATACATTATCCTCACAACATTGTGAGGAAGGTACTATTATTATCCTTCTTTTACAGATGAGAAAACTGAGGCACAGGGAGGTTAAGTAATTTGCCTGAGGTCACACAGCTGTTAAATTTCTGAGGCAGGTTTTGGAACTTGGGTCTTCCTGATTTCGTAGTGGGCACACTGCCCACCATGCCAAAGTGCTTTATAAGAAAGGAAGAAAATGAGGAAGATTTTGATTTTAGCTGATAGGAATTAGGGCAGACTTCATGGAGAAGATATTCCCTGAGTTAGGCCTTGAAGATAAAATAGATAACAGCAGCTAGAGATGGGGAGAAATGGTGTAGGGATATGAGATAGGACAGGACAAATTAAAAAAAATGGCTGATAGTCATAGAATCCTAGATCTAGAGTGTTAAGGCACCTCAGAGGTTGAGTCCAACACTAACAGATGAGGAAACTGAGGCACAGAGAAGCTGGTTAAGCAACTTAATCAGGATCACATAGCTAGTGATTGAGGCAGGATTTGAACTCAGGTTTTCCCAACTCCAAGTCTATACTGTCTCCGTTACATCACACTGCTGAATTTGGCTAAAATGTAAAATACAAGAAAGGAAGTAACATAAAATAAGTCCCAGAAGGTAAAATTGTGTCAGATTGTGGAGGGCCTTCAGTGCCCCATTGAGGAGTGTGAAATCAACCAAGTCAGCAATCCAGCGTGGCTGGATACATTCACCTGGTAGCCACCTGGTCAAAACTGGTCAGAGTGGCAATCCTTGTATAAATAAACCTGTCTTGTCTTTTTCAAGTTTCTCTCTTACAGGAGCTCTTATTTTGAACCCTCATGTTGTCCCTGTGTTGTATTTTGGTAGGGGACATGGTGGGTAAGGAAATGGAGTGTAGATGATGAGTCTTCTTCAGTGTCTGTGGTCAGAAACAGGATGCTGGCCAATGTGAGCTAAACAAAGCTTTTGTATGCACAGCCACTTGAAATCATCCTTTCCGTCTAGTGGAGACTGGCTTTAGTGGAACTTGTTGGGTTGTCTGTTTTTTGATTTGGTTTGGAAAGGGGGGCAGGGAGGGGTGGGAGGTGGGAAATGGAACTGAATCAACCAGGATGGAGATTAGGGGTGTGTGTGTGTGCGTGCGTGCGTGCGTGCGTGTGTGTGTGTGTGTGTGTGTGTGTGTGTGTGATAAGAGTGGGCAGATGAACAGGAGCAAATGGAATGACTTGATTTGAGAAAAAGGGAAAGGCTGCAAAGTCGTTAAAGATTAATCTCAGCGTATTTGTTCCTGGCTTAATTGCTCAAATGCTTAGGTTTTTTTACTAATGTCCTTTCCCTGCTTTCTGTTTGTTCTTTTTCAACAGCCCAAGAATGCTTTGCTGACTCTGACCTGAACTTTCTTATTCCAATCGCAGTGGGTGTGGCCCTTGGCTTCCTTATAATTCTTGTCTTTATCTCCTATATAATTGGAAGAAGGAAAAGCCACACTGGCTATCAGTCTGTGTAGTCACTTCATACTTCATTGGCTTTCATTTCTAACCAACCAAAGTAATGTGTTTGCTACATGGTGCAGTAGTTGTTATTTTTTAGTCAAAATTTCTTCCCTACCATGAGCTACTAGCCAGCTTTAGGATGAGTGAGCCTCTTCCAAAAATGAATGGGTTCTTTCTGTCCAAGCTGGAATGTAATTACAGAAGGAAAGATTTACTCCTTAAAATATTGTCTCTTATGGATCTCGTGGATGGATACATTCTCCGGTATTGCAGAACTCCAATGCATGACTCTTGTCCAGGTGCCTCCGCCAATCTAAACGGGGTCCATCGAACGCTCTGGCTCTCCACATTAGGCAACACCATTACTTATCCCTCCTTCTTGCAGGATACTCAGCCCATCTCCTTTTCCAATCCTCCATCTCTTTCATTTCATCTTTTACACAGCTTTGTGCATGTAATTCATCGCTCACAATGTGCTGTGGCCCATTTATACCCACTCTGTGTCTGTCTCTCCATTCCCCTTTGGTTGACCCTCAATTCTGATTTCTTGGAGATTGATTGATTATATGCTTCACTATCAGAATGCATTGGTATTAAGAAGATGGGCTTTCATTTCAGGGAGAAGCTTGGAGTCACTGAAAGCTGGCACATTTTCCCAAATTTGATCCAGAAGCTTAAATGCAGATTTAAGCTCTTAAGTCAGTTTCTCCACAGGCATTTTATTAAGCACTTACTATGTGCCAGGCAATGGTGCTAGGCTAGTAGTGATGCAAAGACAGGCAAACATACCAATCCCTGCCCTTAAGAAACTCATATTCTAATGGACTATAGAGTTAAGAGTGGAAGGGACCTTCAAGGTCATTGAGTCCAACCTTTTCATCTTACTGATGAAGATACTTAAGCCCACAAAGAGGAAATGAGTCAGTGTGGGATGCTATAAAGATGACTAGATTTGGAATTAGGGAAGGTGAGTTCAAATCCCACCTCAGACATTTATTAGCCATGTGTACTCAGACCAAGTCATTTCACTTTTCTAAGCCTCAGTTTCCCTATGTGTAAAATGAAGGAACTATATCTGATGATCCCTTAAAGTGAATATTACATGGTTCTACTTAAATTTCACTACTTTTCCCAACACACTTTGACACTCCCCTCTCCACAATGAGCAGGAATGCTGTTCCAGAATTAAGTTATTGCAGGAAAAAAATAAAATATTGTCAATTTCATTGGGGTTAGATTTTATGACAATGAGTGATTCCCTCCCCACCCCCAAGAAGATCATTGTTATTTTTCCATTAATGGAACATTGGTCATTATATTATGATTGATAGCAAAAGCCTGGTTATTTTCTTTCTTACTATGATCTGTTATCTATTTATTATTATTTTAAATAAACATTGATCTATTACTATATTCTCTAATAAGAAAAATTATGCCCTACTTAATACAGAATAAATTGATTATCTCACACTTGACCCTTGGGCAGAACAATGAATAAAGAATGACCTTTGTTGGTTTTTTAGGCAGTCTATTTCCCTGGAACCCCAACTTACTTGGAAAGCTGAGTTCCCCCTTCTCTCAATTTATACAGTGCTTCATGTATATGTAATTCTCTATGTCCAAATAGTTGTTTTTTTCAGGGCCTTTGTGTGTGTGTGTGTGTGTGTGTGTGTGTGTGTGTGTGTGTTTTGGTTTCCTTCCTTTAAGCAGCTAGTGCTAATTCTAAGGATGACATCTACTTAGATTGTCCCTATTTAGATAGGACCCAGCTGTCCTGGAAATTTGTTTCACTTGATAGATATCCCTGCAGCAACCTCATTTGGCTCCAGCCTTGGGGGTAAGGTACTCCCAGCCCCTTATTTGCTTGCCAGATTTAGTTAGAGGGATGGATGACCTCTGCTGCTACTAAAATGTTTGTATAGTTTACTATACTTATAGATTACTACCTTATCCCTATAAGTTTCCCTTGCCTTATCATCCTGCTATCGTACAGAACACACTCCTTTCACATGTTCTTGGACTGCGCAGCTTTTGTCTATATCCTCCCATAAATTCCCAACCACATGCAAACTTGTAGAGCTTTGGATGCTTTTTAAATGTACTCTCCATTCTAGTGACACTGGCACAAGGTTTCATTTCCCACCTCTAAGCCTTTGCATCTGCTGCCCCCCATATCTAGAATGCACTCCCTTCTCACCTTCACCTCTTAGAATCCCAAGCTTCCTTCTAAGCACAACTCAGGTGCCACCTGAGGCCTTTTCTGATGCCCCCAGTTATTAGCACTCTCCCCTTTCCTAAAATTACTTTGTATATACTTCATATTTATCTGTGCCCATATTATCTCCTCCCAGTAGAATGTACGCTCCTTGGGGGCAGGGGCTGTTTGTTTTTTTGTCTTTGTATGCCCAGTGCTTAGAACAGTACCTGGCACACTGTAGGTACTTAATAAATGTTGAATTGAATTATACCACATTGGGTTGTTTCATCTCTCTGGGCCTCAGTTTCTCATTCTGTAAAATAATGGAATTGAACTGCATGACTTTCAAGAACCCTTTCAGGTCTAAATTAGTGCTAATAGGACCACTTTGCATGTTTAACAGTAGCACAAGGAGGATGTTTGTTTTAACTAAGATATCTCTCTGTGGGTAATTCAGGACCAAAAAAGCCCTGAAGATGACTCCACTGGGTTTTCTCTTGGTTTAAAGACAGAATTGAACTTTACCTTTCATCTAAGTCCACACTGCATACAGTCACCCTTTTATTTCCACCATTAATCAGTTCTAAAAACATTTGTCAACAGTTGAGGTTATGGAAATGGTTTCTTCCCCCGATAAAAAACCCAGAGTTTCGCAGGCATCTTTCTCTGCTGCTTTGCTTGGCTTATACCCTTTAAAGGCCTACTTCCCAATTTAGGACAGAACATTAGCTTGTTTAATTATATCTCTTCTAGAACACTCTAGCTATGGCTTACTGATTTCAGCATCTGTCTTGCCAGTGCATGGATATAAAGAATTATTCCCTCAGAAGCCTCCTTTTGAGGAAGATGCTAAGGGTTTTGGTCAACATGATAGCACAGTTTCAGCAAATATATATATATGTCACAGGTGCCCTAGATACAAGATTAATAAAATCTTCTTTTGATGTCATTTGGGTGCTGGGGATCCTAATGCTTGCCTTTGCAATGGGAGGGAGAGAATTTGGAACTCAGAATTTTAAAAATGAAAATTAAATTTAAAAAAATATATTGATGATTTTAAAAAGTTTTATTTATTCCTTGTTTTTTATACCACAATGATTTCTAGATAGACCCTACTTTCTCCTCCTCCCACCCAAATCCAGAGTCTCTTGTAACTAATCACTGTATTTGATATTGTATGTCACATTCCAAACTCAGAGTCCTCCAGTTCTCCAATGAAAGGAGGGAAATGATGCTTTTTGCTTTCACATCACAGTCATTTTTGGATGTATTACCTACCCTACCACCCACCCCCAGATCCATGCAGTGAGCCTTCCCTTGTAGTAAAGAAAAATAGCTAAGTAAAATCAGCTGATACAGCGACCAAGTTCTAACAGAGTATGCAACAGACTGTACCCATAATCCTCCACTTCTCCAATGAAGGAAAGGAAGTGTATTTCCTCATTGTTTCTCAGGAGAAGCAATTATAGTAATAAAAGCCTACTTTAAAAAAAGAAAGAAAAAGTCATACAGGAAATTGTCACAGATATGTCCCCCAAATAATTGAATTTTATTTACAAATTGTGATCTTTTAAGAAATTTCAGAACAGGAGTTCTCTGTTATGTATCTCAGCTTCATTTTAGATAGAAACTAGCAGATAGTATAGCTTTCTTTTTTAATCATAACTCACTGACCAAAATTGAGCCAGAACAGCATGGACACCTGAGGTCTTTCCTACCCCCACTCCCATGTCCAGGCTTGAATTACGCCACATTGAGTTGTTTCATCTCTCTGGGCCTCAGTTTCCCATTCTGTATAATGATGTTCAGCTCTGTTCCCTTCGTTCATCTTAATGCCAATGACATAATGCTGAATCAGAAGGATACAGATGGATCTGACATCTAGTTGGTTTTGCAGCCAGATTTAGTTAGAGGGATGGATGACCTCTGCTGCTACTAAAACGTTTGTCTAGATATGTATATCTGCTAAATTTAGCCAAAGTATACCATAGTCAGGCACTTTGATTGGCTCTTTATGGCTCTAGAACAAAGGATACAAGCTCCATGTTTTTCTTGAGCAGCTGTCGGGTTCAGTACGTTGAATAATTTTGTGTTTATTCCATTTGCTGATCTTAGTCTAAGTCAAATGGATTCATGGAGCTTCCCTTAACAGACCTGACGCATGGTTTATCTTTAGAGAGAGACATTTCAGAACCTTAGTCCAGACCAGGAAGCCCACATTGCCATGGAAATACCAAGCATGCAGTCCAGAAATAGAAACACAAACTGAGACCTGACTCAGGTTCACTCTTCTTGACCAATGTGGTTTCAGGTAATAACGGTCTTCCTGGACACTCTTGAATATCATTGTTTCAATTCATTCTGTCCACATAAAGGTCAGGAGACCTGAGGGGGCTTCAATTTATCATGACTGTAATCTTCTTACCACAAAATGCTTTTACACAAATTCATACATAGTGCATTAAGTAACAAAGTTGTCCAAATCACTAAATTTGCATATGGGGAAAAAAAGGCAATTTCAATTGGAAGTCCATTCATGGTTTTTATATTTTGGAGTCTCATTGAAGGTGAAAGAGTTCGTATTCATGTAGAAGGACAACCTTTCATTCCAGGAAGCTACATGAAATTGTAAGAGACTCGGACAATTTTTAGACAAAAAAAAAAAAGAAAGAAAGAGAATACCCACTGTACCCAAGTGGGATTCAGTGGAACTTTTTTTGCCCTGCCAAAACCCATCCCCTGCATGGTCCTGCTCCTCCCCAACTTGAAGATCCTGCCTGACTTCTTTAAAATCCAGAGGACACTTTGCAAGGTGAGGGTGGGGGCTGCTTAAGAAGCCAACATCAAATATGCCTTTTAATGTTACTGTAGCATGGGGTGATTATAAATATGATCCTCTGACCTGAAGAAAGGTCATTTTTTAAAAAATAAACATTGGGTAATGATGACGTACATGTTTTTTCTTTTTTAATTAGTTTACTTTGATGTTTGGCATTTTCTAAGTATTGTAATAGTGATTTAAGTGCTGAAATTGTTTTGAAGTTTCTGTACTTAGAAATCTGGGGACACCCAGGACGTGAATAAAAATTCTCAAAGGAAGAATTGTGAACTATTAACAATCATATGAAAAATTACCCCAAATCATGGAATAAAAGAAATGCAAATAAAAACAAACTGAGATTTCACCTCTCACCTTGAAAACTGGTAAGGAAGACAGTCGATAGAAATAGTCAATGTTGGAGAGTCTGCTGGAAGACATGCATTGTTGGTAGAGTTTTGAAGTGGTCAGACCATTCCAAGAAAGCAGATTGGAATCATACTTAAAAAAAAAAAAAAGGTGACAACAGTGTCTATCAGGAGTGGGCAGCCAGTGGCTGTGAGACCCCACATGTGGGTGGCTTTTTGGCTTGAGTCCAAGTTTTACAGAACAGATCCTTTTAAGGGAATTTGTTCTGTGCAGTTTGGATTCAGTCCACGGGCCATACTTGAGGACCTAGAGGGCCACATGTGGCCTCGAGGCTGTAGGTTCCCCATCCCTACATTTGACCCAGAGATGCCATTGGTAGGCCAAGGAGGTCAAAGAGAGAAAGAAAGGTCCCATGTGCTCCAAAATATTCATAGCACCATTTTTTTGTAGTAGCAAACCCTGGAGACAAAGGTGTCCTTTAATTAGGGAATAGGAAAAGAAATTGTAGTACTGCCTGGCACATAGTAAGTGCTTAGTAAATGCTTGTTAACTAACATGAATGTAATGGAACAAAATGACACCATGAGTAATGAAGAATATGAAGACTTCAGAGGCATATGGAAAAATTTATATAACTGAAGCAAAAGGAAATGAGTAGAACTCCGAAAACCATATTCTCGATGATTATAATGATGTCAATGGAAAGAATTTTTAAAAATTGAATACTGTGTAATTATAATGAACAAATATGATCCTCAAAAGGAGCTGAGAGAACGTACTTATCTCCCTCCATTAAAAGGGGGGGGCAATGGGTATAGAATACTATATGTGTGCTGGTTAGTGTTGCTTACCAGAATTTTTTATGCTTTCTTATAAAGGACTGATTTACTAGGCAGAGGAGGGGAGAAGAGTATGTTCAGAAACAAATGTTATATAGAAACAATAAAAATTGAAAAGAAAATAAAAAAGTCTAGGGGACATGTTTAACTTTTTTTTCTGCTATTGTCTGCTGCCACTGTGTGTGTGTGTGTGTGTGTGTGTGTGTGTAAGAATGGTTGGCTTAATTTTGAGCATCCTTGTTTCAAGCATATGAAAGCAATGGACGGAATCTTAGCACGCGTCTTAGCATCACATTTTTTGTGGTGAGAGATGTATCTTGAGAAAAAAAACACCCTGTGAGCACTGCATCTCTTTTGCCTTTTGGAAGAGAGGTGGTGTACTATAGGTACTGAATGAGGCATACATTTTTGGACATGACGGGTGTTGAATTTTTTTGCTTAATTGTATTCTTTTGTTACAAAGAAGAGAAGGGGTTCTATTGGGGGTAGGGCAGGAAAGTTGTTGGAAAGTGACAGTGATATAAAAACAGTGATATAAAAACATTTCCCCTCAAAAGAAAAACTTCTGAGAAGAGACCTCTATTTATAAGTACCCAGTCCCCCACATTAAAACCGTGCAGTTCTATACTCATTTGTAGTAGGAGCATAGATCTAGAGCCAGAAGGAATCATAGAGGCCATGGGATCCAACCCTCTCATTTTAAAGATGAGGAATCTCAGACTGAGTTAAATGACTTGCTCAGGTTCACACAACTAGTAAGTGTCAGAGGCAGAATTTGAACCCAGGGCTCCCTGCCTCTAGCACTCTCTTCACTATGCCATGATGTCTCTTGCTCATATGTGGTCCCCATATTGCTTTATATTATGTTCCATACAGATCATATGGTTTTCTTACAGGTAAGGGTTGTTTGAACTATAATTAATGTCCTTTTTAGCAAGTCACTTTTTAAACAAGTTTGTTATAACCTTCAGATCCTAAACCAGTATCATTCTATCCCTCCAGACTACTCTGAACCCAGGATCACTTTTAATTTTTTTTATTTTACCAGGACCATTTAAGGAAAATTATATTAAGCTTATCAAACACCAAATAAAATGAACATTTTTATATAGAACAGAAAAAGATTTTACTGTGTGCTTTTCCTTTAAAATATATAATAAATTCAACATAGAACTTTCAAAGTGGTCATGTTTGTCTGTATCCTTCTGAATTTCCCCTTCTTTTCTGTGTATTTTTTTAATGCCTAAATGACCTTCTTTCTTTCTTTTGGTAATCCTATCTCTAGTTCCCCTCTCTCTCCCATCTCTGCCCTTCTATTGGGGGAAAAGGGAGAAAAACCAAACCCTTGTAGCAAATATGTGTGGTTAAACAAAACAAATCTCCATATTGGCCAGTGCTGAAAATGTCTGCTTTACTGTGTCTCTTGAGTCCATCATCCATCTCTCTGTCAGGAGGCATGTTTCATCATTTGTCCTCTGGAAGTGGTGCTTACTCATCACATTCACCAGCCTTCTTAAGTCTTTACTAATCGTTTTTCTTTGCAGTGTTGTTATTATAGAAGTTGTTCTCCTGGTTCTGCTGACTGCACTCTGTATCAGCTCATACAAATCTTCCCAGGATAGTTCTTGAGCATCTAGTGTTGGTGCTTTAAGAAACTAAATGTCTCCTCCTTAGACCTAGACTGATCTCCTCCCTGTCTTTAAGTGAAGCATAGCTGTAGGACTCAGTGTCTCAGCTACACAATCCTGAGCCTCACTCTAAGGTCTGGGGTGCTTTTAAAATGTTCTCGGTAAATGCTTACCAACACCTTTGAAGTCCCTGAGGTCACAGTGTCCACACCTTTAGAACTATCCATAAATCCTCAAGCTGTTTCACTTGTATAAGACTAAACCTCTATGTCTAATTATAGAATTTTTCAAGTGCTTTGAAATTTGATATTTATAAGTGTGTTCATCCTTTGTTGCTGAAGGAGACCATGCCATCAGAGAAATAATGACATGACTTGCACTTGACTTTGTTTTGAGTGAGGGAGGGCTGTGCAGGTCACCAGCCTCACTTGTCCTCCAGAGCCATCTGAATCTACTGACCAGATATACATCAGGATGACTGGAGATGACCCAGGATGAGGCAGTTGGGGTTAAGTGACTTACCCAAGGTCACACAGCTAGTGAGTGTCAAGTGTCTGAGGTGAGATTTGAACTCAGGTCCTCCTGACTCCTGCACTGGTACTCTATCCACTGAACCACCTAGATGCCCCTGATATTTATAAGCACCAAAGAGACAGATACAAAGAGTCAAGAGGATTCAGAGGAAGGAGAGATCACATCTGTTTGGAAAGGAGATCAGTTATTTCATGAGGTGACCTTTGATATTTCGACAGGCCAGAGGAGGGCAACCCAGGAAGAGCAAATAACATAAATAAAGAGGAAGAGGTGAGATTGACCAGAATGCAATCAAAAGTAGTCAAGTTTGGCTGGGACAGAGAGTCGACTATTAGAGGTTGGAGAGCCCTGAACCACCTGATTTAAAAGTTTGAACCTAACATGGTACACACTGGGGCACTCATGGAGCCGTTTGTGAAATCACTATAAGGATTTAATCAGACCTGTATTTTTACGATATTAATCTGAATGGGTTGCCTGGGAGAGAGACAAGAGAAAGAGCAATGCATTTGGAGATACAGTGAGAAAAGCTGAATTTGAATTTTCCAGAGAAGTCACTATAGATATGTGGGAGCTATCCACTATAGATATGAGTGTTATGGGAGTTGGTGGCCTCACCAAGGGAGGGAGCTAGGGACAAAACTGGAAAGATTATCAGAGTAGAGCATGGAAAGGGAAAAGGACAATGTCACAACCTGGAGCAATGCCACCATTTAGTAGGTAGGAGGAGAATGGAGGTAAGAGAATGAGTCGGTATCACCCAAACCATAGAGGAGGCTTTGCCCAAGGAGGAGGTACCCACCATTAGACTGGGGGACTAGGGGATGGTTTTTCTTAAATGCTCTGAGCCATTTCATGATGAGCAGGATGCTCTCAGAAAAATCTGGAAAGATTTGCATGGGTTGATGCAAAGTGAAATGTACTGTGTGCAAAGTGACGGCAATATTGTAAGATGGTCAGCTGTGAATGACTTAGGGTGGAGAACCTGTGACCTTGAGGTCACGTGTGGTATTCTAAGTCCTCAAGTGTGGCCCTTTGCCTGAATCCAAACTTCACAGAATAAATCCCCTTAATAAAAGGATTTGTTTCGTAAAACTTGGACTCAATCAAAAGGCTGCACCGAAGAACCAAGAGGGTCTTGGAGGTTTCAGGTTCCCCACCCCAACTTAACTCTTTTAAGTAATATAATGATCCAAGACAACTTTGAAGGATTTACTATGAAAGATACTATCAATCCCTAGAGAAAGAACTGATAGTATCTGAATACAGATTGGTGTTTTTTTTTTTTTTTTTTACTTTTTTTCTTGAGGTTTTTTTTTGTTTTCTTTCACAATATGACTATTATGGATATGCTTTGCATGACCATACATGTACAACCTATATCGAATTGTTGTGTTTGTCCTTTATTCTCGAAGAGGACCATGACATCAAGATGATGACGTGACTTGCAGTGGACTTTGTTTGGAGTGAGGGAGGGCTGTGCAGGTCACCAGCCTCACTTCTCCTCCAGAGCCATCTGGATCCAGTGACCAGATATTCATCAGAACAACTGGAGATGGTCCAGGATGCAATGTGAGACCCTGCCC
The DNA here is from genome assembly GCA_023548195.1 of Bettongia penicillata ogilbyi. Classification (NCBI taxonomy): domain Eukaryota; kingdom Metazoa; phylum Chordata; class Mammalia; order Diprotodontia; family Potoroidae; genus Bettongia; species Bettongia penicillata. The sequence goes on from JAJHZJ010000438.1 coordinate 293,904, forward strand.
TTTTCAGGCTAAGGTCTTATCACATTCTCACTTTGAGTGAGATGCATCCATTCAATGATAGGCTTCTGTAAGTAGCTGCTCAAGGAATGGCCACTTTAATAAAAAAGGAATCAAACTGGGAGGGGAAGACCCTCAGGATTTCTGGGTAAAAGAGAAACAATTACTATTTAGTCTTTACATTCACTTTGTGCTATGCCTAGTTTCATGGCCACCATTTCTGAGTTAGACACCACTAGGAGATGACCTTGGTGGTCTTTTCTGGCTCCAAATCTGGGAGCTCCAGAGTGAATTGGATATCAAATTTCTTGTCTTCTCAATGTGGGGATACGAGGAGGGAGGAAGGGAGAGAATTTGGAATTCAAGAGTTTTGAAGACAAATGTCAAAAAATTGTTTTTTTACATGTAACTGGGGGAAATAAAGATAAAATACAAAAAGAAAATCCTCTGAGTCATTTCAGTAGAATAATAGTGCTAGAAGCCAAACACAAGGCGTGTAGGAGTGACTCAGTGGTAGGAAATGAAAGGAGCAAGAGTTGATTCGTCATGAAATTGGACAGTCGAGGGAAAAGGAGAGAACTGTAACAAAGCCAAAGCAGTAGGAGAAGCAGAGGCCTGTGGAGGCTCCAAGCTAACCTGGTTCTCCTCTCTACAGCTCAAGGGGCTGGAAACTTGGTTTGGAGTGTCATTTCTATCTCCTTAGACTCACTATGGCTAGTGTAGGGGTGGGACCTTGTTATAGGCAGCAATTTTCTCCTCTGAGTTTCTCATTACTGTCCTTTCATTTCTTGCATGGATTGGGCCTTTTAATAGCACTACTTACTTTATTATAAGAGCACTTAGTAATCATGTTATCATAAAAGAAGATAGAATAATTTGAGAGACAGGCTTAATAGAAAAAACCACATGATGTCCATCAATTGAGAATGATTGAGGGGAAAAAAGCTGTGGGATGCAAATGCAGCAAATTATTATTGCATCACAAGAAATGGAACAAAAGGTTGAATTCAGGGAAAAATGGGAACATTTGCATGAACTGTTGCAGAATAAAATAACAGAATTCACAATAAATTCAATGATAGAAATGAGAGGGTGACTGGGAGAAAGTGGGAATCCAAGTCATCTGGAAGAGAGATGATATAATTTGTGTCAAAAGTAGGTCCTGAACTCAGGTCTCGTTGGTTCTTTAGGTGCTCTCATTCTTTCTCTGCCTCTGTCTATCCCTGTTTCTGTCTCTCTCCCCCTGCCCCATCCTTCTCCATCCTTTCTCTGTCTCTCTCTCTCCTCTCTGTCTATCCCTCTCTTTCTTTCCCTTTCTCCTCCCCCCTTCTCTCTCTTCCTCCCTGTGTCATCCTCTTTGTGTATCTGTCTGTCTCTCTCCCTTCCCTCTCCCTCCTCTGTCTCTCTCCTGTCTCTATCTCTCTCCATCTTCCTCTCTCTTTCCCTCTCCTCTCCCCATCTCTTCTCCCCTCCCTGTGTCATTCTCTTTGTGTATCTGTCTCTCTCTTTCTCTCTCCCCTCTCTTTGTTTTACTCTCCCCCTTTTCTCTGTCTCTATCTCTCCTCTCCTTTCTTTCTACTTCACTGTCTCTGTCTCTGTCTCATTGTTCCTATCTCTTTCTCTCTTCATGGATTTGTCAAGACTCATCTCTCTCTCTCCAGAATTGTCTTGTAAGAAGGATTAAAGAAATGCCTTTACTTTTAGTTTACATAATTCTACTTGAAGTCTGCGTGATTTCATGTGTGAGGCATCTCTTTCCCTAATGCAGATTGCAGCCCCTCTCCCTGTTAGCAGTCCTGCATGAATTGTTGTGGACAGAAAAGTGTACTACTTCTCACTCTGTCTTTTGGGGGTGGGCCTCTCTGAGTTTAGATAACACACATGCAAGCTATGGCAAGCAGACTCCTAGTGAGTATTTGATTGGATTGGTAGGACTTGCCAGGCCTGCTGCTGTGGTCTAACCTAAGTACCTCAGGATAGGTGTCATAATAAGGCACCAAGGCAGGATTTCTGTGGAGGAGGATGTGCCATTAAAAGACAGGGAGTCCCAAACCCCACTTCCCCATCAGTTTCCAGAAAAGTTGTTTAACCTAATTAAAAGCCAAATTTTGAGAAGAAACCATTGGTGACAGTGACCGCCTTCCCCCATCCCCATGAAACTACCTGGTCTGCCCTAAGTGATCTCACAAGGGTATGAGAGACACCAAAAGCTAAATTTCCAGGAACTTATTGTTAATTGAAGTCATTGAGAATAAGTTAGATAATAAGAAGGCCAGCAGATTGCAGGTGGACTCAACCAATCAAAAGACAGACAGTGATGGCCTTCAGAAAATTACAAACTTTTTGATAAAAGATACAAATCTACATCCAGCTGGAGCTAGCCAAGAAAAATGACCTAGAGTTACCTGGAGAAGGCTTTTCTTTGCAACGAACCTCATGTGTATAAGCAGACACACTGAGCATAAAATGACCCCTCCATTTTCTGATCATGGATCCTATGTTAGAGCATGTTTGGGAGGAGGAATTACACTAAGGGAGGGTTACATAATGGACACATAGAGAAGATGGTGACCTAATAGAATGGATCAACCCATCTCCTGGTGTGAGGATCTGTCTTGAATGAACAGTATATAGCTCATCTCGCTTCTGTATTCAGTGCTCCCTCCTCCTGAAAAGAGGGTAGGGGTCCGCCTTGGCCAAAGTATTCAGTTCCTTTGAATTCTGCTGTAATCAATTTTCCTTGATACCTTTTTAGTGTCAAGAGTGTTTCTATCAAGTTGGCACCCAATGTGGGGCCCCACTTGCTGACTTGGGCAGAGTGGGGCCATTAGCAATTCTCCCCAAAGCAGGGTCTTGGGGCCTTCCCAGTACCAGAGCAGTGGTTCTAAGAGTTAAGGCTACATGTAAAAAGCTGCAAGGCCTTTGTCTCAGGGAAATGAAAAGCTTCCTTTTGGGACCCCAAGTGGCCCAAACCATGAGGTAATGTGGGACTATCACAGCCTGGAGAAAGCGGAGGGGAAATGGGCAACTTTCTGAGAAAGGCCAGACCCCCACCTGTGGGCCTCCGTCCCTTGGTCCTCAGTGTTGGAGTCCTCTGAGGCAGGCCCCAGATCTTTTCTGCATCCAACAAGCCATTCAGAAGTCCTTGAAAAAATCCACATAACCCTCTGCTGGAAAAAGGCTTTGCCTGGGTCCTACAGGCCCTTCACTCAATCTCAGAGGCCATTTCTGGAATGGTTTGGGGTGGGAAGAAAAGCAAGGCAACTGAAAAGGGGCCTTCAGGCCTGGAGGGGAGAATGACTAATTTCCCAGAATCTCAGAGGGAGAAGGGAGCTCATCTGGAAAGCCCCACCTCAGACCCCACCTTCTACAGGAGGCCTTTCCCGATTCTCCCATTTATTAATGCCTTCCCTCAGAGATGAGGGCTCACTTACACTGGATAGATAGGCCGCGTGTACCTGCTGCCCACAGTAGGTTTTTCTCCCCATTAGAATGTGAGCTCTTTGAGAGCAGGGACCATGTTTCTAGCTTTCTTTGTATCCCCAATGCTTAGCACATAGTAAGTGCTTAATAAATGTTTGACTGACTTAGTCCAATTCACACATGAACACTTATATACTCCACAACATAGCCAATGAGTGCCCTTCCAGTCTATGTTTAGAGAGCTCCAGAGGGACTGACCTTTCATCAACCTCCTGAAGCGATTCCTTCCACTTTCAGACAGTGCCAATTGTAAGTTTTTCTTTTCTTTCTCTTCTTTCCTCTCCCCTCCCCCTCTCTTTCCTTCCCTTCCCTTCCCTTCTCTCCTCTCTTTTCCTCTTCTTTCTTCTCTTTTCTTCACCTCTCTCCTCTTCTCTCCCCATCCCTTCTCCTCTCCTCCCCTGCCCTCCCCTCTCCTCTCCTTTCCCCCTCCTTCCTCCCTTCCCCTTTCCTCTATTTTCCTCTTCTTTCTTCTCTTTTCTTCCCTCTCTTCTCTTTTCCCCTCCCCTCTCCTCTCCCCTTCCCTCTTCTCTCCTCCATTCTCCTCCTTCCCCTCCTCTCCCCCTCTCCTTGCCCCTCAAAACTTTTAAAAAGTGTTTTAAAATTTTTTTTAACATTATTTGGGGGGAAATAAAATATTATAAATATAAAGTGGTTATTACTGCCATTATCATCATGATCATTATTACTTGCAAGGCATTTCTAAGTGGGTGACAAAACAAGATACAAAGGAAATCGCAGCCACGTGGTTTATCTGTGCAGAGGGAGGGGGGCTAGGTGTTAGGGTGGGCTGCTTCTAGGACATCAAAACCTAAGTTGAGAAGTAAAGCTTAAGCCTTGCAGTCTGCGTCTACCACATCACGGGAAAAATCGAGTTCCTCCTTACAGAGACAATGGATTCAAGATGCAGAATGAGATCCGTATTCTGGGACACGGTGGATGTGGGGATTTGTTTTGTTTGATTAGATATCCTTTTTTAAAGGGTTTCTTTTTCCCCTTCTCAATCAGGTAGGCCTCTAGGTGGCGCCATAGATCCAGGGCTGGACCTAGAATTAGAAAAATCCAAATTCAAATGTGCCTCATCTAACCCAGAGCAAGTCACTTAACCTCTGTTTGCCTCAGTTTCCTCATCTGCAAAATGGGAATATTAACAGCACCTGCCTTTCAGGGTTGTTGTGAGGATGAAATGAGATAATATTTGTAAAAAGTATTTGGCACGATAACTGGCACGCGATGAGTACAACCTAATGTCAGTGATTATTGTTATTCAGAGAGGGTGGGAGGGAAAGCAAAGAAATACCTCATTAATGGAAATGAAATGAAATGAAAGCCTAAAAAAGGTCAATAAAGTCAGTCCTGTTTGGGAGTCTTTGGAGCTAGTTTAACATCATTAATATAGCTGCTGTCCTCTCCATCTGCAGAGCCATTCCCTCCAAATAGAAACCCCTTCCCCTGTGACTTAGAGGAGAACCTGCAGTCTCCCCTCTGGCTTTCAACAGCAGGAGAAGCAGCAGGGGAGGCTGTGTGGTTGTCTTCAAGGCCCCTTTCAGTATCCTTTCACTGTAGGCAAGGGCAGGCCTTCCCTCTCAATAGTTGTCTTGTGGTCTAAGACAGGGAAGGAGATGGGCCTTAACCCTTTGTATGTCCTGGAGCCCTCTGACTGTCTGGCACAGCCTAGAGACCTCTTTTTGGAGTCATTTTTGTAAATGAACAAAATAAAATACCAAAGATCATAAAGGAAACCAAAGGGAAGTGAAAAGAAAGGTGTAATGTTTCCTTATCCTGGTTCACAGACCCCTGAGGGGTCCAAGGATACCAGGTTAAGAATCCTCTGCCTAAGATATAATTATCATCATTACCGTCATCACCATCGTCATTATCTTATATAACTCATACTGCTCTATCACATTATGTAGTGCTTTAAGGTTGGCATGTTATCTTGTCTACTTCCCACAGCAATCCGATGAGATACCTGCTGTTACCTCCATTTTGCCTAGAAATCGCAGAAGAGGAGAAATAGCAGGAGTTTTCTCCTAGCACAATGAAACCACTGGTCTAGTCTCTGTCCCTGGAAATGGGGGCTGGGGAGAGGGGAGACTGCCATGGAAACCAGGCATCCTACTACAAAGGAGAGAGAGGTCTAGGCCAGGAAAAATGGAAGGAACAGGGAGAGGGCTTCCAGTTCGAGCAGAGCTGGGCCTCACAGGCAGACAGACTGGATGGGAGGGAGAGACAGAAGGATGGAGGGACGGAGGGATGGAGAGGAGGGAGGGCCAGCCCTGCAGGAGGCCTCAAAGGCAGAAGCAAAGACTCCACCAGGAGAGGGCAGGGCAGGACAAGGATAGGGGCCCAAAGCCTAGGCCAGCTGGGCCCGCCCTTGGCCATGCCTGTTATGGTGGTTTAATTTGGTTTGGTTTGGGCTGGGAAGGGAGTGGGGGCACAATCTACCCAGATTGTATTTGGTTTTGAAAAAACTCCCACCTTTTTTGCTTCCATCACTTGCCTCTAGACAGAAAACCGCCAGCAGGAGGATTAGGCTAGCAGCCTCAACAAGCCCTAGAGGGGAAGTTCTCAGCAGTGAAAGCACTTTCACTTTCACCTGCCCCTGCCTAAGCCCAGTAGCACCCCACCCCTCACCCCCAAGATGCTTACTGCAGCACTAACCACTAGGCCTGCTGTTCTTTTCCTCAGATTTTCCACGCAAGAGTGCATAAGACTGAGAAGTGGAAAGTTGTTTGGGTCATCTTCATTTCCATTTATTGTGGTCAATAACTTCCTAAGACCCGTCTTAGGAAAGTTGGTTTCCTAAGCTTGAAGTCCCTACCTTATGCCTTGGCCCTAGGGACAGTGGACTGGAGGCTAGGCTCCAAGCCAGAAGAGGGCCCAGGCCTGGACAAGAATGGGGTTCCATCTCCAGGGGCTTCTGGAGCTAGGCTGGGAGGCAGGGCCACTTAGACTCAGAGGCCACAGGGGTCTACATTGTGGGGGGGCCTCTGGTACTGAAGCAATATCATCCAGCTCAAAGTCCACCTGCCTGAGGGTTCCCAAGGTCCTTCCCAAAGGCTGGACTGGGATGGTCATAGATAGGGAAGAATCCTATTTCTAAAGCAACTGCTCTTATACCACGTGGATAAGCAGCTGCCTTGGCTGTACCTCATGGGCTCCAGCCCTTACTGACCGTGCATCTGGTATAGCTGAGACAAAAGATTTCATTGAGTAACAAGTTCACAAGGCAGTATGGTGCAGGTGTGGTGCAGGGAAGGCATGCTCACCAGGTCCTAATTGGGAGCCAGCCTCCCTCTTCAGAGACCTATTACTTTGGGCAAGTCACTTCAAAACTCTAGTCCTCAGTTTCCCCACCTGTAAATTGGGTAGATTGTTCAATCAACCCTATCATCAACCCTAGATGGACTTAAAAGATCCCTTCCAGGTCTACATCACTGGCTCTGAAGTCAAAAGCCTTAAGATTTGAATCTGCCTCTGCCTCTGATACTCACTGTCTTTGTGACTTTGGACAAGTCCCTTGTCCTCCCTGGGCCTCAGTTTTCTCCTCTATAAAAGGGGATTGGGGGTCTAGAGGCCCTCTGAGGGCCCTTCCAGCTGTGGAGCTAGGAGCCTATCTGACAGTAAAGAGAGGAGGATGGAAAGAAGCTCTTACGAAGTGCCTACTATGTGCCAGGCACTGTGCTGAGTGCTTTACAAATATTGTCTCATTTGATCTAGAGCTGCAAACCACCTTAGAGTTCATCTGGCCCTATCCTTTCAGATGATTAGTAACTGGGCCTGGAGAGTTGAAGTGATTGGTCCAAGGTCATCCCTGGGACCCTAGGTCTAGAGATGAAGGGACCTCAGAGGTTATATGGTCCAACCTCCTTCCACCCATTTTGCACATGTGGAAACAGTGACCTACCTAAAGTCATACAAGCAGTAAGTGGCAGAGTTCAGATTTGAACCCGGGCCTTTTGCTTTTAAATCTTCTCAAAAATTCATTTGTAAGTCATAGAATTGGGAAAACTTGTCCAAGGTCACCAGGCTAACGAATGATGGCTTGGACTCAAATTCAGGTCTCCTGATTCCCAGGCCAGTGCATTGCCTTGTCTCTGTGTGAAATTAAATAGTTTCTCAGATGTTATGGAGGTGACTGGAGAGGGAGAGAGGTTGGAAAGTTTTTTTTATAATATTTCTTCCTGATTATGGTTAGCCCAGAGGGGAGATGTAAGGTCTTCTTAGGGAACATAGGACTTAAATGAATTCTGTTCTGCAAGTCTATCCCCAACTTGGCTTCAGTTTAGACATGGTAGGTGATTTCACTAGGCAGTATCCAACAAGCAGTGCAGAGTTTATTTCCACACTGAACTGACCACAGACTTATCATTAAGGATTTCTCAAATTACTCTCAGAGTTCCAACAGGAGGGCAAAGCAGTCAGCGAGACATTTCCTGTCTCCTCTCCAATTTGCTGGTGTTTTCATACTGAGTGTTAGCTTTATAGATGGATTTTTTTTTAAACTAGTCAATCAGAAAGCATTTATTAAACCCCTCTTGGTACAGTGGAAAAAGCAATGTCTCTGGAGTCAGAGGGTTTGGACTCAAGCCAAACTCTGATGCTCCCTTTATGACCTTGGACAAGTAAATCACTTCCCCTCCCTCAGCCTTGGTTTCCACATCTGGAAAGGGAAGGAGTTGTCCTTGGCCTCTGAGATACCTTTCAGCTCTAAATTTGTCATCCTATATATGACATTGGAGGAGTCTGTTCCCCTCTGCGTCAGTTTCCTCCTAGGTAAAATGATGAGGGGGATGTTGGACTAGGGGCCATTGCGGTGGCTTCTAATTCTAAGCCTATAGCCTTTGGCAAGTCACCTATGCTCTGTGGGCCTCGTTTTCCCCATCTGCACAATGAGAGAACTGAACAAGCTTATGCCTACTATATGCCAGTTTCTATGGGATACACAGGCAGAAATGAAAAGATTCCTACGCTGGAGGAGGCATCCTTTTTTTCTTTCAAAAGGTTTTATCCATAACGAATGATGCTTGAAAAAAGGAGGCCACAGGATGGATGTTAGAAATCTTTGGGTTTTGTTGTCCATTTGTTTCTGACTCTTCATGTTCCCATGGATCCCACTGTCCGTGGGGTTTTCTTGACAAAGATACTAGAATGGTTTGCCATTCCTCCGGTGGATTAAGGCAAACATGGTCACAGGTCAGGGTCACACAGTGTCTGAGGCTGGATTAGAACTCAAGTCTCTCTGACTCTAGGCCCAGCACTATATCCACTGAGCCACCTAGCTGCCTCCAAGACAGAGGTTAAGTGATTTGTCCAAGGTCACACAGCTAGTATCTAAGGCTGGATTTGAACTCAGATTTTCATGACTCTAGACCTAGCACTATATCCACTGAGCCACCTAACTGTCTCCGAGACAGACATTAAGTGATTAAGCTAGTATCTAAGGCTGGATTTGAATGCAGGTCTTCCTGACTCGGCCCAGAACTGTATCCACTGAGCCACCTAGCCACCTCCATCTTTGGGTTACACAGAATTCTTCATCAAAATGTGGTTATGTCTAACATCTGAAAAGAACATGGAGAAGAGAGAGTAACTCTTGACTCAGCTGGGGTTTCTTCTGTCTCCTGGAATGCAAGCTCAGTTCTCTATGTATGCATACATGTTTCTTACTTGCCCTTGATTTTTTTCCATGCAAGCCATGTTCCATGTATATGTGCGCATATTTTAGAGACTCACATTGAATGAACCATGTGGTACACTAGGATCTCGAACCCAGAACCAAGGAGAGTTGAGCCTCAACTACCCTATGAGACAAACAAGCCTTGCTCTACTTGGCCCCAGAGGGTGGGATCAGAAGCTATGGGTGGGAGGGAGAGAGGCAGATTTCAGTTTGATTATAATTAGAATTGCCCCCAAATGGAAAGGCTTGGCCTGGGGGGAAGAATCAGTGGGTTAGGCCTCATGTCTGGAGAGCTTCAAGCGAAGCTGGGTGACCACTCATTGTGGGTATTGTTGAGGTCCGGTTCTGGTACTGGACAGACAGGTTGGCCGTGCTGGCCCTCCCAGGCTCCTCTGACTCTAACATTCAGTGAGTCTGTAATCCGCAGTCCCTACCTTCCTTCTCAGTATGCTTCCTCCATAAGGCCTTTCCTGACTTTCTTCCACCCACCCCTGCCCCATTATCAATATTCTCTCCCACTTGAAAATGTTTTCTATAAAATGCATATTTACTTAGCTGTGTTATATTTCTCTTTGAGGTGGAGGCTTTTTATCTTTGTGTTTCCCAGCATTTAGCGGAGTGCTCAGCACATGGTAGGCACTTGATTAATAAATGTATGTTGAATTGGTTCTTTCAGTCTTGAGTTATATAATATTTTAGTCTGTGTGGAAGCAGGTTATTGAGCTGTATGATTCTAAAGGATGGATGCCTTTTAAATTGGGGAATGGGGAGGGTCCTGGTGTGAAGCCAGTCACTGTGAATTCGAGTCAGTCTATCTCTTCACTCCCCATGAATGTATGTGCGGGAGACCCTTATAGGCAGTCCAAGCCCTTTCTGATGTGAGCTTAGCCCTTAATTGTCGCAGAAAAAAAACTGTGTGAGTGCATGGATGTGTACAGCTGCCTTCATGTTTCCAAAATGGCAGGCTGGAAAGAAGTGGACTCAGAAGGCCTAGTTTGGAATGGTGGCTCATTTCCTCATTGATGACATGAACCTCATGTTCTGTTCTCTGAACCTCAGTGTCTTCACCTGCAAAATGGGAATAACCATTTCTGTTGTACTTATCTCAAAGGACTATTACAATTTTTCCTAAAGGGTATTAGAAATTTGAGCTATTATGGCTAATGGTGATGGTGATGATGACGATATCAGAGATAGAACTTCAAGGCAGAAACCCACTTTGTCCTCCCTTCCCCCATTTCCCCAACTCCTCCCTCCCTTTCCCATTTCCCCAATTTCCAAACTCCTCCACTTCATTTTTGCTTATCAAGACATTCATGCGAGGGGGCGACAGGAGTTACAGCAGCGTGGCTAATTCCAATCCACACAGGATCCCAAGGCTTTATTCTTTCTCCCAGCCTCAGCTGCTCCACAGTTTCCACTCTGACTGTCTGGGGCTGTGGTTGCCGTCCCTCGGCTCAGCCCACCACCTGGCGGGGGCAGCGAAAGGCATTGAAATGGCAGGTGGTAGAAGGAGAGGGAGAAAGCAGCCATGATGTGCCTAGATAATCCCCAAGCTGGAGAATGGACCTTGGGATCAGCATGAGTTGGCCAGAGCCAGAAGCCAGCTGTTATGCCCTGATTTTGGTTCCTGGGATGGGAGACTGCAAAGCCCACCAGACCATCCCCCTTGTCCACCCCCTTCAGCCAGTTCTGGGCCTATTGGCTGAGGGAAGCCCTTCCTACAGAAGTCCCAATTGAGGGCTCAGCTTCCAGCCCCAAATGGTTTCTGGCTGGCACTACCATCCACTTCCATCCAGCTATGAGATCCCCCTTCTGTTGGGACTCTGAATGCCCCATACCAGTCTCTGAATCAGGATGCTGAGAGCTAAGTGGGAAAAGTTTGAAAGGCAGAGGCAGAAATCAGTTAGCTGGCTGGCCAGTCATTATTAACAGCCCCTGATTACAGAGCTTTGTGCTACATCTCAGGCATTCATATTTTGCCTAATCAAGATGACCAATGGACCAAGGAGCTTGAAGGTCTAATTTGAGAGCCAGGAATTTGAGAGCCAGCTGTCAGTCAGCATCTGGTTTAAACTCATGTTCCAGGCTTCCCCTCCAAAAACAAGGAACCCCAGGACTTATCAGAGCTGGACTGACCCTCAGAGATCATGAGAACCTTAGATTCTAGAGCTAGAAAGGAACTCAGAGGCCAGCTAGTTCAACCACCTCATTTTAACAGAGGAGGAAACTGAGACCCAGGGAGGGACAGGGACCTGTCCAAGGTCACACATAAGATCATATAATCAGAGCTGGAAGGGAACCCAGAGGTCTAGATATAGTCTAACCTCTTCATTTTACAGAGGAGGAATCTGAGGCCCATCAAAGGAAAGGAACTTATCCAAGTTCCTAGGTCCAGAGCTGGGAGGAAATTCAGAGACCTAAAGCTAATCTAATCCCTTCATTTTACAGAGGAGGAAACTGAAGCCCAAGCAGGGGAAAGGACTAGTTCAGGGTCACACAGCTGATGGAAGTGTTTCGAGTAGTTGAAGTCTGACCCAGATCTTCCAGATTCAGGGCCCTAATCACCATGGCACATTCCCTCTCTGTCTAGCAGCTCCAATGAGCGCCCCTCCCTTGACTTCCCATGGGACTGAGTGATAGAGGCCTTGGATCACAGGTCCGGCCTGCTTCCCACTTCCCCAGGCTACTCCCTCATGGCTTTCTCAAAAAAGAAAGCCTTCTTCAAGTTACCCCGGGTTTGACTCGTGCCTATGTTATGGTATGCTAGCTAACAGTACAAGTGGTTCTTGCTTTATTAAGTGAAAGAAAAGAAAATGGAAGTCCATTTGGGGGTCATCAGAGTGACCTTTCCAAACCCAAGGTGATGGAGAGCACTTCCTGCCCTAAGCGATCTGTGGTTGTGTCCTCTGGGTGGGTGGGAGAGGTTAGTGGCTCTCGGTGGCGTGTAGGGGAACCATTGGGGTCCGGAGGTGGGGTGGAAGGACCAAGCCAAAGCAGCTATCCGCCAATATTCAGCGTGAAGAGTACTCGGCCCACGAACCGGTCGTTGGTGATATTGTTCTGGATGTTTTTGCCTTTCAGCTGACACTCCACAGTCACAGCACGATTCTTCTTTACTTCCGTGAAGTGCACAGCCACCAACGGGGATGTATAGTTGACCTGTAGGTAGGAGGAGAGCTCAAGGATGAATTAGAAGGAAGGGCAATAGCAGGCTAAGTGTGCGCTCAGTCCAGGCCCCAACACCCACCCATCTCCATGGTTAGACCTGTGCAGGGATCAGTGGCAGCTGGAAGAATGGGCAAAAGTTCCTATGGGATCTGTGGACAACAATCTGCTTACTGAGGCAGGGAAATAATGTCAGAGCATCCAGCCGAGATGGAAAATTTGAAGGCATCTCAGAGGCCATCTAGTCCAGCCTCCTCATTTTACAAAGGAGGAAACTGAGGCACAGGGGAGGGGAAGAGACTTGCCCAAGGTCAACATATGATCATAGTCTTAAAGCTGGAAGAGACCTGAGAGGCCTCTAGTCCAGCCCCTTCATTTTACAAAGGAGGAAACTGAGGTCCAGGGAGGGGAGGCGACTTGCCCAAAGTCAACATAGAATCATAGTCATAAACTTGAAGAGACCCGAGATGCCTCTAGTCTAACCTCCTCATGTTACAAAGGAGGAAACTGAGGCCCAGAGTGGTTAAGGGACTTGCCCAAGGTCACACATAGAACCAGCTCTAGAGCTAGAAGAGGCCTCAGAGGCTATTTAGTGTAAACCCCTCATTTTATAGAGGAGGAATCTGTGATGAAGAATCTGTCCCAAAGTCACAATCAGACCACAACATGTTAGTTATAACTCTATAGTCTTATTTTTTCCCCCTTTTTCAGGCATTTTCCCAACCAGTTACTTGACTTTTGGATCCCTTTTTCAAGAGTAGGGTATACTCTGGGAATCTGTAAGATCTCAGTTCCTCCAAGGTGGCACAATCAAGCCTGTACACTGGTCTGGGAGCAGGAGAGATTTTTGGGCCCAGAATCTTAGCAGTTTCCTTTCCACAGCCACCTGGCCTCCAGTTCCACCAAGGTAGCACTGGGGGCTGATTTTCAGATAAGCTGCATGGGGAGGGCCCCCAATCAGTGTGAGATAAAGATCAGCTCCCTCAGGGCCTCTACCTAGGGCTGAGGTAAGAATGGGCTCCTCAGTGACCCCAGGGGTTTTACAATACAACAATGGATACGGTTGCTGTAGGGGCTGCTGTGGGAACTGCTGCCACCTGCTCGATGTGGCCTCTGCAGCTGCTGCCTGAAGCCAGAGCTATGGGAAGGCCCTTCTCCCTTCTCGGCCAGCTGAAAAAACCCTGTCACTGACCTTTGCCGCCTGTGTGTTGAGGGATCTGAGAACCTGCTGCTACTGGGACAGCGGATTCCATGACTGGAGATTCTTCCCCTGAGGTGTCCTCCTCCCAGATCCATGCCACGCGGCCAAGGCTGGGCTGGGCTCCACTCTGCATCCAGTGCAACGTACATCTCCCATGGGCCTTTCAGGTCACCCTGGGCTGGAAATCTCCTCCACTCTCTTGTTCTCCACTTCTGCTGCTCCAAAATTTGTTGAGAGTCCCTCTCTACAGGTATTTTATGGGCTGCATGGGGAGAGCCTGCATATGTGTGTCTTTCTACTCTGCCATCTTGGCTCCATCCCTGTTAGCTATAACTCTAGAAGGGACCTCCTAAGCCATCTAGTGTAGGACTCTCATTTTACAGATGAGCAAACTGAGGCCCTGGGAGGGTCAGTGAATTGGCCAGGATCATGCCTTTAGAAGTAGATTTTGAATCTAGGACTTCTTGACTCCTAGACAATATGTCACATTACCTCCCATGGGCTCAGGCATTTTATAGAGATTTCTAATAAGAAGGTAGAGAATCAAGAGGAGTTTTAGTTTAACCCACATGTAGCTGGATGTTTCTTCAAGAATCTCTTGTTCCCTAAGCATCCTGGGTAAGGGATACTTTGTGGCATTTCCAGTGCACAGTGTGATTATCATGTGGGAGCCCATGTTCCAGTACAGTCAGGGAGAAGAGAGCCCTAGTCTGTTCTTTTCCATCCCCTTCCCTGAGCTTTTCTGTCATGTCAAACCCAAGGGATGGAAGCATGGCATTACAGGTCTTTCAGTGGACTCCAGATTGGGCCTTACAGAACCTCTCAGTCCCAACTCCTGTTCCCAATGTCCTGCACTTCTGGGGACCCAAGAATTTCATTTTGCTCCTCCATGGTCCTCTCTTTGCCCCCAGCTGCCTACTGTCCTCCTGTGTGCCTGGAACATTTGGCAGTTGTTCAGTCATGCCCAGCTCTTCATGACCCCATTTGAGGTTTTCTTGGCAGAGATATTACCTTGGTTTACCATTTCCTTTTCCTCACTCACTTTACAGATGAGGTAACTGAGGCAAACAGGGTGAAGTGACTTGCCAAGGGTCACACAGCTAGGAAGTGTCTGAGACTGGATTTGAACTCAGGAAGATTCACAGCCCAGTACTCTATCCACTGCCATCCAGCTGCTCTTGCCTGGCACATAGTAGGCACTAAATAATTTGATTAATTGATTAATGTAACATTTACCCTAGTCCACTCTCCCTGGCAATGTCTCCATGGCCAGAAGGCTCAAACACCACCTTCAATAAAGCCCTTTCTGATCCCTCTCCTCCCCCCAGCCACCTTTAACTATCTACCTGTCTTTACTTGGTATGCATTTGTCATATACTTAGTCATAATACATTTATATATGTACACACTGTCTCCCTGATAGAATAGAAGCTCTTTTTTGATTTTTGCAAATATCTGGCACAGAGTAAACACTTAATATATGTTTGTTGACTTGATTAATTTCCCAACTATCAAAACATGTCCATGCCCCACTCCTTCAGAGCCTCACTTCTTTTATGCCTGACACAGTCTTGCTGTGTTACTAAGGACTGTAATCTCTGATCTTTAGTCTCTCTCTATCTGCTATACATTCTGTTCTTGCTAACTAACAGGCCCAGGTCTCTTCCAACCCCTTTTTTTGGAGGGGGAGAGGTGAGGTAATGGGGTTAAGTGACTTGCCCAAGGTCACACAGCTATTAAGTGTCAAGTGTCTGATGCTTGATTTGACCTCAGGTCCTCCTGACTCTAGGGCCAAAGCTCTATTCGATGCACCACCTAGCTTCCCTATATCCTTTTTAAAAAAATTAAATTTAAATTATTCTTCCATCAATGAAAATCCACTTTCTTATCCTCTGATCTCTACCCTCCCCCAATTAAGAAAAAAAGGAAAAGAAAACCCCAGTTACAGACATAGAGTCAAGCAAAACAAATTCTTCCATTTGCCATATTTTTTAAAAATGTGTTTAAATTTGCACCCTGAGTCCATCACTTCTCTTATCAGAATTTTTTAACCTTGAGTCCTCTGGAATTGTGATTAATCACTGTACAGCTCAGAATTCTTAAGTTTTCCAAAGTTGTTTGTCATTTCAACAATGCCATTATTGTCTAACTCTTCTCCTGTTTCTGCTCACTTCACTTTGCATCAGCTCACACAAGTTTTCTCAGGTTTCTCTAAAACTACTCCCTTCGGGGGGCAGAGCAAAGATGGTGGAGTAGAAAGACACACACACTGCTAGCTCTTCCCCTACAGCCCATAAAACACCTGTAAAAAAAGACTCAACAAATTCTAGAGCAGCAGAAGCCACAGAACAACAGCATGGAGGAGATTTCCAGCCCAGGGTGAACTGAAAGACCGATGGAAAAGTGTTTGTTGCACCAGACATGGAGTGGAGCCCAGCCCAGCCTTGGCTGCCCAGTGGGCTGTGGGAGGAGAATGCAAGCAGACCTCAGGGTGGAATCCCCAGTAGTGGAATTCGCCAGTTGCAGTAGCAGCAGTTTGCAGATCCCTCAACCCACAGGCACCAAAGGTCAGTGAGAGAGTTTTTTCAGCTGACCTACAAGGGAGAAGGGCCTTCCCATAGATCCAGCCAGAGGCCACATCAGGTGGGTGGCAGCAGCTTCTACAGCAGCCCCTATTGCAGCCAGCTTCCATTATTGGATCATAAAACCCCTGGGGGCACTGAGCACCTGACTCTTATTTCAGCCCTCTGGAGAGGCCCTGCCCTCACCTGATACTCCTGAAGGATTTGAGCAGCTGATCTTTATCTCACACTGAATGGCAGCCCTGCCCCCACAGCTTATCGGATTCTCAGTCCTCGGTGCTGGCTTGGCAGAACTGGAGGCAAGATGGTTGTGAAGACAAAACTCTATTACTCAGATTCTGGGTGCAAAAATTTCTGCTTCCTCCCAGAACAGTGTACATGGCTAGATTGTACCACCTTGGAGGAACTGAGATCTTACAGAGCCTCAGAGTATACCCTACTCTTGACAAAGGACCCAAAAGTCAAGTAACTGGTTGGGAAAATGCCCAAAAAAGGGGGAAAAATTAGACTATAGACTATAGAAGGTTACTTTCTTGGTGAACAGAAATCTTATCCCATCCTTTTGGATGAGGAAGAGCAATGCTTACCATCAGGGAAAGACATAAAAGTCAAGGCTTCTGGATCCCAAACATCCAAAATAAATATTCAATGGTCTCAGGCCATGGAAGAGCTCAAAAAGGATTTTGAAAATCAAGGAAGAGAGGTTGAGGAAAAATTGGGAAGAGAAATGAGAGAGATGCAAGAAAATCATGAAAAGCAGGTCTACAACTTGCTAAAGGAGACCCAAAAAAATTCTGAAGAAAATAACACCTTTAAAAATAGGCTAACTCAATTGGCAAAAGAGGCTCAAAAAGCCAATGAGGATAAGAGTGCTTTAAAACTACTCCCTTAGTCATTACTTATATAGTATTCCATCATAATCAAGCACCACAACTTGTTCAGTCATTCTCCAATTTATGGGCACCCCCTCAGTTTCCATTTCTATACCACTACAGAAAGAGGTGCTACAAATATTTTTGTATATATGGCTCCTTTTCTACCTTCTTTGATCTTTTTGAGGTATAGACCCAATATTGGTAGCACTAAGTCAAAGGATCTCCCAGTCCTTAAAAAAAACCCTCACTGGATCCTACCATCCCAAGCTATGATTCTGTGTCCCTCATCCCTTTCACTGCCAAATTTCTCTAGAAATCTGCCTATCCTAGGTTCCTCCCCTTTCTCTCCTCTCACAACTTAACTCTTTGAAACCTTCTTCACACTACTGAAAATGCCCTCTCCAAAGTTACCAGTGATGTGTCCATCTGAAAACTTGATGACATTTGCTTAATCTTCATCCTTCTTGAGATGTCCATAGCATTGAAACTGTGGACCACCACTCTTTCTGACTGAATATTTACTTCATTTCAGCATCTTCATGACATCAATCTCTCTTGGTC
Organism: Bettongia penicillata ogilbyi; assembly: GCA_023548195.1. Classification (NCBI taxonomy): domain Eukaryota; kingdom Metazoa; phylum Chordata; class Mammalia; order Diprotodontia; family Potoroidae; genus Bettongia; species Bettongia penicillata. Next base: position 311,451 of record JAJHZJ010000438.1, read on the forward strand.
CTCTTCCTCCCTGTCTTTGCTAAATTATCATCTATATTCTGCCCCTTAACTGTGGACATTCCCCAAGGCTCTGTCCTGAGCAATCTACTTCTTTCTCTATGTGCTTTCTCAGAGACCACATCCGCTACTATTGATGTCTATCTCTATGAGATGGATGTTGAATCAGATCGATATATCCAGTCCTGAGGGTCCCATTGGCTTTCAATCCCACATCACCAAACTGTCTTTTGAACAATTTGAACTGAATGTCCTGCTACATTGGTAAACATTTTTAAAGCACTTACTCTGTGCCAGGCTTTACAAACATTATCTCACTCGAGCCTCACCACAGCCCTGGAAAGTAGGTGTTGTTATCCTTATTTTATAGTTGAGGAAACTGCAGCAGATAGGGGTTAAGTGACTTGTCTAGGGTCTCAGAAAGAGTCTGAAGCTGGATTGGAATTCAGGTCTTTTTAACTCCAAGTCCAGCATTGAGCCACCCAGCTGCCCCACAATAGGGTGATAGGGATGGGGTCTTGATTTTATTGTAGTAGAAAGCACCCAGGGAGGACTTTCCTAGGCCAATACATATTGGCACCAGCTCTGCACCTCAGAATCTTCCAAAATTTCCTAGGGCTCTGAAGTTAAGTGATTTGCCTAGTCACACAGAATCAGGACTTGAATGCAGCTCCCTGCTTTGAGACAGTTCTCCGATTCACTATTTCACCCCATCTTTATATGGACAAGCATCTCCAAATTAACACGTTCATAATGGAATTCGTCTTTCCCTGAAAATCTGATTCTCTTCTGAACTTTACTATTTCTAGCAAGGACACCCCCATCCTTCCTGTGGATTCACAAGTGAGGCATCATCCTTGGCTCCTCCCTTTCCCTCTCCCCATGAAGTCAATCAGTTGCTAAGTCTCCACTCATACAACAAATACCCTAGTGTTCTATGAGCAAAGTAGAATTGCAGTAGCTTAAAAGGAATGTGAGATGTGCAAAATTAGAACCATCTCCACTCCAAACATTCACATGAACTATTTGTGCCAGACCTGTGGTAGAGCCTTCGGAGCCCATGTTGGTCTGATCAGCCCCAGCTCAACACACTGTACATTAACCCCAACATAGCAACATTATTTTGGTCCCCTTTGAGCATGAAGGACAACAACTGTCTCCCGCTTGAATTATTGCAACAACCTCGAAATTTTCTTTCTATGCTTAAGTCTTTCCCCTTTCCAATCCATTTTTTACATAGCTGCCAAAGAGATTTTCTTAAAGCACAGTTCTCTGTCACTATCCTGCTGAAGAAACCTCTTGGATCGAATACAAACTCATCTGTTAGCCATTATAAAATCTTTCACAGCCTGGTTCCAACCTATCTTTGTAGATCGATTTCACAACTCCGCCTCAGGCATGGTATGTTCTAGCCAAACAAACAGCTTACTGTTACCTGCACACAACATTCTATCTCCTGCCATCCTTTCTTTGCACAAGCTGTGCCTCCTACCTAGTATACTCACTCTCCTCACTCCCACCTCTTAGAATGCTGAGCTCCCTTCAAGTCTCAGCTCAAGTGCTATTTTCCACACAAGGCCTTTCTTTATTCTGCTAGGTGATAGTGCTTTTCCTTTCCTTAAATTCCAAGGATTACATGTTATATATATATATATATATATATATATATATATATATATATATATTGTATTTACAAATATGTGGACATATTGTTTTCCCCCAATAGTATGTAAGCTTTTTGAGGTCAAGCTTGTACTGAATTGGGTGAAAGGAAAGGGAGGGAAGGAGGGAAGTAAGACAGAGGAAGAACAAGGGAGAGGAGATAAAAGAGAAAGAAGGAGAAAAGCTGTTGGCAGTTGTCCCTAGGTTATGGGGCCCTTCCTTCTATTTCCCCCATAGACATCAGTGATCAGTGCCCAGCTCTTTTGGCAGTTCAGCATTTCAGGGAGACAAGACTGAGGCTGGTACTTACATGAGTGAGCTTGCCATAGTAGGGGTAGTACCTCAGGTCAAACGTGCCAGCCTCGGGATAGAAGCCCACGGATTTGAGATCACTCTTGTTGCCTTTCTAGAGAGGAGAAAACAAAAGGGTGCTGGTCTATGATCACAGACTCCCAGCTCTAAAGCTGGAAGGGACCTCAGAGGTCACCTAGTCTAACACCCTCATTTTACAGTTGAGGAAACTGAGTCACAGGGAAGGGAATCTATTTGCCCATGTTCCCACAAAGGATCCTGGATGTCTACAGAGCTAGAAGGGACCTCAGATGAGGAAATGAAGGCACAAGGAAGTGAAGTCACTTGCCCAGAGGTCACAGGAAATAAGTGGACTTAAATTCAGGTGTTCTTTGTTCCAGATCCAGTGCCCCATCCATCACACCAGCCTTTCTCAGTGTTTTTTTGTTCTGTTTCTTTTCACCAAAATTTGAAATTTTTATTTTTAGTACCAGATTTTCTCCCTCCATTCTTCCCTTTCCCATTGAGAAGGCAAGAAATACAATGTCATTATACATATGAAGTCAGGCAAAACATCTTTATATCAGCCATGTTCCAAAAAAAAAAAAAAACCAACAAAGAAACAAGAAATATAAAGGAAACAAATATATGTCAATCTGCACTCTAAGTCATCAGTTCTCTCTCTAGAGGTGGATAGCATTGTACATCATGAGTCCTTTGGAGTTGTGTGGGGTTGTTTTGCTCCAAGTCCATCAAAGTTGTTTACCATGACAATAATGCTATTATTATATAAATTGTTCTCCTGGTTCTGCTCACTTTGCATCAGTCCATATAAATCTTCTCAAGATTCTCTGAAACCACCCCCTTCAACATTTCTTATAGCACAATGGTATTCCATTACAATCATTTCCCAGAATTTGTTCGGCCATTCTCTAGGGGTTGGGCATTCCCTCTACTTACAATTCTTTGCCATGTGTGAACCCCTTTCAACATATAGCAGAGCAGAGCAGTCCTCCAAGCATGGTCCAGGGAACTCTGGAGGTCTCTGAGACCCCTTCAGGGGTCAAAACCATTTTCATAATAATACTAAGTAAGACATTTTAATTTTGAATACTGTGAATACTGATAGCTAGAACACATATAAACAGAGCTCTGGAGAAAGTTCCTGAATCATTTTTAATGGCACAAAATATTTGAGAACCGTAGATACAGTGAATTACTGGTGAGGAAATTCACTCTACCAATGCAGATGGTCCCTTATTCAGTAGCTTTTCAATTTTAGCTGCCTAGGGTACTAAAAAGGTTAAATGACTTGCCCAGGGTCTTACAGCCAGTGTGGGTCAGTGGCGGGATTTGAACCTGGGTCTTCTTGACTGCAAAGCCAGCTCTCTATCCACCACACCATGCTGTTGCCTCTCTTTCTAAAATACTAAAATATTAGCCACAAAATGATGGTATACTCCAAATGCTTAATATGACCAGTGGCTAATCAGAATTAAAACAGATTTAATTTCCTTCATTTTGCTCCAAAGTGACCCAAGTCTTCCTTTGTCTCAGTGGTATTTTCTATCCCCCATCCCCAGACTAGCATAAAGTCTTCTGGGCCCAGATGAGTTTGGGGACTGCTGTACATTACTTTTCCCAAATGCACTATGTTTAAGACCTTTAGTAATATATGGGGGCAATTTTCCCCACACAGATTTCTGGGATCAAAGTTGGGTCAAATGGAAACATTACCTGAACATGGCAGTTGACCTTCACAGGTTCTCCATCCCCAGGATGAAAACCTACGATCTATGTAAAGGAAAAACAACAACAACTAGCTTTAATTTAATGAACTTCAATGTCATGGACATTTATTGTATGTAGGCTTCTATACTTAGTGTTGCGGGAGATGTAAAGATTAAGTAAACCGTAGTTCCTTCCTTGAAAGAGTTTTTAGTATCAAGACACATGCATAGTTAAATATTATAATATACATAGAACATGCTAAGTACGGAGGAGAGATCCTCCACCCAAAGTGGAAGGAAGGAAAGGAGAGAAAGAGAAAGGGGAAAAGGAAAGCAGAGAGGTAAAGAGATAGAAAAGAAGAAAAAGAAAGAAAAACACAATGCAAGAAAGAGAAAGGAAGGAAAGGAGAGGAAAAAGAAAAAAAGGAAGGAAAAAGAGAAGAAGGCAGGCAAAGGAAGAGGAAAAAGAAAGGAAGGAAGAGAAAAGAATAAAGAGATGGAGAAAGGAAGGAAAGAAATAAAAAAGGAAAAGAGGAAGGCAGAGAGGAAAAAGAGGGAAAGAGAAAAGAAAGAAGAAAGAAATAAAGAGAAAAACATAACGGAAGAAAGAGAAAGGAAGGAAGGGAGAAAAAAGGAAAAGAAAGGAAGGTAAAGAGAAAGGAAGAAAGAGATGGAGAAAGAAAGGAAGGAAGGAAAGAAAGAAAGGGAAAGAGGAAGGAAGAGAGGAAAACAACGGAAAGAGAAAGAAAAGAAGAAAGAAAAATAAAGAGAAAAAACACAAAGGAAGAAAGAGAAGGGAAGGAAGGGAGAGAAAAAAGATAAAGGAAGAAAAAAGTGGAGGAAGGAAGACAAAGAAAGAAAAACAAAGGAAAAATGAAGGGAGGGAAGAAGAGAAAGAGAAAGGAATCTTTCCCTATATACTGGCAACTTCCACTGCTTAAAAGTAATTTGTCCTCTATTTCTCCTCTATTCTCAAAAATCTCTCACTTGTTCTACCCATCCCCATGAATTATCATCCTATATCCCTTCTTTTTGTGGCTAAACCTCTCAAGAAGCCATATACAACTGACTCTTCTACTACCTTTCCTCTCATTCACTTAACTCTCTGCAGTCGGGCTTTCACTTTCATCACTCAACCAAAACTATTCTTTCCAAAGTTACTTTCTTAATTGCTAAATCTGATGGCTTTCATTCTTCTTGATCTCTCTTTGATACTGTTGATCACCTTTCATACTCTCTTCTCTCTTAAGTTTTTATAACACTTCTCTTTCCTGGTTTACCTCTCCTTACATGTCTGATCACTCTTTCTCAATCTCCTTTGCTGGATTTTCACCCAGGTCGAAACTACTAACTATGAGGATTCCCCAAAACTTTGTCCTGGGTCCTCTCCTCCTTCTATATTATTTTACTTGGTGATTTCATCAGTTTCCATGGATTCAATGATCATCTCTGTGCTCGTGATTCCCAGATCTCTTTGTCTAGTCATGACTTCTTTACTGACCTCCAGTCTCATATCTCTAACTGCCCATGGAACATCTTTAACTCAACTTGTCCAAAATCGACCTTATTACCTTTCCCCCAAAACTCTCTCCTCTCCCTAACTTCCCACTATCCTCTTAGTCACCTAGGCTTGAAAACGAGGTATCATCCTTGACTCTTTTCTCTCACTCCCTCCCCCATAACCAAATCCTGGGGATTCTACCTTTGCAGCATCTCTCCAGTGGACTCCCCCTTCTTTCTTCTGACGCTGCCACCACCCTGGCACAGGCCCTTATTACCTCACTCTTGGACTGGTACATCAGCCTTCTGGTTGGCTTTCTTGCCTCAAATCTCCCTCCATTCCAATCCATCTTCCACTCACATGTCAAAGTGATCTTCCTAAAGCACAGATCTGCCCATGTCACCCTCTTATTCCAGTGGCTCCCTATTGCCTTCATGATCAACTATAAAATCCTCTGTTTTGCTTTTAAAACTCATTATGGGAGCAACTATGTGACTCTGAAGTGGATAGAGTACTGGTCCTGAAGTCAGAAAGACCTCAGTTCAAAACCAGTCTCAGACACTTACAAGCTGTATGACTCTAGACAAGTCACCTAACCCTGATTGCCTCAAAAAAAAGATAAAACTCATTATAAACTGGCCTCTTCTGACTTTTCCAGTCTTTTTACACCATACTTATGTACTTTATGATTCATTGATTCTGGTTTCCTTGCTGTTCCTTCCATAAGAAAGAAAAGGGGTCATTGAAGTATTTAAAGAGAAGAAGCACAAAAGAGAATAGAAGGTTCTGAGGGAGGTAGAGACAAACAGGACAGTTTTGAAACTAATGTATTGAATTTTTTATATTATTTTTAAAAATATAAGCTATACATAATAGGAATTCAAGATTTTATGGTCAACCCTTGTTTTCTATTTTATGTTTGTGGAAATGCTCATGTTTGTCTATTATCGCCAATTTCAGATTAACAAGCAAATGAATACATGCAATTGCTACCAAACCGCTTTCTAGTTTCCCCAACAATTCTTCTTAAGGAGAGAGTAATTTACGTTCTTGGATTTATCAAACCAGGTACTACCATTTCCAATGATTTATGGCTCTTGCTTATCCAGTCTGTTCCATTGGTCTATTTTTTCTATTTTTGAACTAGTACTTCCTTTATTCCTACTTTTTTTCATTTTCATTTGAAATTCTAGTCCCTTATTCCTCCATATTAGTGTTATTAACACATCTAGGTCTTTAAAACATTCCCTCACTGACTTTGCTGGCAGAGTACCAAATCTGTGAATTATTTTCATCATTTTTTTATTAATTAGCATGGCCCAATCATGAACACTATCCCCTCAATTATTTGTCTTTATTTCTATAAAGAATGTTTTGTAATTTTATACAGGAGGCTTCAAAAGTCTTAGTGCAGTTTAATAGCTTAAAACTATTAGAACTCTAATAGCTTAAAATAGCACTAAGACTTTTGAGATCCCATGCATAAATCTTGCAAGTATCTTGATAGGTTAATTCCCAGATATTTAATGCATTTTGTGGTTATCTTGAGTGGAATTTCTCATTTCCTTCTGGTCTTTGTTAGTACTATATAGAAATGCTATTCATTTTTTGTGATTTTATTTTGTATCCTACTACGTTGCTGAAGCTGTTATTCGTTGTGATTGATTTCTTTGATGATTTGCTGGGGTTTTCTAAGTACCCTACCATGCTATCTATACCCCCCTTTTGTAAATAAAGTGGTAATGATACCTAGCATTGACGTAGTATTTTAAGGTTTGGTAAACACTTCACAAATATCTAATTTTATCCATACAACTACCTTGGGAAGAAGATGTTTATTATCCTCATTTTACAGATGAGGAAACTGAGGCAGTCAGATTAGATAATTTGCCCAGCATTACACAGTAAGTGTCTGAGGTAGAATTTGAACTCAGGTCTTTCACACCTCAAGTCCAGCACTCTATCCACTGTTCCACCTAACTACCTTTTAAGGTGGAGATAACAGCACTTTGTTACCTTATTATCTGTGATCAATCTTAATCATTTTTTTATATTGCTTTACTTAGATGTTTTCAGGGATTGTATTACATTGTGGGGTATTCAATTGAAAATATGCTGAAGTATTGCATTAGATGTCAAAATACAATTTATCACTAAAACGTTTTTGAGAGAAAGAAGAACATATGATGGATGCCAAGAGTGGAATATGTGGGTGCAAAGACAAAATTTACTTTGACTGAGCAAACCACATGTGACCCTCTATTCCTGAAATGTGACCCTTTGTCTGAATCCAAGTTTCACAGAACAAATCCCCTCTAGGTCCTCGAGGGTGGCCCTTTGACTGACTCCCAGCTTCACAGAACAAATTCCCTGACTAAAAGGAGATTCCTGGATTCAAATTTCACCTCTTAATAAAAGGATTTGTCCTATGAGGCTTGGATTCAGTCAAAGTGCCACCCTTGAGGACCTAGAGGACCACATATGGCCTCGAAGCTGTAGATTCCCTACCTCTGGTGTAGACAGAGGTATAGCTATGGCCCCAGAGCCCTGAAGCTCCCTCTCTTTTCATTGATGCCTCTGGAGCAGGCTTTTCTGAGAACAGCAAGAACTATGCCATCAGCGGACCTTACCCGGTTCATTTTCAAAAGGACGCATGGTTGCCCAGTAGAATAACCAAACGTTGGATCCTGGAGGCCAGAACAGTTCCCCAGAAATGAGCGCTTGAACTGACAAGCTTTCTTCTCTTTCTCCTCTGCTCCCTCCTGGATAAAATACTTCCCGGGAGCGCAGTTCATATTCTTTTCATCTTGAATGCTGTCATTGTACGCTGTAATCAGAGGGAGGATAAATTGAGGCTGGCACCATGGGCAGGCCTCCCTCCAGGCTCCTTTCAAGAAGTCTTCCATCTTGGGCTCTGGGAGCAGCAGTCATTCATTCAAAGTGCTCCACCGACTTCCTCTCCTCACTTCCACCCCCACCCCCAATCAGTCAATCAAGCAACAGGTACTGTCACATGGTACAAAGGCTAGCTCTGAAATGACATGTCTTGTTTGGGATCCGATCCCATCTGCGATCCTGTGGGGATTAGACTAGCTTGCCTCTGTGTTCCCTTACAGCTCAGCACCTATGGCACTGCTAACTTTTCTTTGGTGCTCCCCCAGGACCCCAGGGTTGGTGTAAGCCTGCCTCCAGGGGGCAGATCACATAGAACATGTTCAATCGATGGTTTTTGAAAACAGAAATTAATCATGTCTAGGCAGGTGAGAAGGCATTACAATAACACAGGCATTTGATATAAAATGTGTGATTATATATATATATATATTAGAGTGATTAGAATCCTGGCATTAAAAGGGAACTCAGAGGTAACCTATTCCCACCCATAACTGATCTGTATGAGTTTGTTTGGACTGGATTTGTGATTTGATTGTTGGGAGGAGCTCCCACATGAAGAAACTCCCTGCACTAGTGCAGATCGACACCTTCTCTCCAATGTATAGTCGGAGAGAGCTGCCTAGGGCATCGAGAGCTTAAGCTATTTATTTGCCCAGGGTGATGTGGCAAGGATATGTCACAGGTGAGATTGCATTCAGGTCTTAATTTTGAGGTTGGCTATCTACTATGCCAGGGTGACAATAATAATTACAAAAGCAACAATAATATTAATAATAGAATGAGACCAGACCTGTGATTTCATTGGTGTAGGGAACTTCCAATGAGGAAACCCCCTTTAATAGGGCACACTGACATCTTCTTCATAAGTTATCATCTTAGAGATATGCCTAGGAGACTGAGAGTTAAGGGATTTGCCCAGGGTCTCACAGCCAGTATGTGTCTGAGATGGGATGCTTTCTCTTCCCTATCACTTGCTACCTCTCATGTACTTGGAATTCTACAATTTATCCTTGTGCTTTTATCTCCACTTTTTCATTTAATCTTCATAATATCCTTGTAAGGCACTTAGTGCTACTGAGACCCCCCCCCCCCCACATGCTCCTGCCCATTTTAAAGATAAGAAGACTGAGATTCTTAAGGTTTCATTTCATTTCCCTTTCCCTTGGTCTGGGTTGTCTGGGATGTGAGATGCCCCTCAGCTGGATCTCTGAACATCATTAGACTCACTGGTTCCTTTTTTGGTGTTATAGCTCCAGATGTTGGGTATCACTCAGACCTGGCTCACCAGCCCCATCTAAGGGCCAGTCCTTTCATACTTATTTCTGGTCAGGCTGCATGCTCATAGCAGGTCAGAACTGAAGCTAACAACTGACTGCCCTGACTCCAGGGCTAGACCATTTGTTCTTTGGATTTGATATTAACAGGGTCCCCTTAGAAAATGGAAATTTGCTTCTGTTTATAGCTGCACAATTTTTTTTTAAACAAAGCTACATTCAGTTCAAGGGTGTTTTTTTCCTGGTCTTTTTTAGAAAAAAAACAACTATGTTCACATAAATAATTTTTGAAATAGAAGCTGAAATCACATACTTATTGTTCCTCTTGAGGTATTTCCACTAAAAATAATATGACATGGGCCTGACCCTTATTGCAAAACCCCAGAGCCTCATGGGAATGAAACTGATCCTCTGCTTACAAGATATTTCTGTTTGTGAGACCTGCTCCTTTTGGCAGTCCCCTCTCCTAAACAGTTGTCCTGTTGCATACAGTTGTTCAAAGAAATTCACAAAATATTAGAGTTGGAAAGAGCTCTAGAGCTGAGAGGGACCTTAAAAACTGTCCAGTCCAGCCCTCTCATTTTACAGAGGAGGAAACTGAGGCCCAGTGAAGTTAGTAACTTAGGAACACAGTATCATGAACTTCAAGCTAGAAGAGCTTCATAAACCATTTAGCCAAACCTCCTCTTTTGACAGCAGAGGAAACTGAGGCAGAGAAGAGAAGTGCTTTGTCTGCAGTTATAGAGTATTAGAGACAGGATTTGAACATGTCTTTTTGGTTCAACATCCATTACTTGAATCATTATATGGGACACACATCTCAAGCTGGAAGGGGCACCAGAGGCTGAGTAGTCCACCCTGGTCATCTTACAGTTGAGGAAAGGAGTGGAGTGACTTGTACTAGTAATAAGCCTAAGTCATGGTATTTGAACCCAAGCCCTCTGACTACACAGCCAGTATATTTCCACTGTTCTCTGCTGCCTCTACTCTGAGCTCCTCATTGTTTAAGCAGAAAATCAGGCTCAGGCTCAGAAACTTGCCCAAGGGCATACTGTGACCTTGATCATACAAAGGTCATGCAAAGCTGGGTCTCCAACCTAGCTCAGCCCAGTGCCAGGCCTTTTCTAGCACAGTGCCCCTCTCCAGCCATGATAAGACAGTTAAACTCATTTGACTAGCTTTCCCCATCTGATTTCCACTCTCAGGCTCTTTATCTGATTGGTCAATGGCTGAAATTAACTAACAGGGATGATGGCAAGGATGATTGTGCAGTTGCCACTAGAACAGCCCAATATCTTCTTCTGTCACTGGAACATCCCCATGGTCCTTCCCAGCCCTGACCATTTGTGCTCTAAGGGCCTTCCCAGTTCTCAAGATCTATAGTTCTCTGAACTCTTTGTTAGGAAGGAAGGAAACAAGCATTTATTAAATAAATACTATGTGCCAGCACTGTGCTGAATACGTGACAAATATTGTCTCATTTAATCCTCACAACTCTAGGAGGCAAATGCTATTTCTATAGCTATTTTACAGATGAGGAAATGGAAACAGAGTTTAAGTAACTTGCCCAGGATCACACAGTTAGTAGTGTCTGCGGCAGGATTTAAACTCAGATCTTCCTGAACTCAGATCTTCCTGACTGCAGGCCTAGTGATCTATTCATTGAGCCACCCAGCTCCCTCTATTAAGAAAATTGATGACTCAGTAAATATAGTCACTGCATTATTTGCTTAACTTAACTACTGATAGTTGATCCTCTAGAGAGCCCAGAGAGATGAAAACAATGATTCGAACCCTAATTTCAGTTGGCACATTTAAGGGCAAAATGCTTAAATCAGGGTCTCTGGTGCTTCTCACTGGTCTCAGATAGACTAGGAAGTACAGACACTAGCTCTCTCCATGGAAAGTCTTTAGCCCTGAGAAATGATCTCTCTTCCTTCCAAAATGTGTCAGTGTCAAAAAAAAAACACTGCCCAGGAGAATCCTGGATTCAAGTTCCACCTCCGATACTTACTAACTCTATGATCATGGGTATCACATTTTACCTCCCAGGCCTCAGTTTCTTTATCTTTAAAATGGGGATAATAATGCCTATAGAACCACTCAGAAGCAAAGGCCCATCTTTTCATCCCAGTTTCCTATATGTCTGTGAAACATGAAACAATGGTCCCCAAGAAATTAAAAATGAGCATCACACAGAGGATGCAGGAGGGGCTCATGGGTATAGAGTTGGTGGGGACCTCAGAGGCCATTTAGTCCAGTCCTCTCATTTTTCAGGTAAGGAAACTGAGAATCATCCAGGGTCACATATAGGGTCAGGTCATAGATCTGAAGGAATGTTATAAGTAATCCAATCTCCTCATTTTCCAGATAAGGAAACTGAGGCCCAGGGAAGTGACTTTCCTAAGGTCACTCAAGATCATAGGAGCATGAATCCAGAGTTGTAAGGGATCTTAGAGACCATTTAGGTCAACCTCTTCATTTTCCAGATAAGGAAACTGAGGCCCAGAGAAGGGAGGGGATTTGCCCAAGGTCTCACAGGGAGTAAGCATTAGAAGTGGGTTTCAAACTCAAGTCCTCTGCTTCCACCGCCAGTGTTCTCCTCAAGACTTTCAGGCCACATGGTGAAAGATGGCCTCTTAATGACTCAGATGACCCACTCATATCCTCAGGATGTCAGGAGACGCAGAGGAAGGCCTCTGACAAGTTGGGTGACCCAATGTGGTGGTTGGACTTCTGGGAGAATATGGATAAGAGGTACATGGTAAGGTCAGGCAGGGTTGGGTCATAATGGAAAGTATTACAGGGAATTAGCAGAGATGAGATTCCTAGGCCCATGGGGGCATTAGAATACTTGGGAATATTCCCCATCTCATTGAATTGCTGGGAAACTCAAACGAAATCCCATTGGGCACGATTCTTAGTCCTGCCCTTTCTAACTATCCTTGGCCCAAGCTGGAAGGGACCTCAGATGGTAACCCTACCTGCCCAGGAATCCCCACTAGGAGCCCAGTTTCAGAAATACCTTAATCCCCCCATCATCCCCATCTGGATGACAGACTTACCTTGAAGGAAGTGATGTAAGCTGTCCACGTAAGGAACCCACGTGCTCCGTTCGGATACATTAAAGTTGAAGGCAAAGCTGGATATGTAGGGTCTGATCATAACTCCTGGCAAGGGAAATGGACCTTGTTTAGATTAACCCAGGCTTGGTACCAAGCCCTTTAAAGATGAATCTCTATTCCCCCTGAAACCATTTCCTCCCCCACCCCAGGCAATCAAAATGAAATGGACCACCATTTGCCAAGTTCCATTTTACATTCCCTCTTAATAATTGCATCAAGTCATTGCCGGGAAAAGCTGGTAGTGAGCAGAGGCTAGCCAAGCAGTGCAGACAGCCTTGAGACAGTGGTGCAGGATGGCCTTGGCACCAGTCTTGGGGCCTCACTTACCAGGGGGACTCACTCGATCCCTGTAGGTTGGGACGTAAGGGCTGATGGCCAGCAACATGGTATACATACACACGGAGAACATCCCAGCCAGGAAGGTGTAGAAGAGAAGGTAGAAGAGTAAAATCAGACCTATGGTAGAAGCCAAAAGAAGAGTAGGTCAGGGTCTTGTCCCCAAACCTCCACCTCCTAGGTCCAGTAGCTCTGACATAACAAGAGCCCCCACTCCCTTGTCTACTTAGGACCATGGGACCATGGGATCCATAGCCCCACGGCCCACCTCTCTGCCTCACCACTAGCTGCTAAATCCTTATTCTGGTCGAGTTCATTCATTTGAAATTGGTGATCATTTGAGAACAGGGTCCTACCTGAATGTCACCTTTGTACTTTCCCTCTGCAGTCAGTCCATGACTCAATCAAAACACATTTTGGAAGTGCATATTCCGTGCCAGGCACTGGGCTAAGTGCTAAGGATACAAATGAAACAACCCCTGATTTCAAGGGGAAACAGCATGAACTCAAGCAGAGACATACTCAAGAAAGGGGAGAGGAACAAGATGGAGGTTTGACTTGACTAGGGAACCCCAGGTGAGAAGTTCCTTCTCCCTACTCACATGGGCACTTTCTCCACAGCATCCTGCCTTGGACAATTGCCTACAGCGCCAAGGGTGAAAGTGATTTCCTCAGTGAAAGTGACACAGTTGCTTGTTGAAAGCAGGGTGAAATCAGGGTGGGCTTCCTGGAGTAGGAATTGTTCTGGAGGTGAGGAGGGAGGGCATTCCCAGCATTTGGGACAATCTGGCAAAGGCACAAGGATGGGAGAAGGACTGTCATATACAGGGGACAGTAGGGAAACCAACATAGCTTATCTGCATGAAGAGGAATGATGGGAAACAGACCTGGAAAGGTAGCACTATAGAATTGGAGATGGAGAGCTGGAAGGAGCATTAGAGATCATTGAACTCAAGCTCCCTTGTTTTAGAGATAAGATAACTGAGACCCAGGATGGTTAAGTGACTTGCTTTGTGTCATACAGCCCATAAGTATCTGAGGTGGGATTTAAATCCAGGTCTTCTGCCTCATGTCCAATGCTATGCCCACTGCACAAGGCTGCCTCGAGTCAGCTGTGAAGAGCTTTAAATGCCAGAAAAGTTTATGTTTAATCTTGGATCTTTTGAGTAGGGGAGTGCCAAGGACAGACTGCACTTTTGGAGTAATCATTGAGCACCTGTGTATGGGATGGACTGGAGAGGAGAGGAAAATAGTGGCTTCATAGGATCAGAAGTAGGACACTATGACAAGAGTTCAAGGCAAGAGAATCCAGGGACTTGGATTCAGGTGATGGCTCTGGGAGTGAAGGGAAAGACAGATACTACAGATGTGGTAGAGGCCAAATCAACAAGACCTAGCAAGAGATTGAATACATGAGCCAAGAGCTTGGGAAGATGGTGGCATCTTCAAGAAAAGTGAAGGGGAAGTTTAAGAAGGGGGATGGTTTGGGGGAAAGATAATGACTTCTGGTTTAGGCATGTTGAATTGGAGATGTCTATGGCCATGCAATTGGAACTGCCTAGTATTCAACTGGTGAGGGGGGCTGGAACTCAAGAGACAGATGAGGCTGGATAAATTGTGGTGGAAATCATTTGCATAGAGATGATAATTGAACCCACAGGAGTTGATGCAGTCACCAAGTGAGATAGAGGGAGATGGAAAGGGGACCTAAAGCAGAAATAAAAGAAACGCTTGGGTTGGGATTCCATTCAGGTGAGTCCCTGGTGGAAAGGGAGAGCCAGCTGACTCCTGGACTTGGTCTGCCCTGAGGGAAGAGTGGGGGACAGCTAAGCACTGAGGTATGCCGTATTGAGGGATACCATGCTGAGGGACTCCAAAGAAAGTCTGTGGTCAGGGGTGGGAGAAATGATGGGAAGCTCTCTGAGGCAGGAATTGTCTCTAGACCCTGACACATATCCATCCAAACTTCCTGTACTTTTGCACCTTTGCCCCATAGCCAAGAACTCCTCCCCCTAGAGTTAAGATGACAAACTATTTCAAGCACCAGTGCTAATGGCAGACAATAGCTGAATTCGTTAGAGATGTCCTGGCCTGATGATATTTACCTGGATTGGTAAAATGCTCCTAATTGGAGGGTTACCCATTTCACTTATTAGTTTGAATCCAGGGCAGAGAGCAGGGACAGGGAATGGAAGCCCAGCTGACTACATCTGGAGATGGTGGTAGGAAGGATGAGGTGGTGGAGGACAAATCTGAGGGGTGGGAGTGGGGGGTGGGGAGGGGGAGCTGAGATCTGGAATCCCTCCTTGCTGCCAGGCCCTAGCAGAGGGCCCTTTTCAACCCTGGCCCAGTCTCCCTCTCCCTATCTGCAATCCTTCTGGGAAAGATTTGAAAGGCTGGGCTCTTAGGGATGAAGCAAAGCAGGGTGAGTCACTGTTTAGATCATTCCTCTGGGTCAGCCTCTTTCTCTCCTGGGGTGAGGGGAGGCCTTAGCTCAGCCAATCTTCCCAGAAGACGGTGGCTCAAGACAAATCAATCTGGCAGGCACAGAATGTCATGCTGCCCCCATCCTACCCACTGCCCATCCCCCCCATCCACTTCTCCTATCCTGGCAAATGATCTGCATTTCCATGCTGCACTATGCCCACCCGTCATACCCACTGCCCATCCCCTGGCACAGGATCTGCTTTTCCAGACAGGCCCAGAGTGGGAAAGGGATGTCTTCTTGTTCAATTATGGGCTTGCACTATTTTTTTACTCAGGCCAGTGTGAGCATCCCTTCAACTTCACCCTGAGCTTCCAAAGATTTCTTATGTGCCTACTATGTGCAGAGGCAGAGTTTCCATGAGTCACATAGGAGTAGGGAGAGTTCCATCCCTGAATTCCCCCTCCAACAAGGTGCCAGATCTGGCCATTTCTTCTCCCCTCCATCTCTCCACGCTGTCCCAATCTGTGCATTTGCACAGCCACCATGCTGGCTCAGGCTCTCCTCCCTTCTCTCCTTGACTATCACAGCAGTCTTCTAAAGGATCTCCGTCTTATCTCTCCCCACTCCATTCTATTCTCTACATGGCCATCAAATTATAGTCTGACCCTGTCACTCCCCTTCTCAAGAAGCTTCTGGGGCTCCCTATGGCCTCCAGGATCAACTACAAACTCCTCTGTCATTTATTTGGCTTTAACCTTTTACAGTCCATTCACAGCCTGCTTTCTCAGGCTCACTGCACATCACTCCCTTTCATGGGCTCCGTGGTCCAGCCAAATTGACCTTCTCCTTATTTTTGGTATAGGATACTCCATCAACCACCTCCATGTACTTGCACAGGCTGTCTCCTATGCCTAGAATGCCCTCTCACCTTCAACTTTTATTTCTGAGGCTCAGCTTTAATGCTCCTTCCTACAACAGAATGTAAACTCCTTGAATAACAAATGTTTTGCTTTTGTCTTCTATTCCTGTGCCTAGCATACAGTAAATGCTTAATAAATGTTTATTACATAAATGAATGTTGAATAATATGAATGCAGATGATATCCATTATCGCAGAGTAAGACATATAAATAATGCAAAGGGCTATGTGGGGTACCAAAAGGAAGTGGGGTGTCCTGTGGAGGATGGGGGAAGCAGATGACTTGGACTTTAAAGAGTGGGAATTTAAATGGGTAGGAATTCCAGGGGGCCAGAGTGGGGCAGGAGGGCCTTACAGGTCTAAGGCACAGCATGAACAAAGGCAAGAGGGTGAGGTGTCCTTGGAAACCATGAGGAGCCCACTTTGGCTGTCAGCCAAAGAAAGTTGACTGGAGCCAGACCAGAAAGCCCAGTAAAGGAGTGGGGACCATCGAGGCAAGGCAGAGCCATTGCAGGGTTTGAGCAATCAGATTTAAGCTGACAGAAGGTTAATTTAGAAGGCGAGAGAGAGGAGGCAGAAGGATCCCCTAGGTAGGTGGGCATGAGGTCCTGACATAGGGACAGGGACACAAAAGCAAGAAGAGGGGACAGATTGGAGAGATAGAGAGGAGGAATCCACAGGCCTTGGTAACTTCTTGGCCATGAAGAGCAAGCCTGTCTGACTCAACCGGTCCACTGCTAACCCAGGCAGCAGCTTAAGGACACTGGAACCTGGGACATCTGCGTTGTCCTCCTATCCCCGTGGATCCTGCGGCAGAGTCCACACTGACCACACCCTCTGCAGGGCCCTGATGGACGCCATCCATTCACCTCCTGGCCTCTCCTTCTTAGGAGGGTGATTTCTCCTTTGACATACAAGGTGAAGTCATCAGCAGCATGGGATCAGAGGAATAGATTGGAGGCTGAGTCCCAGGGAGCTGGGTTCAGATCTTCCCCCAATCTCCAGAGTGCCTGCTTTTTCCCTTTATCATACTGCTTCACCCATACCTAGAAGGCTCAAGACCAGCTCCCCTGGGAGTTGGAATGGGGTGGTGCCTCTCTCTGCCTGCCTCCACTTAGGTCCTAAAGTCACTCTCTTGGAGGTGAGTCTATCTACTAGTTGCCAGAAGGCCCAGAGCCAGACAGTCCACTCTTTTGGGGAAAGTGCTCATCAAATCCACCCTTGGGTGTCATGCAGAACCATAAAAGAAATCACAGGCTGCTGGACACTTTTCTGCAGGCAGGTGAAGGAGTAGAAAGAGTTTCCTAGAGGGAAAGGGCGACCTATTGATGAACCACTGTTCACAATTCTTCACCAACTTTTACCAAAGTTTCAGAGATGGGGGCCCAGAGTAGATTTATAAAGTAGGAGCTGTCCACTGAAGCCACCAGGATCAACCCAACCTCCCTTCTCTCTCCCACCCAAATCTTAACAGTACGATGTCTACATTAACAATAAAACGAGGAGGCTCAATTTTGGTTAATTCATTGGTGTGACAAACTCCCAGTTGAAGAAATTCCCTTTACTCACACAGGTCAACACCCCTGTGCAACTAGTTTTAGAGAATTACAGGGGGATAGGGTGGGGTTGGGGTACTACTAAGAGGTTAAATGACTTGCCCAAGGCCATACAGCCTGTATGGGTCAGAGATGGGACTGGAGCCTAGACCTTTGTCCTCCAGAGGTCAGCTTTCTAGCCATTACTCATATTTGCCAAAACTGCCTTTAAGTTTTGGTAAACATGTAATTTTTATTAAATGATCACCAGTAGACATAAGCAGCCTTGCCCATATGTAACCCATGGGTTCTTGCCCTCTTGGCTAACTCCTATAGAAAGCAGATAACTACCTGCAAAATATTCATGCAGTTTAATTGAAAATTGGGTCATATTTTGCACAAATGTATGGAAATCAGGTTTTTGTAAGCTTAAATCCTATCTTCCCATTGTTTCAAAAGAGTTGTTCTCCCTGCCCCGCACCACCCCCCCCCACCCCCCCCCTGCCCCCCCCGCCCCAGGATGCTTAATGTATCTTCCTCTTCTGAGGTCTCTTTAGTTAGCAGGGGCTTCTTACCCTACTAACCATCATTTTATCTGTTTCTTCCCCCAGTCTGATTGTCAGAAAGGCAATCATCTGCAAACAAACACTTTGCTGCCCTAGGGGAGCTGGTGCTTTAAAGGAACTCAGTGGGGAATCCTTTCCTGAAGTCAAGAATCCCATCTAAGTCTCCTTCCTAACACAGCCCTCATGCAGCTACCAGAAACAGCTTGGGAAGACCCCATTCTAGAGCTTTTCCTCTGGCTCCTGTGTTCCCTATGGGATAAAATACAAACTCAGTGTGACCAGTAAGACCCTCCCCAATCTGGTTGCCATCCTCCTGTTTCCAGCCTCGTTACATATATCCTTTCCCTTCATACACACTCTACCTTTTGACAAACAGGCCAGAGGTGTTCTCTAAACTCAGTTATGCACATACCCCCTCCACCCTCGACTTAGAACTTGGTCTCTGCTAAACTCCACTGGTCTAGAACTTGACCTTTGTTTAAGACTGGGCCCAGATACTAGCTCCTACCAAAAGCCTACTCAATCCCCCTTTCGCCCTCCCAGTTATTACTATCCTGGCCCTCCTTGTATTAACTTGCCTATACTTAGCTTTCCACGTGTATACCCTAGAAGAGTGTAAATCTCATGCAGGTAGTGAACATTTAGCTTTTTGTCTTTGTCTCTCCAGTGGTCTAGCACAGTGCCTTCTGCATAGCAGGGGATTGAATTGGATTGAATTCAATTGAAAAGCAAAGAATCTGGTATGAATCACTTCCATGAATTCAGATTTTCTTCAAGAAAGAAGCCCACATGTACCATGGGGTTAAAGCATATTAGAGTATATGGTAGAACAAAATTATTTGAAGCTAGAAAATCCACCATCTCTGCCATTTACTCCCTATGTGACCTTAGGCAAACCACTTCTTAGCCTCAGTTTCCTCCCCTGTAAAATGAGAGGGTTGGGCTCAAGGACCTTGAAGGTTCTTAGACATGATCTGATGACCTGGATTTAGATTCAGATTCTATTACTGAGTAGCTCTGTGACCACTGTGGTACAATGGAAAGAGTGCTGGATTTGGAGTCAAAGGTTCAAATTCTGGCTCAGCCACATACCACTTCTGGGACTTCTGGCAAGTCCCTTCCCCTCCCTGGGCCTCAGTTTCCTCTTCTGTAAATGAGAGGATTGAGCTAGCTGACTTTTGAAGTCCCTCCAATTCTAGACCTTGGATCCTATGTATGACCTTGGACAAGTTCCTTCCCCTCCCTGGGCCACAGTTTCCTCTTGGGGTTGACCTAGATGGCCTCAGAAGCCCCTTCCAGGCTCCAGAGCTAAGATCCTAGCTCGTCTCTGGATCTTCTCCTCTCTGGGCCTGTTTTCTCCTCTCTTAAATGGAGTGATTGAACTGAACAACCTAGCAGGTCCCCTCCAGCTTTAGCTACCAAGACTCCAACTACACTCCTTGGTCATTGAAAATTTCTTCATGACCAAAAGCATTCTCAGCCCAACTGACAGACTGACAGCCCTGTCATTTGCACCACTATTTCCTTGGAGGAATTCCAGTGGGGTGGCCTTGGCCCTAAGACCCTTTCCAGGGGGCTTCCCAAGTCCTGCTGTGAGAAGTATCCAAGTTATCTCTCTCAGGGTCACTAATCAGCAGGCTTGGGGGGGGGGGTGTTGCAAAGACACAAAGCAAAGCAGAGAATTCCCACTTACTCCAGCTCTGGCCTGACCGGCCTAAAAACTCCCTCTTCTCAGGATCCCAAACGTAATTTTTCACTTGCTGCATTCTGGCTGCCAGACTCCGTTGCTCGGTGGCCTGGGCCTCGTCCTCGTCCTGGTCTTCTGAGTGAAGCTGGTTCCCTTCATTCTCATTCTCCTGGAACCAAGACAAAACACAAACCCCTTTTTTGGAAAAAGAAAAAAAAATACTTTCCAACAGCCCATCCCACTGGCCAAAAATAAATGGAAAACCACTCAAGAGCTGGCTGTATTTCAAGGTTCCATTTTCCCATAATCCAACCCTTTGTTACCAGAGGCAGGATTTCTCTCTTTCTGGGTTTTTTTGCGGGGGGGAATCAGATACTATCCCCTCTGACTTAAATTCAGGAATCTTTTCATTGAGGGGTCAGCTCTGTTCTCAATCTCATCAATTTCTACCCTACTCCCAGGCCTGCTTATGTCAACATTCATTCCTGCCATCCTTGGTTCTATTTAACTCTGAATGCTTGGATCTCAAGGATTAGACTAGAGAATTCACCAGCCTCAAGCAGGCCTTGAGAGGGGAAGACTTTCAAAGTAGGATGGGCTTCTGTCAGAGGAAGAGCTAAGAACCACACAGTCCTTTCAGTATAGCCCTATATATTGATGAAGTATAACCCTCCACTCAATTTCCCTCATCTTTAGTGTACCTGAAATTCTTTTTTAAATAAAATGTTTTCAAAAACCACAAATCTATTTTCTTTCCCTCCCACTTACCCTTCCCCCATTGGAAAAAGAAAAGAAAAAAAAATCCTATTACAAATATGTATAATCAAGCAAGACAAATCACCACATTGGCCATTCTGCACCCTGTGTCCATCATGGCACTCTCAGGAAATGGGTAACATGTTTTATCCTGGGCCTTCTGAGATTGTGGCTGGTCATGGTGATGATCAGAGTTCTACAGTCTTTCAAAGCTGATTTTCTTTCCAATATTGTTATTATAGAAATTGTTCTTGTGGTTCCGTTCACTTCACTCTGCATCAGTTCATTTAAGGCTCCCTGGGATTCTCTGAAACAGTTCCTTTTGTAATTTGTAATAGCACAGTAGTTTTCCATTAACATTCACATACCGTAATTGGTTCAGCCATTCCATAAATTGGGCACCCCTTTAGTTTCCAGTTTTTCCACAAAAAAGAACTGCTACAAATATTTTTGTACATGTGGATCCTTTTCTTCTTTCTTTGATCTCTTTGTCTAATAGTGCTATCAATGGGGCAAGTTCATTGGGTCACATTTTTACTGCCTGAAGTTTCACTGTTAGAGATTCATTCCTTTGGGTGTCTGGAAGGAAGGCTTTGTTGTTCAGTTGTTTTTCAGTTGTCTCTGACTTTTGGTGATCCCATTTGGGGTTTTCTTGGCAAAGATGCTGGGTTTTTTTGACTTTCCTTCTCCAGCCCATTTTACTGATGAGGAAACTGAGGCAAACAGGGCAAAGTGACTTGCCCAGGGTCATACAGCCAGTAAGTGTTTGAGGACACTTAGGCTTTTCTTAGGCTTTTCAATAAGCTCCTAAGAGATAATGCTTATCACAAGAGACAGCATGGCGTGGTGCACCAACCAAGAGATGGGAAATCCGGGTTTGAGTCAATTCTGCCTCTAACCTGCTGCAGAGCACTTGGTAAATTCTTTATCTCCCTGGGTTTCAGCTACCCACCTTCTTGGGGGAGTTTGTCTGTGGGGTCCCTTCCATCTCTAGAATTCACTGATCCCTGTTCTAGACCTACATAGTCTGAATAATTAGGATCCCAGATATAGAGCCTAAAAAGGGCCTCAGAGGCCACTTAGTCCAACCCCTTCATTTTACAAGGGGGGAAACTGAGACTCAGGGAGGGGAAGGGACCTGCCCAAGGTCACACAGTCACATAAAATCACTGATAGAGATAGAAGTGAAAGGGACCAAAGGAATCATCTAGTCTTACCCATTCATTTTACAGCCAAGGAAACTGAGTCCTGAAGAGGTGAAGGGATCTACTCAGAGACATGCTCAGCTTTGGATTACTGACTTTTGCAAGATTTCTGAGAAGAGTTGGAACAGTCAAGAAAGACTTTGTGGAGGGGAAAGGGTGGGGGTAGAGGAAGGGTCTTGAGCCAGGCTTGGAAAGATAAGTAGGCTCTGGGTAGGTTTCCCAAAGTCAAGTTAAAATGGTTTTTTTGAATAATCCACTGTTTGGAATTATCCAGACCACTGTTCTGGATTCCTACCAGGGCAGTTAAGCAAGAGCTGACCCTGCTGACTAAAGCAATAAAGGAAAATCCAGCCTGGTTCCTTGGACTACCTAAAGAGGTCAGTCAGATGACTAGAGAATGGTCTCCAACTCAGCATGTTTACAGAAAATTTCTCTTTCTTACCTCTAAACTGGCTCTCCTTCCTCTTTCTGATTAGCTTCTGCCCTCACTAGTCTCCCAGGCCACCCAGGCTCCATCCGACATGTAAGCCTGACCTTTCTCATTACCATGTTCTTTTCAATGGAGCATTTAACGGAAATGCGCCCCCAAATCCAACAGTTGCCAAGTCCTATACATTCCATGTTATTTCCTGTATCTGTCCCCTTCTCTCCACTAACAGCCACCACCCTGGTCCGAACCCACACTGCCTCTTGCCTAGAATACTTTAGTGAGTGCCTAACTGGACTCCCTGCCTCTGTCTCTCCTCTCCAATCCTTCCCACACCAAGCTACCAAATCAATCTTCTGAGAACACAGGTTTGATCACATCCTTCCCACTCCGAAAATCTTGCCTGTGTGACCCATGACAAGTTACTTCATATCATCAACCTTCAGTTCTCCTATTTGTAAAATGAGAGGCTTGGATTCAAGGGTCTCTGGAATCCCTTCCTGATCTAGACTTGTTATCCCGGTGAGACCTCAGACAAATCACTTCCATTCTTTGGCCCCAGGTTTCCTCTACTAGAAAATGAGAGATCCAGGTGAGACAGTCTCTGAGGGATCTTCTACCTCGAGATCTGGGACTAGATGACCTTGACATTTCCTTCTAGAAAAATTATAATCTGTTGACACTTTCTGATCTGAATTTGTCTTATTTTGATATACTTCAGAGCAGCTAGGTGGCGCTGTAGTGGCTGTGAGTTGGAGGCAGAAAGAGCAGAATTCAAAATTGGCCTTAGACACTTACTAGCTGTGTGATCTTGGCCAAGTCTCTTAACTCTGCCTCAGTTTCCTCATCTATAAAATGAGTTGGAGAAGGAATGGCAAAACACTCCAGTATCTTTGCCAAGAAAACCCCAAATGGGGTCAAAGAGAGTTGGACACGACTAAACATCCAATTCTGATATAATTGGTTTCCTTTGTAATCAATCCTATGTATTTTATTTTACGTCTTTAAAAACATGATTCTGAGAAGGAAAGGTCCACAGGCTTCACCTGACTGCCCAGGGGTTCCAGAACACCCACAAAAGTGAGTATGCTCTCTCAAAGGGTAAAGGTTTAAACCTAAAGGCTAAAAACTCCTAGTCTAAAGGATGAAATCAAATCTCCTGATCCTGACATTTAAGGCTTTCCATTAGCTGACCCTAAACCTATCCTCTGGGTGTTAATTATTCCACCAAAACTAGCCCTCCTCTCTAACTAGGCCAGTTATGCAGCATCCCCTCAAGATGCTTTGTGCCTTTGCTCAGTTTGTCCCCAATCTGGAATGCTCTCCCCCTCCTCCTTGCCTGAATGCAGCCTCCATTCCAAGGCACACCTAGGGACATGCCACTTCCACTAAGTCTTCTAGTTGCCCTGGCCTCCCCCAGAATGCCTTAGTCCTCTCCTGATCTCCTCTGCCCCATCTCCCTGCATTATGGGATGGGCACATGCACAATTCAGGGTGTTCTCAATGTACACTGTGTGTGTGTGTGTGTATGTGTGTGTGTGATTGGCTTGTCTCCCCAACTAGACTACAAGCAAAGAGAGGGCAGAGTTTGGTTGAGATGGTGTCAGTCTGCGGCTCAGTCTCTCCCACAGGTTTGGCGCATAGAAGAACTCAATTATTCTCCTTGATTGAAGGAATATAGTTCTCTCACTCACTGAGGCACTAGCAGTGATGATGATGATGAAAATAACAATGGTAGTAACCCAGTCTGCAGGCCCAGGGACATTGGGTCCCTCCTTAGGCCCATCCAGCTTGGGGCTTGCTCTTTACTCCCTGGGGGGCTGCCAAGACTCCTTGCTTCAGCAGCAGACAAGACTGGGCTCCCTTCTCCCTCCTGCTGGCTGAATCTCAACAGCAACTGCATTGCTACACTGGCCAGATACTGGCCCTGCCACAGTGCCTGAAGGAACAGAGGGAACCCTGAGCCAGCAGCAAGGCCTCTTGGGTCAAGAAGACCCTCAGCCCGGGGATGGGGCAAGGGTGGTGGGGTGGTGGTTGGGAAGGAGGATATGGGAGGGGAGGGAGGGGAGAAGCTCAGTTCTAAAATCTGACTCTGAGGAGTGAGGGAAGGCATCGGGGATCCCTGGCTCTGGGGTAATGACCAAGAAGCAGAAAGTCAGGGAGGTCTCTTAAGGTTCACTGCAGTGATGGGCCCCGTAGCACCCTTGAGATGCTAGATCAGCTTAGACTATGTTCTGACAGGTTTACATGGATACATGGATACATTTCCTCCTTCCCACCCTTTTCCCTCCCTCCTTCACTCTTTCCCTCCTTCCCTTTCTCCCTCTCTTCCTTTCTCCCTCCCTTCTTCTCTTCCTCCAATTCTCCCTTCCCTCCTTCCTTCTTTTCCCTCCCTTCCTCTCCTTCCCTCTCTTCTTTCTCCTTCCCTTCTTTCCTTCTTTCCTTCCTTCCTTCTTTCCTTTCTTCTTTCCTTCTTTCCTTCCTTCCTTCCTTCCTTCCTTCCTTCCTTCCTTCCTTCCTTCCTTCCTTCCTTCCTTCCTTCCTTCCTTCCTTCCTTCCTTCCTTCCTTCCTTCCTTCCTTCCTTCCTTCCTTCCCAAACGTTTACTCAGCACCTCCTGTGTCCAAAGACAGCTGCTCTGATGGCAGGAGCCCCCATACTGATGAGCTCAGGAATCTTCTGGATTATTGGAAGGTATACAAGGCCTGGTCTTAGAGCTTCCTCAGCCCTAATCCTCACATAGGCTGGGACTTTCACTAGCCCCTTTATTTGTAGACCATTTTCCTTTTCTCAGGTCCTTGCCCACTTCAGCCACCTCCATTCTCCCCTACTTTTTGCTTGGGTAGGCCCATTGTCCCCTTGCCCCACACCCATTTCCTCTTCAGATTGGGAGCTGGGTGTGTGGGTGTGGGTGTCGGGAGCAGTCATATTCCCAATGGTGTGCAGCCGGGTGAGTCACTAGAGGTCCCATGTATTAGCCTGTTACCACTGAATACAGATTCCAATAGATGTAATCCCACCAGGAGAGTGCTGGATAGACTTAGGGATCAGGTGGACTCCAGGGTAGATCCTGCTAATTATCAGCCATATGATCCTTAGACAAATTCCTTTTAGGGGCCTCAGTTTCCTCATCTGCCAAATGGCTCTATGGTACCTACATTGCCCACCTCAGGGAACTAGAAGAATGAATGGAAAGCATGACTCAAATGTTAAACGAGTAGCAATCCCATTGGGATCTCACCCGAAAGGTCAGACTGTTTCATATTTATTAGAGGAACTACTTGGAAACTCAGAAACCTCTGGGTAAGTGACTCTGTAGCTGTTGACAGTAAAGTGAACTGTGTCCCACGTGGCTCTGGAGCTGGAATGGGAGGTGTCCAAAGTTTCCTTGTGACATAAAGGGGCCCTTGGGCTCCTGCAGGTTCTGTCAGCCCCAGCTCTGGGGGTATCTGCCAAGCTTGAAAGGGACCTGCTAAGGAATTGTGGGACTGTTGTGAATGAATGAATGAAAGAATGAATGAATGAATGAAAAAGGCTTTGCTAAACACTTATTATGTGTCACACATTATGCTAAGCACTGGGGCTACAAATACAAGGAAGTAAGGCAGTTCTGACCCTCAGAAAGCTTGTTTTCTAATGAGGAAACCAATATATATGAGAGTGATGGCTGGTCAGAGAGAATGGGGTTGGAATTACAAGGCAAATGATCCTGTTCAAAGATCTTCATGTAGCGCAGGGCCTGGTAGCGTTACTAAGCTTGGTGCTTAATAAATGTTGATTGACTGCTTGATGGAATCACTTAAGAATTGGCACCTTCCTTCTGCTTTCCTACAAAACTGTCTAGTAAGGTCTGATCAAGCGAGGTTTGACCCTCTGTGCCACTGGAGGGAGAACTCATGCCAATGATTAGACTCATGGATCCTTGACATATTGAAGTGGATGTCACAGGCTAGTCCCACTGCCCTTGCCTGTAGTATCTGGAAGGTAGAATTCACTTCGCATCTGGAAGGGCCCATGCTTAAGCAAACCCAGCCTACGAAAATATTGATCTCCCCAAGTGCTAAGCTAGTCCTGGGCATAGAGAAGAAGAAGAGAAGAAGTACTTAGAGTACTTAGAAGTACTTAGAGTACATAGAGAAGAAATACTTGTCCATGGGCTGCTAAGGATGAACTAGGGAGTGTTTACATACTTTATGGAAGAGTTCCTTTAAAGAGTAAATTCCCCATGCCTATGAAAGAGTATTCCACTCTTAGCATGACTTTTCTGAACATGATGGCATAAATTCCTTGGATGGGAAGCCTTTCACAGATTATACATGGAGATTAAGGAATTGGAGTCTCTTTTCCCTGTTCCAAGGACTACCCTGCTTAGATGTTGGTGCTAAATTTCCATTTAATTCACAGGCCAGAGTAGATCGAAAAAGTCACTCCATTTCCTGACTCCAGGCAATTTTCATTGGCTGTCTTCCTTGCCTGGAACATTCTTCTGCCTCACCTCCTGGCTCTCATGGCTTCCTTCAAGTCCCAGCTAAAATCTTACCTTCTATAGGAAGCCTTTTCCATCTCCTCTTAATTGTACTGCCTTCTCTCTGTCAATTATCCCATATTTATCCTATATATATGTTGGTACATAATTATTTTCATCCTATTGGACAGTGAGTTTCTTGAGAGCAGGGACTAGATTGTCTTTTGCCTCTTTTTGTATCCTGAGTACTTAGTACAGTGCCTGACATATTGTAGGCATTTAAATGTTTATTAACTGACTTATTAAGGAAAAATTGCCAGGGTGCCCATTTCTCCAGTTCATCAATGTCCTTCTTAAACATCAATACCCAGAACTAAATACGGTTCTTCAGAAGGAGTCTGATCAGAGCAAAATTCAAAAGTACACCTCCTCTCTACCAGATGCAATGCCTCTTAATACCACCTAAGATTATATTAGTTTTCCTGGCTGTCACATCATACTTTTGGCTCATATAGAGTTGCAGTCCACTAAGATCCCCCAGATCATTTTCAGATAGACAGCTTTTCCGCCACACCTCCCCCATCTTGTACTTGGGAAGTTGATTTTTTAATTGAAATTTAAAACTTTACATTTATCTCTAGCGCATTTCATCTTACTAGACCCATACCAGCATTCCAGTTAGTCAAGATTTTGGTGGATACTGACATGCTCATCCAGAAGAATCTCTCTTAACTTTTTGTCATTTGAAAATCTGATTGATTAAAAAAAAATTCAACAACCAAGGATCTGTATTATCTAACCATGCCTAGGCCAATTGACTCATGGGCTGGTAGCATGTCAAAGCTGACCTTCTCTTCTTCCCCTCCCCCCAAATTCTTTACAGTCTGAATGGGGAGCCCACCATCAGCTGTAGGAGCATACATTTTGGTTCTAGAACCTCAAGCAAAAACATCAGAAGTGTCATTTACCTCTCCAGATCTATGGAGAACTATGCAGAATTGGGAATGTGGACAAATGTGTCCAGCACACTCCAGTTTCATTTTCTGGGATAGCAAATATTTTAATGGGGGTGGGGGAGAAAATGGTAGGGATGTTGATTAAGGGATCCCTGATCAATTGAGTCTCTCCAATCTATTTGATGAAATTACAGATTGTGGACCTTTGTCATGAGGGAGCACTTTCCATGGAGCTGAACATATACATTGACCCCCTCTCCCATTTTTATCATTGTTAGTTTTGAAATAAAGAGAGCATCAGGTGGGGAAAGAGGGTCCCTTTTCTTCCTGTAACCTGGAATTCAGGTGATCTGACTATCCTTTGGTTTAGCTTCTCCCCAGCCTAGAAAGGAACTAAGCTCTACTCCTGCCTGACCTCAGGGCCAATGGGTAATCATTTTTGGGCTGGTGAGAGGTTCAAAGGCCCTAGCTCAATCACTATTGATCATGTAATCGGATCCCCACCATCCCAGCCCTCAAGACCCCACTTCCTACCAGTTCGACCATGACATGGATCCCACCTTTCCCTGGGACTCACTGGCTTGCTGGATAGATTCAGGGAAAAGTCCTCAGCCCCTGCAGACTTGGAGTTCCTTTCCATGACTGGGTGGGGGAAAGTGGGAATAGTGTGGAGGGTGAGCCGTCGGATGGTGAGGTGGTGACTGGCAGCACTGGCTGCTGCAGACACTGGGCACCCCGTGGCACTGAGCCTTCTTGGCAAGAGTCCTCCCCAGAAATAAGCTGACATTTCCCTTGCTACCTGACTGATTGCCCCCCCCTCCCCCCCTCTGCTCTAGGGAAAGCCCTTAGTAGAAAAGCAAGCTCATCACTTATAAAGAGGCCGGGAAATTCAGGCTGCAGGAATGAGAGGAGCCCTCCCCCCCAATTCTTGCCTCTTGGAATCCAGTGGATCCAATGGGAATCTTTAGATTTTGCATATCTTGAGAAAGAATTGGAAATTAATGGGGGGAGGGTTAAGTGCTGAGGTGGAGGTTGGGGGGGGGATGGCCAAGAATAACTTGCTTTGCTCATAAGGCTGATATCATCTATCAGGAGAGATTATCTTTGGCCCCCGAGCAAGTGCTGTGCTCAGCTCTAATGTCCCATCTCTGTGACAACCTCAGCCCCCTTAGAATGGGGATTTAAGGGCCCCCTCCCCCCCCCCTTGGCCCACCAGAAGGTGTTTGAATATGTATTTGTCCAATGAATGGATGGCTGAAGAAGGATGTTTGTGGAATAAATGAGGAGCCTGGGGGCTGCATGTCAGCCTGTCCCCATCAGTCACCCCCTCCTCCTCTTCCTCCCACCCCCGGAATCCCGGCCAAGTCTCCGGAGTGGCTGCAGAGTCTATATTTATCGCCTTAATATTGAGGCAGGGAACAAGCTAGGACTTCAGTGTCACTTTCCCAGACATATATATCTCCCCAAGCCTGTGTGGGATCCAGCGAGAGAAAAATCGGGAGAAAGGGCCAAGAACATCAGACAGTGTTGCTGGCCCGCTGGGGACCCATTTACCCGGAGGTCTGTGGTGAGCACAGCACGTGACCCTGTTGCCAGGTGGCTGCAAATGCCTTGCAAACTGGGATTCCAGTCACGTTAGGGCTGAAGAGGAACAGTCTAGCTGCTTAGCTTGATTTGTCTGCTCTGAACCTGATCCAGGCTGTTCAAATGAGAACTGCCCCCGATCGGGAGCTCGAGAGCTGCAACAGAGCTCAGAGACCACCAAATCCAACCCTCTCATGTGACAGAGGCCCAGGGAGGGCTCTTGGATGGTTCAAGGTCACAAGGGTGCTCTAAAATCCAGGAGCACAGAGGCTCTTCCTTTTACAGAGGAGGGGAACTGAGGCCCAGAAAGGGGAATTAATTTGCTCAAGGTCACACATAGGATCATAAGTCTAGAGCTGAAAGAGAACTCAGAGTCCCCTTCCTTTTACAGAGGAGGGAAACTGAGGCCCAAGGAGGGGAAGGGGCTTGCCCAAAATCATTCAGGTCATGTCAGAGGCAGAGTCTGAATGCAGACATTCCAGTTCCAGAGTCCCATGCTACCCCTTGGTCAGCTAGAATCCAGATAATTGCAGCCCTTAGTTGACTAAAATTCTCCTAGGTTTCAATGAATTTGAGTTGTGAGAAATTGAAATAAATCCCATTCTTCTGATCATTCTGATCATGTCAGTGATCAATTTCAAAAGAAAATAAACCACAAGGACCAGTCAGGGCTAAGGCTGTATTTGTCTCACTTTCCTTTACTTCTATCTCCATCTCCATCTCTATTTCCAGCCCCAGGCAGTGGTCGCTCTCATTTCCATATAGATTTAAAATCTACAAAGCACTTTCCTCAAAATAATCCAGTCAGGCAGTTAGCAATGCATAGTGCTGGAGGGTATTGTTATCCTCATTTGAGAAATTAGAAAACTACTGTTCAGAGGTGGCACCGAATTGCTTATAGTCACCCAGTTAGGACATATCAAAGCCAGGACTCCAGTGAAGGTCTTTGGACTGTGAATGCAGAGTTCTTTACCCTAGACTGGACTACCTGTATACATGGGATTTCCCCAAGACCCTACATGACCATTAATGAGAAAAGATCCTGCTATAGTCCTGAGATGGTGTTCGCTGTGGCAGAAACAACTCTCTCTTCCTTCTGAATCCCCTATTCAGAGCAATCTATCAATCACCAAACATTTATTAAGCACCTACTATATGCTAAGCACTGTGCTGCTAAGGATACGAGGCAAAAGACAGCCTGTGTCCTCAAGTAGCTAACAATCTAACGGGAAAGACAATATGAAAACAAATATATACAAAACAAGCTAAATACAGGATAAATGGGAAATAATTAAGAGGGGAAAGACACTAGAATTAAAAGGGGTTGGAGAAATTAGATGATGGGATTTTAGTTGAAATTTAAAAGAAGCCAGGAAAGTCAGTAGAGTGGAGGAGAGAGAGTGTTCCAGGCATGGGGACAGTCAGAGAAAATGCCTAGAGCAGAGAGATGGACCAGCCAGGAGGTTAGTGTCACTGGATCGAAGGCAGGGAGTAAGAGGTAAGAATATTGGAGAGGTGGGAGGGGGCTAGGTTGGCTCATTGAGGGCTTTGAATGTCACACAGAGTGCTTGCCTTCCAAAAAGGCGAATTCACACAGGGCAAGAGATCACACAGTGGTCAAAAGAAGCAATACAAGGACACTCTCAAGGTTTCTCTCAAGAACTTTGGAATTGATTTTGTGACATGGGAGACACTGGCACAGGACTGCTCAGCACGGCATGCCCACATCAGAAAGGGTGCTATGTTCTATGAGCAAAGCAGAATTGAGACAGCACAAAGTAAACGCAGGATGTGCAAATTTGGAGTAACCACCCCAAACGTTCACACGGACTATCTGTGCCCAATCTGTGGTAGAACATTCCGAGCTCGTATTGGTCGGATCAGCCACAGTCGGACACACTGAAATTTCACTTTATCTTGGTGATGTCATTTTGGTCCTCTTCGAGAACGAAGGACGTCGACCAATTCTACCACTGTATTTGATCCTGAAGATCATAGAGAGTCATTGGCAGGTGGGTGGGGTGACGTAGTCAGACCTGCACTTTGGGAAAATCACTTTGGTGACTGAATGGAGGATGAATTGGAGTGGGGTAGCTATAGCAGCCACTCGGCCTCCCATCTTCCTAACCTTTTCATGACCTTGCACTAGTCCTCTCCCTTTCTGTGGGTTCCCATATCCAATCAGTTACCAATATGTGTCGCCTCTGAAGATAACATTGCTGGGCCATTGCCAGTCTTATGTCTTGCCACTAAATTCCTATGATTCTAGAAGAGAGAGTGAGGCTGGTGACTTTGCATAGCCCTGCCTCACTTAAATCCATTTGACTTGCAAGTCAAGATATCACCTCCCTGTGTCCTCTTCAAGAATGAAGCATGAACAATGACAACCGTAATGTCTCTTGTATTTTCTCCCTTCAGATAATAATAGTGATAATCATTATCATAGATAATATTTGTAAAGTTCTTAGCATAATATCTGGTACATAGTAGGTGCTATATTAATGTAAGTTGTCATTGTTGCTATTATTTATTACCAAGCTAAGCTAGGGATATAAAAATAAAGTCAGTACCTTCCCTCAAGTAGCTTATATTCTAATGGGAGAGATAACATGAGAGAGTGGTGGCCCTGGAAGTGTATTTTGGTTTGAAAAGCTACAGAGGTGGTGAGAAGAGTCAGCGGGGAGCAGATCGACATGCTTTTCTGAGTAGCAATGGTGGTACTGAGGTGATTATAACTGAAGAGACAGCATTATGGATTGGATAGAGAACTAGCCTCAAGGTGGGAAGAAGACTCATTCTCTGACACCCGCTGGCTGCATGACCCTAGGCAAGTCACTTCCTTACTTATGGTCTAGACCAGACATGTCAAAAATGCAGCTGACAGACCAAATGAGAGCCCACAACACTCTTGAGGACAGATAAACCAATGAAAAGGTAACTGGGAAATATTTAACAAAATAAATAAAGATAAAATAGTTCTTTGGTCATTTCAGTTGTGCCCGATTGTGACCCCATTTAGGGCGCTTTGCCTTTTCCTTCTCTAGCTCATTTTACAGATGAGGAAACTGAGGCAAACAAGGTGAAGTGACCTGCCCAGGGTCACACAGCTAGTGAGTATCTGAGGCCACAGATGATGTTAATATGTGGTTTTCTAAGTCCTTATGGATCAGTGATCCTCATTTCTGTTTTGGTCTGAGCAATTTTCTAAGACTCAAAGGTGCTTGAGAGGATGCCAGCCTGTACTGATAGAAGGTTCCTTATACTGATGAAACCAAAGGCCTGGACTCTCCCCAGGTCCAGAACTAGAGAAAAGGTGGTGGTAAGAACTGGAGCAGTGGAGTCAGAAGAGGGGCAGATATTGAGAACAGGGCTGGGTAATAACGGTGAGCAGCCAGTTGCTGCTATTGTGAGACATGCACATAGAGATATGTATATAGGTGTATGCATATATTATGTACACACATAATCACTCACAAATCGGGAACATAAGTCCAGCACAGTGGATCCATGGCTGGGCCTAGACCCAAAGCAAAGCAGAACAGGCTGGCAATATTCCTTTAATGACCCCAAACTTCCCCCAGAAATGAAGACCCATCTCTTGAATATCATTATTCTACTAGTGTTGTTATATGGTTATAAGAGATGGAAAAGAATAGTCTCCAAAGAATTGAAAATGAGCATCATTCAGAGAGCAATGGAGAGGCCCAGGGTGCCTGTGAGCAGACTGAAGTATATTACAAATAAAAAACTTCAAAGAAGTGGAGAAAAGGATGGTATCAGAAGAATGTCTGATTGGAAAAGATGGACCGATCGCATGGAGACAGCCAGTGGTGGATGGGAAATAGAGTGTCCAAGTACTCCAGCGGTATTTCTTGAAATGTCAGGAGAAAGGAAGAAAGGCCTCTTGTCAGCCAGACCAGGCCTTTTCTGTGTGCTAGAAACTGTGCTAAGTCCTGGGGACAAGAAGAAAGGTGAAAACCCAGGCCCTGTTCTCCAGAAATTCATATTCTGAGGGAGACAACATGAAACTACTACACAGACAAGATACGTGCAGGGTAATCTCTAAGGGAAAGGGCTCGCAGTGGACAGGACTAGGGAGGCTTTCTTAGGGAAGGTAGAATTTCAGTTGATTTTTAGAAGAGGTCAGGGAAGGCAGAAGGTGAAAGTGAAGAAGGGAATTCTACGCATAGGGGACTGCCCGTAAAAACTCCCAGAGTTGAGAATTAGTGTGCTTTGTGTGAGGAATGAAGATGAGATGAGACTGGAATCAGGTTATGGAGGGCCTGCCAAGTCAAACAGAGGCTTTTAAATTTGGACCTGGAGATAATAGGGAGCCAGTAGAGGTTATTGAGGAGGAGGGTGACAGGGTCAGATCTTCAATTTATGAAAAGCACCTTGGCAGTTGAGCTGAGTCTGGATTGGAGTGGGGAGTGAGGCAGGGAGAGTAACCAGAAGGCTGTGGCAGTAGTCCAGGGATGAGGTTATGAGGGTCTGCACCAAGGTGGCCTCTGTGTGAGTGGGAGAAAAAATCTGTGAAGTTTGCATTCAGTCAAAGGGTTGCATTTGATAACCTAGAGGGTCATATGTGGCTTTGAGGTCCACAGGTTCCCTACCCCTGGGCTAGTCCAACTCCTGCCTTTCACAGAGGAGGAAACTGAGGCCCCAGGATGTGAAGTGACTCCAGATTAGAGCCTAGATTTAGAACTGGAAGGAATCCCACAGTTCTAATCCAACCCCCTTATTACAGAAACAGAAACTGAGGCCCAGGGAGGTAATTAACTGGCAGATAGGTCCCTGGAATCCAAGCTAGGAATTGAGGCCAGGTCCTCTTTCCCCAACTCACATACCAAAGGAGACATGAAAGGAGGCAGATCACTTGGAGCTGAGGGCATCAAAGGAAGAAGGCCTCCCAGAAGCACGAAGGAGGCCCTTGACTTGGGTGGTCCTTGAGGAAAAGGGAGGCTGGGCAGCTGAACTGGGGGATCAGGGAGTCTGCTGCCAGTGACCGCCCTGTAGAAGGGGGCCCATTTTCCTGGATGCTGCAGGTCAAAGGAAGGAGAGCCAGGCCACCTGGCCTGCTTTTGCTCTAGGCTGGGTCAGCGTACTGCTGGGCCAAGGTTGCACATCTTCGAAGGAGGTGGACAAAGAAGCCCAGGTGACGGCCGGACTTTGAGTCTGTTGTTGCTTGTGTTTTTTTTCCCTTAAATGCCAGTTTCTAGGCTGGAGAAGGAATGCTATTGGCCCTCTAGTCAGCCGGGGGAGGTTGGAAGGGGTGTGCAGGGACCGGCTAGCTGGGGAGCCGCCCTGTTGGGTTAAATGGAATTCTTGGAGACCAGCTTTTCATTTCCTTCAGTCTGGTGATTCTTGATGTTTCTGTTACTGCTCTTTTTATTTGGAAAACTCTGGGAGCTGGATCCAGAAAAGAGACAAGAGAGAAAGATGGAGAGAGAGAGGAGAGAGGAGAGGAGAGGAGATGGAAGGGGGAGAGAGAGAAGTAAAGAAAAGGTGAAGGGAAGGTCAGAGAGGGAGAGAGAAAGAGAGAGAGAGAGAGAAGAAGAAGAAGAAGGAGGAGGAGGAGGAGGAGGAGGGGAGAGGGAAAAGGGGAAGGAGAGAGAAAAGGGGTGAGGAGAAGAGGAGAGGGGAGGGGAGGAAAGGAGAGGAGAGGAGTAGAGAGAGGAGGAGGAGAGAGGAAAGGGGAAGGAAAGGGAGGAAAGGGAGTACTGTTCCCTGAACCTCTCTGTAAAATGAGGGGGTTGATCAGATGGCCTCTGAAGTTCCTTCCAGCTTGAGATCTAGGACCCTATGTGTGGCCTTGGACAAGTCACTTCCCCTCCCAGGCCTCAGTTTTCTCTTCTGTAAAATGTGGGGGTTGGATTTGATAGCCCCTGCTATCTCTTCCAGCCTCCAGAACTATACTCCCAAAGATCCAGGGCCTGTAGCAGACAGTGAATGCTAATGGATTGCTTTCAGCTGCCTGAGCACCTCTCCACTGATGGAGATAGCACCCCTTGCACCTTAACCGACTGTGGCCCACACCCTAGCAGTGACTGTTATGCACTTATGCCAGGCTGCATCCCAGACAATAGAGGGTCACTGAGGCCACATCTGAAGCCTTTCCAACTTGGCTGGAGCTGGCACCAGAGGCTGTCTGCAGCAGAGGACCTCATTCTACCTCTACTCAGCAACTGTGACAGCTAGATTCTCTCACCAGTGGGCCAGCATCCAGACTGCTGTATCCTTGCAGAGGGAAGCCCTTCATGAGATGACTGTATTATCCCCAACTTGCCCAGGGAAGGCCCTGCTCCTTCGGGGTACAATAAGGAGAAGAGGCCAGAAGGGCCAACTGTGGCCTTCCCCTGTCCATTAGGGACCAGGCATTAGTGCCTTTGGTCAGGTAGCCAGGGAGTCCCAAATTCTCTAGGGTCCCCTTAGGCAGGGCAATAGTTTGAGCACTAGTCCTGGAGTCAGGAAGATACCATCTGTTACATTTTCCAGATATGTGGCTTCACTTCATCAAGCCTCGGTTTCCTCCTCTGTAAATTCAGGGAATTGGACTTAATGACTCCTGAGCCCCTTCCAGCTTTGACTCTATGATCATTTTCTTAAATTTTCTGTTCAATGCTCAGAATTCCTCCAGGACTGGTTTCCTTCCTGTTCAATCTCATCCCTACCCCCTATTTTCCACTTGCAACCCCAAACCTTGCAGCCTTTAAAATTATTTTTTCTTTCTGCCTTCTCTGATTTTGTCCAAAACGACATAGCCTAGGGGTAGTTCTGTGTCCAACCCTGAAGAAATTTAGACAATTTCCTTTCTATTTGGGGTACAGAGGCAAGAGGGCCAGGGAAAGAATAAGGTGAGTGAACCTTGGTGGGGGCCTTCATGAACTGGGTGAAGAGGCTCTTTGATTCCTTAAGAAAGTGAGGCTGGTGACCTTGCCCAGCCCTCCTGCACACAAATCAAAGTCAACTGCAAGTTATGTCATCATCCTGGTGTCATGGTCTTCTTCAAGAGCAAAAGAGAAACACAAGAGGAGAAGAGGAGAATTAAAGCTCACCTGGATCCCTTCTCCAGTTTCTTTTCACCTTGCTATTCTGTCATTTTTCAGTCATGCCCGACTCTTTGTGACCTCATTTGGGAATTCTTGACAAAGATACATCCTTGGTTTGCCATTTCCTTTTCCAGTTCATTTAACAGATGAGGAAATTGAAGCAAGCAGAGTAAAATGACTTGCCCAGGGTCACACAGCTAGGAAGCATCTGAGACCAGATTTGAACTCAGTAAGATGAGTCTTCCTTACTCCAGGCCCTGAACTCTATCCACTGCACAGCCACCTGGCTACCTATGATCATACAGTGGAAAAGACAGGTCATTATTATTGAATACTTTATTAGCCCAGCCTTCCCAGAAGGCACTATAGTGTAGAGAGGGGATTCAGCTCTGCCTCTGACTACCCCCCACCCAGAATTCTCTCCTAAGACCTATGTCTTTCATTTCTTAGAAAGGTGGGTGACTATGGGTGCAGAATACAACATTCATAATCAGATGAGTTATTATGTAGACTGGTTTTGCTTAACTGTATGTTGTTGTTGTTGTTACAAGGGAAGGCTCACTGGGGGAAGAATATATCCAGAAATGACTGTGATACCAAAGTGAAAGATACAAGTAAAATTGTATTAAAAAAATAAAAACATTCTTTCCTGGACCCCAGGGGCAATCACAGGAAGAAACTTGTTCATCCCTGGGTTAACTGGGCCTGCCCACTCCCCAGGAGGAGAACATTGGAGACTAAAAGAAAGTACTAGAGATTTAAGATCAGAAGACCAAGGTCTCAATCTACGTTTGGTCATCAGGTAAAGCACAGCTGAACAAATGATGGTTTATAAATGTAATAGAACACAACAGTGATGATAGATAGAGATGATAACTGCCATATGGCATGATGGACGTGACATGGCATGATGAGCACGATATGACGGTGATAGGTGCAATGTGGCATAATGGGCATGATATGGCATGATAACTGTAGTATGGTGTGATAGTTGTGATATGGTATCATAGCTCTGACATGGGATGATAACTGTGATATGGTATGATAACCCCCAAAGAGTCCAGATCACTCAAAATGGCAAAGATCCCTTCCTCTAGGCCTGGTACATTTGATAAACCCTAGGGTGAGGGGGCAGGGTTACAGACTAGCTGAATAGTAGTTTAGACAGTCTGTCTCCAGAAGGACTGATCATCCATTATAGGTAGACCTGCAATGAAAACCCAACTCCATCAGATGCTAAGCACATGGCCCCCACAGGCGACGGAGGGGAAATGGAAACACACAGGCGCCTCCTGGCCCCCAGCTTTCCAGGGCTTAGCATACTAGGGAGGGCATCCTAGCATTTGGTCCTGGGATATTAATTTCTAACTAAGTAGCTCCCTCTGTACACAGATAAATTTGCCCCAAGGTTACCCAGTGCCTACCAGTCTAGCAGGTTTCTCCTCTAGCAAGGTTTCTCCTTTTTTCTCCTCATTAATCCCTCCCCATACCACCACACACTGCCCTGGCAGTCCATGGCAACTCTAAGCTCTCAGCACAGTGCCTGACACATAGAAGGCATTTAAGAAATGCTTATCAATCGATTGGTTGACATTGATTCTGTATCGTCCCTTGCCGTAGTACTGACCCAGCGCACCATTCCCCCTGACAATGATTCTGACAACTGGGTTGGGAGCCAGGAGACCAGGATTCAACTCCTAGCTCTAGTATTTACCAACTGTGTGATCTTGGCTAAGTCACTTCTCATCTGTTTCCTCCTCTGTAAAATGAGAAGAGGTTGGACTCAATGACCTTTCAGGTCCCTTCCATCTCTAGAGCTAGGATCAAAGGATCCTCTGTTCTATGAGCAAGTTGTTTCACTTTTCTGAGCCTCAGTTTCCTCACCTGTAAAATAGGAGTCTATATTGGCAGAGGGAGCACCCACACTGGTTAAATCAAAACCTTACAGTGCACCCCTATTAAGTCAGTGTACCTTCAACCCCCACCCCAGATTTGCCAGGCCCTGATTGAAGGGTCCAAATAACAAACTATATGTCAAATTCTCCTTCAAAGCCCAGGGGAAAAAATCCTTCTATCTACTGGGCTTCACCTCAATCTTTGCAATGCGTTTCCTGGGCTCTGGGAAAGAGTTAGAATGAATGTACTAAATGTACTGTAGCATCCCCAATGGCCCAGTACATCTTTCCAATTAAGTGGTAGTCCACTATACACAGCATTCTCAATTGCATTAGACTCTAAGGATAAGGCATCATCTTACATTATTTATGGTGGTACAGTGTGCTGGTGTAATCCTGGGTAAAGCCTGGGACTCTGTGTCTCAGAGCAGACGAGGCCAGCCAAGGGGCCATAGACCACAAGAACACAATCTGTATGCTGCTCTCTTCCAGCCGGAATTGGAACCATTCATCTCCGTATTGACTCTGGGGGACAGGAAGGGACAGCCAGAGAGAAAACAATTACTGGACCTTGCTGAGCTACCTCTCTGGGACTCCATTTTCTCATCTGTAAAATGGAGGTTGTGTGCCCTGGCCTGCCTATCTCCCAGGACTGTTGGGAAGGGCTATGTAAATATGAATTATTATTGTGTTTGCTCATTTGTAGTTGTGAACGACTCTTCATGATCCCATTTGGAGTTTTCTTGGCAAAGATACTTGAGTGGCTTACCATTTCCTTCTCTTCTTTTTACAGATGAGGAAAGGGAGGCAAATGGAGTTAAGTGATTTGCCCAGGGTCACACCACTAGTAGGTGTCTGAAGCCAGATTTGAACTCAGGAAGATGAGTCTTCCTGACTCCAGGCCCAGCACTCCTGTGCACTATGGCACCACCTAGCTGCCCCTGAATTATCGTTACTGCTGTTTCAACTGGAACTTCATGGGGATAATGGTGATAACAAAAGAGCATTTAATTGTGGAATTGAAGGTGGCAGAGGGGCCATTAGACTTTGAACTCCTTGAGGTTAGGGCTTGTCTCTTACCTTTCTTTGTGTCCCTAGTGTTTTTTTGTTTCTGGCACATAGTAGGTACTTAATAAATGGTTATTGACTGACTGACTGATTGTCTTTATCCTCGACAAGCTCAGCATCTTCATTCAAACCTTTGGATGCCCAAGCTCTTTCCACCTGGGCTTTCTCTTGCTCTTAGCAGAGCTTCTTGCTCCGAATTTGTCTCGTCCCCTTCCATCACAACTTGCTTGTTCCAGCAAGTCTCGTTCTCTTAGATTCATATCTCTGCTGATGAAAATACATATAACTTGGGTAGTGAGGGAAATCAGGGGAACCCTTTGATATGTTGTTCCGTTAGTCGACCACTGTCTTTGTACACCCTCCACATTTAATGCATTACCTGACACATGGTAGGGACTTGGCTTGACTTGAATTAATGTGTTAACCCTTCCCAAGTACCATATTTGTGTGATGTAATGGAATGAACCCTGGGGGGTGGGGCAGAGAACTGAGTTCTAGTCCTGGATCCCCCTCACCTATTCATGGGACTATGGAAAGAACTTAGACCCTCACCCTATGTCAGCTACAATACCCTTGTTCTATGCACATCAATTTCCATTTGTTTGACTTCAGTTTCCTCTTCTTATGCTGGTGGTACTAGATGTTTAAGGGCTCTTACTGCTATAAATCATAGATTCTTAGACCTAGAGCTAGAAGGGGCCTCAAAGGTCATTGAGTCTATTGTCTCATTGTACAGATAAGGAAACTGAGGCCAAGGGAAGGGAGGTGACTTGCCCAAAGTCACACATAGGATCCTAGATCTAGATTTGGAAAGGACCTCAGAAGTCATCAAATCCAATCCCTTCATGTTACAGAGGAGGAAACTGAGGCCCAGGGAGGGGAGGGGACTTGCTCAGAGTCACACAATAAATGTCAGAAGAGGAATTCAAATCCAGGCCTTGCTGACTCCAAGTCTAGTCTTCTATGCCCAACCACACTGTACTGCTCGCAATCCTAGGGCCCTAGAATGAAGGGAGCAAATTAACTGGCTCTCCAGATTTGGTCCAGAAGCCCTCAGATCACAGCACAAAGGTGGAGGGAGAGTCAGCTCAGGTAGGTCTGGCTGGTCCTGCTCCCAGTCAGTTCCCAAGCCAAAATGTTAATAAACAGTCCTCTAAAGGTGCGACTTTGAAAAGCCCTTCCTGATCGGGACCCATGATCTTGGGAACCACACCAAAGTTTCAGCCCTTGGATAAAATAATTTTCTATGTAAACAGCCTCAACCCATCCCTGGGCAGCCTGGTTTAAGAGAGTGCCTGGTTTATTCTCTGGATTCTTGGGCTCCCTGCGAAGCCTTACTTCCTTAGGTCCATGATCTCCATCACCTGTCTGGTGCCCCAGTCTGCACATGGTAAGGTCATGGCTGCTCAGCATTAGAGCACATTTGGCTCTGCCATGGCTAACCCTAACCCATTCAGGGCACATCCACAGTGTTCCAGAAGGAAACTGAATCCGGGGGGATGACAGCTACAGACAGCTGCTGGGGTGGGGGCTGGGGAAATGATCCTCTCCAATGGGGATTTGGTTGCTGGGTTGGGAGTGGAGCCTAACTCAGGGGGCCCTACACAGGGGCAGGGACTTGGAAGGGAAGGCAGCGGCAGCCACCTGGCAGCTCCCCTTCTCGAGCCCCACCCGGCATCTGCACTCTCAGCTGTCTCTGTCTCCGTCTCTGCGTTTCTATCTCTCTGTCTTTGTCTCCTGATGTCTCTCCTTGTCTCTTTCCCTGTTTCTGTTTCTCTGTCTCTCTGTGTGTCTCACACATACAGACACACACAGACACTCACACACACACGGACACACACAGACACACACACACGGACACTCACACACACACACACACACCTGGTTTCTCTTCTGCTTGTTTTACTTTTTAGGGTTCTTTCTGTCCTGAAAGCTAGCTCTTATGGTGAATATTGTGCTGGACATGAGATCAGGAAGACCTAGGTTTGAATCCAGCCTTAGACACTTAGTATCTATGGAACCCTGGATGTCTCACTTAACTCTGAGCCTCAGTCTCTCTAGCTGCTAAATCATGTTAATGCCTGTATTAATACCTCACAGAATCATTGTGAGAAGTAAAAAGATCATTGTATTTAAGGTACTATATAAATGTCAATTATGAGCATTGTGAATTTTCTTTTTCTTTTGGAGAGGAGTGTAGGCAGTGCCAGGTGAAATAAAGCCTGCTCTGTATTTGATGCTTGCATGGGAGCTGAGGGCCCTTTCCAAATGTATTCCTTTTGCGCAAGTCACTTAACCCCTCTAGGTCTCAGTTTCCTTGTTTGTACAGTGAAGGGGTTGGCCTAGATAGGTCTCTTACAGCTCTGCGTGCTGTGATTCTACTGTTTCTGGGTTCTAAGGCTCCCTGGGAAAACTCTGATTGTTGGCAAAACGAGCCAAGTTCTGAAGTGGGTGGGAGTGTGAATCAAAGGGAGTGATTTGTAAAAAGCCCACAATCAATCAATCAAAAGGCATTTATTAAATGGCCAGCCCGTGCCAGGCACTGGGGCTACAAAGATAAAAATGCCTCTACCCTCAAGGAGGGCATTTAACCATCTGTGCAAACCCAAGTCTGTGGCCAGGAGTTAGCAAAACAAAGACAAAGCAGGGATCCTTGCCATTAGCTTCGTGCAGGGTCCAGAAGGTTGTCTACTCTCATGCAGGGTTCTCCCAGAGCCCTGGACTCCATGCGGGGCTCACCACTGAGAGAAGGAAGGTGTCCAGATTAAGCTACTGAGCACAGAGATCTGGGAGCAGAGGACTAAGAAACAGCGCACTTAACAGGTTACTCAATGATCCCAGAGGATCCCCCTAGCCATGTGACCCTGGGCAAGTCACAATTACTTCAATTTGCTCTCTTGTAAAAGTAGACTATAATACTCCCCCTGCCTGACTAACAGGGCTGCAGCTGTTGTCATTAAATGAATACATTACTCCCAAAAATTGCTTGCATTTTGTCATGGAATCATATTCCCTAGAGATGGAAGGGATCGCAGAAATCATTTAGTCTAACACTCTCATTTTGCATTTAGGGAAACTGAGGTCCAAGGGAGGGGAAGTGACCTGCCCAA
Source organism: Bettongia penicillata ogilbyi (assembly GCA_023548195.1). NCBI lineage: Eukaryota > Metazoa > Chordata > Mammalia > Diprotodontia > Potoroidae > Bettongia > Bettongia penicillata. Next base: position 353,911 of record JAJHZJ010000438.1, read on the forward strand.
GATTATACATAGGACCCTAGATGTAGAGTTGGAAGGGACTTTAGATGCCATTTAGTTCAAACCCCTTATTTTACATATGAGGAAATTGAGGCCCAGAGAGGGGAAGAGATTTGTGCAAGGCCATAAAGTTCCTTTAATCACCAGCATTTTAATCCTTCTGAAGTCATGTTCTTTCATGATTATGATTCCTAGCCATACAAAAGCATTGGGAGAATATTGGCATTAAAGAATTAGGCTTTGATGGCAAGGAGAAGCATTGACAATACTGCAGGATCTTACACATGAATCCAGCCCACTATCCTGCTCTTCATTCTGGGCCCAGCTCCTCATCCATCTGAAGTACCTATCCTAAATATGCATACTGATGGACTCACTCAGCGAAATGCCTGTTCAACCGGATACCACGGCTTGGGTGAAATTTTATGTTGTTCTCTTTCTAATTGTCATGGACCCCCTTGAGGAGCCTTGGTATAATCACCACACTGCTATCTGCAAACGGGAACATCTGGAGGGTCTCACCACCTGTAGGAAATTCCTCTTCCATTCAGACTCTATGCAGGATGTCCTCTATGACAATTGTAAATGGTTTTGGCCAATATCTAGCTTCCTATTTGATATTTCTCTTGATATTTACATTAAGAGGATGACTGAACAGAATTATCTCAGTGGTTGCGTTTATCAAAGAGTCTTGTATGATCCTAACATATATATGTGAGATCCGCATTGGAGTAGAGTCTTTCAAACACCATTTTATTCTACTAAACCATATATATACGTATATATATATATATATATATATATATACATATATATGCACACACACACATATATGTTTGCAATCAACAAACAATAACAGCTATCTATGAGCTTCTCAATCAACTGTGTGAATGAAGATGTGGTTGGCTACTGAGAAATAGTTGTGAAAGCCTGCCTGTACACCTCTCTTATTTTCATGAAACTTACCAGATTTTTAAAATTGGAAAGGACCTCAATGGCCACCTTGTCTACCAGGGCTTCTTGTCATTTTCCACTTGTGAGCCTTTCAGTGCTTCTTTATCTCTGGGGTTGTAAGCCCACAGTTTAAGAAGCGCTGGTCTAAGCCATAATTGGAAAAGAAATCTGTCTATAATGTACCTGACAAGGAATCCTCCAACCTTTCCTTGAAGACCTCCAGGGATGTGGAAATCAATGCCCCCTGGGGCAGCCCATTCCACTTTGGGACAGCTCTGATTGTTAGGAAGTTTTCTCTTCTATCATGCCTCAACTTGCCTTTGTGTTCCTTCTACTTGTTGCTCCTGGTTTGGCCTTTTGGGGCCAAAAAGAATAAATCTACTCCCTCTTCCATGGAACAGACCTTCAGATATTTGATGATGATTACCACATCCTCCTGACTCTGTCTTCTTTTCTCAAGGCCCTTCTCCAATGCGGTTGCCATCTTTTGGATTCTCTCCAATTTGTTGATGTCTTTCCTGAAATGTGATGCTCAGAACTGAACAAAATATTCCAGATTAGATCTAATCAGGGCAGAGTATCGTGGGAACATTGCCTTCTTATTCCTAGCAACTATATATCTCTTAATCAAGCCTGAGATTCTCATTAGCTTTCTTGGTTGTCATATTACACTATTGACTTCTAGTAAACTAATGAAATCTAATCCGTGAAAACTGACATATCTTTTTCATCTGAACTGCTGTCCAACCATGTCCCTCTGTGTATGTGTCAATCATTCTTGGAAAGGTTTAATTTTATCTGAAGATAAGCCAACAAGCTGTTTGAATAGGCCAGATTGTCAGCAATGTAAGTACACACAGCATTGTCTCATCTTTAGCATTTATTTTGATTTTGTTTTGACCTTTGCTTTTACCTGTTGATCTTACCGCACGTAGACAGCTGAGGCTCATAGTATGTAGTTAAGAAATGCTCATTCATTCATGTTTGACTTAGCCTAGCCCAGTGGTGTCAAAATGAAATAGAAGCAGAGCCCACTAAACCATACATAAGGATCCCCATGGGCCAGGAATTGACTTATAAAACCATATATTTACATCATCTATGCTTTATTCTCTTTTTATTTATTTTGTTACATCTCTCCCAATTATACTTTCATTTGGTTTGACTACACTCAGGAGTATTGTGGGACATCTGCATGATCTCCTAGTTTAGAAAAATGTCAAGTTCTTAATAGAATTAAAAAAACAAATAAACTTGTCTTTTTTATTTTGAATTTAATGATCATCCAAAGAAAGAAACTTTTCAAAAAGGAAAAGAGGATTAAATGTGAAAATTCAAATTTCTATTAGATACAATTTGCTTTTTTTAAATTTAAAATATTTTAATATATAATTTATTTATTTTTCAGTAATTGAAAATATTTTTTAAAGTCTGTGTTACTGTTGAAACTGTCATTCTTATCTTGTCCCCTTCTGAACTTCTGCCACAGAATATCTCTCTCCCTTCTTCCCTGTTCCTTGGCAAGGATAGTGATTCATCCTTTTCATTCTGATGGCTTTGAGTCCAGTTCCATTTGTGTGTACTACAAAGTAAAAAAGCAACATTGCTTTGGACATAGAATGAAACCTCCTCTAATATAGGAATCAGCAGTCAGTGGGAAAAGAAGTGGCTTAGCAATCAGAGAACATGGGTTTCAGTCCCCAGCTTAGTCACTTACTACTTGTGTGACCTTGAGCCAGTCCCTTCCTTTCCTGGAGCCTCAATTTCCTCCTCTGTGAAATAAGAGAGTTAGACTAGTTGGTCCATGAGGTCCCTCTCAGCTAAAGATCTAAGATTCTACCTTCTAACTTTCTAACTTCTAACATTTCTCACTTTGTCGGGGGCCGCCCCAACTGCTGCCTCTACTTACCCTGCCCAGGGTCTTTGGAAATCTCCGGCTCCCTTCTGGGGTGCGAAGGGAGAATTATCAGGCAGAACACCAGAGTAGTGGATCAGAGCTTTATTGCAGGACGATCAGTCAGGAACTCCCCCGAGCCCTTCCTGGGTGTGCCTTTTATCCCCAGTGCCTTGCCCTCCTATTCCGGATAGGCTCCTCCCCAGTTCCTCCCTGAGGGTGGAGCTCAGCTCAGTGAAGCCTCCCCAGTGCCAGCGTGGCAGAGCCACGTCAGCAGGTCCAGACTTCCTGGCGTCTCCTATCCTCTCAGGGGGCCTGGGTCCAGAGCGCCCCTTACAACTCCCCCTTTTTGTTTATAAGGGCAGATGAAAGGCCTGTCTTAGGCTATGTGGCCTGACTCCATGCCTGGTACCGAAAGTGGGCAGGGCCCCTGTCTTAGGCTATGTGGGTGGCCCCCACCTCCAGCATTTCTGGTAGGTGGACCCACAATAATCCCGTCATTGGGTACCTCTGCAGCCAATGGCATGATTATCCAGGTCATGGGGCCACAATATTCCCGTCATTGGCACAGTCACAGCAAAAGCCCATTATTGATTATAGTGGGGTACAGGGACGCTTTTGAAAAGTTTGATGGTATAATTATCAGTAACCCTAATATAGTCCCAGGAGGAAGAAGGACCCCAATAAGTGTCATCTGTGGTTTCCCAGTCCCAGCTACGGCAGCAATAATCAGTTATGCATCCGGAGCCAGTATGTTGTTTCTATCGCCCGAGTTGTTCGTCTCTTCCTTCGTCCTCGCTTCCTTTTCCATCGCCCGAGTTGTTCGGTTCTTCCTTCGTCCTCGCTTCCCTCATCTCCTTTTCCTGTTTTTCTGGGTTGGCCGGGGGGACCTCTCGCGCATCCCAGGATGGGATCCAGACCCCTTCATGGTTGGTATCTGTGGAGACACAAAGATATCCTTTTCCCCTTATTAGTACCGTCCCTGGTCCATTCCAATTGCCTTTCGCATCCTTCCACCAAATCACACTGCCTTTTTTACACGAGGTTGTTGTTGACCCTTGTGGACCTGTTTGTGGGATTGTAGGGGACGCTATTCGGGCGTTACCAAGATCGGGGTAGCCGAAAAATCGCATGGCCGGTGTTAGGCCGTCATCCCGAAATTGCAAAAAATTCATGGTATACACCGCTTGTGCGACTTGCGCATGTGTAAGCCGTCCGGGAACTCCCCCTTTTTGTTTTTTGATGGTGTTTTTAAGGGTCCTATTAGCACGCTCCACAAGGGCCTGGCCTGTTGGATTATACGGGATGCCAGTAATATGACGTATACCAAATTCCATGCAAAAGACGGCAAAGGCCCGTGAAGTATAGGCAGGACCATTATCAGTTTTAATAGCGCTGGGGGCTCCAGCTATTGAGAAACATTGTAGTAAATGTGAAATAACTGCAGTAACAGATTCTCTGGATTGCAGGGTAGCCATTACAAAGGAAGAACAGGTATCTATGCATACATGTATATAAGAGGTGTTATAATGTGTAACATCCATTTGCCAAAGATCATTGGGTAGTTCTCCTTTGGGGTTAAAAGCCTTCTCTGGGGGCGGAGGGCGGAAAGGAATGCAATTAGTACAGCATTTCACAATCTGCCTAGCTTCCTCCCTAGGAAGGTGGTAGAGTAACCGTAACGAACGTGCAGATAAGCGGAATTTGGAATGGGCCTCTTGTGGTGAAAGAAAAAGGAGAAAGGCACGTTCGTTATCAAGGGCTTTATCTGCAATGTGGTTGCCCCAGAAGATAGGACCTTCTGTGGATGTGTGAGAACGTACATGGAGAACATAAAGAGGATCAGTACGAAGTAACAAAAGCTTTTGGGCGGTTTTCAATAAGGGAGCAATAGTAGAACGATTTTCCATAATATGAGAATTTTCTAAAAACAAGAGAACATTAGCACAATACATACTATCTGTAATTAAATTAAAGGGCTCCTTTGCGAACAATTGAAGGGCGCCTATGACGGCCGCTAATTCATTTTTCTGTGCCGAGGAATATGGTGTGGAGATTACTTTTAGGAGGTGTCTCTGAGGAGCATAAATGGATGCTCTTCCGGTTTTTGTTGCATCAGTAAATACATTCGGTCCTTCAACGGGAGCTAATGAAACAACGGACGAGGGTGTGGACAGGGGCAAGGTTTCCCATCCACGTAAAGGTGGTGGTAATGAGCTGTTATAGAAGACATGGGTCACGTATAAAGATGCCCAATCAATATAATTTTGAGCTAAAAGGTGTAAAGCTTGAGGAGTAACGGACAAATTGAGGATAGGCTGGGTCCCAAAAATCTGAACGCACCTTTCACTCGCTTTGAGTAAAAAGAGCGCAAGGGTTTCCCATTTATCAGGCAAAACTTTAGTAACCTTTGGGCGATATAGCCACTCCAAGACACCATGTGCTTGATATAAAGCTGCAATACCTCGGTCCTCCTGTAGGACCACCAATATGATGGGACTCTCAGGATTGAAGCGGACTAATGATGAGGAGGCTTTCTTTTGTATATCCTGTATAACCTGAAGGGCTGCAGTCGTCCATTCTCGGGGAGAGGTAAGGTTAGAATCGCCCCGTAGCGTTTGATATAATGGCTCAAGTTCCTTATCAGATATGGGAATTACAGAACATAGCCATTGAATAGAACCAATTAGTTTCTGAAAATCATTAAGTGTTCTTACCTTTTTAACATCAATCTTAGGGACGGGGCGCATAATCTTGTTACCCTCTATCTTGTGACCAAGGTATGAATAAGGAGGGGTAAGTTGGATCTTTTCGGGTACTACAATCAAACCATGCGTTTTCAGTGTCGAAATGACATCTTGAAGCATTGTCTGAAGCTCACAACCCAAGGATGACGCTAGCAAAATATCATCCATATAATGTATAAGTATTCCAGTGGGGTATCGATCTCTAAGCGGCTGAAGAATGGAAGCTACGTAAAATTGGCAAAGAGTAGGGCTATTAACCATTCCTTGAGGAAGGACCTTAAATTGATATCTTTTATACGGGGCTGCCAGATTAGTGGTAGGAACAGAAAAGGCAAACTTTTCTCGGTCATCAGGGTGAACAGGTATGGAATAAAAACAATCTTTAATGTCTATGATGGCCAATTTCCAGTCTTTTGGAATTGCTGCAGGTGTTGGGAGGCCGGGTTGCAATGCACCAAAGGGCCAGAGGGCGGCGTTTACAGCTCTCAAATCAATAAGCATGCGCCATTTGCTACTTTTCTTTTTTATAACAAATACTGGGGAATTATACGGACTGAATGAGGGCTCAATTTGCTTCTGCTGCAGCAGGCTCTGCACTATTGATTGTAAAGCGGCAAGCTTCTCTTGGGAAAGGGGCCACTGCTCCACCCATATGGGGTCAGTGCTTTTCCACCGTAAGTGGATGGGTCTCGCCAAAAGAGTGGCCCCAATGAATTTAAAGGCTGCCCATGGTCAGTACATAAGTGTGCGCCCATGGAGGTTAGAACATCTCTTCCCCATAAGTTAATTGGAAGGCCGGAGACTCGGAGAGGCCTGAAAAGTCCTTCCGAGTCCTGGTATTGCCATTTCAATAATCGTTCTGCTTTTTGGGCTAATTGAAATCCCCCCACCCCTGTCACTGTTTTTGCTACCTTTTGGATCGGCCAATTAGGGTCCCAGTCATCTGAAGTGATCACTGAGACGTCAGCACCAGTGTCTAACATGCCCTTGATGGGTTTTCCATCCACCACCAAAGTAATTTCCGGTCTCCCAGAAGTGATCTGTTGGGACCAGTATACTAAATTTCAAGGCTTGGAGACATTAAAATCCCCATCTAGCCATGGTAAGCTTATGGCTTTGGCTAATTCAGTTTGAGGTTCTAACATTATAGGCCAAGAATGTGGATTGGTAAGCCATATATCCTTTTCATTGGGAGGGAGTACTTGACTATGCACAATAATAGTGGGGAAATTCTCAGACCCCACTACAAGACGGGGGTAGTCACGGGCTGGTATAGAAACAGACACCGTCGACCAAGGGGGTACCTTTAGCTGTTTTCCGTCTGCAGGGGTGGTTGCCATTACATATTCTGTCCATTGGGGGTTGGATCCATGACAGGGAAAGCTCTGTTGGTTGGCTGATACCGTGGATTTACTCGGGGGCCACCCTTGAAGGGAGGCCCCCTCACCCCGTTTCCCTGCTTCTGTGCTTTAGACCTACAGAATTTGGCCAAATGTCCTGGTTTCCCACACGCATAGCATCTAATGCCTTTCGGTGTGGTTCTGCATGATGCCTTCATGTGCCCCGGCTTTCCACAGTTAAAGCAGTTCATCCCTTTTCCCCCTTTCTTCCCTCCCCTTACCACTGCCGCTAGGAGGCTCTGTTGCTTCTCCATACAGTCAGCCATCATGGCCATGGGGTCTTTTTGCGGTATATCCATCAATTTCTCTACTATCTGCTGTACCGAAGGCGCGGGTGGTAGAGAAGAGAGGGCTGAGGTATACTCAGGTCTAAGGCCCTCTTTGATTAGCTGGACTATGAGGGGGGGTGAAGCATGTTCCTTCCCAAAGGTAGATTCCACCACTTCTTGCACTCGGCTTACAAAACCCAGAGGACTTTCAGTTTTTCTTTGTTTTAAGGAAGATAAACTGGTGCCAGCCGTGGTGCCCAATTTTTGTAAAGCTTTAACATGGCACTCATTGACGGCATGCCGAACACCCTCATCAAAATCTAGCTGTGGTAATAATTTAGTGAATGGTCCTCTGCCCGTTATCATATCAAGGGCCTCATCTTCATTTGCGATGTTATGTTCCTGTATATAGACCTTAGCTGTATGATAGACATGTATTTGATATGCAAGATAGGTGGCGGGGTCAAACACAGCCTGCATGACCTCGGCGAAATCAAAGGGTGTCCATGGGTACATCATGGTAGAAGATTTTATGGCCGTCTCTACATAAGCAGAGCCGGAGCCGTATTTTGTCACGGCCTCTTTCAAATCCCGTATGAACTTAAAGGGAACAGGGCGATGGTGCCTCCTTTCATCCTCAGTTCCAGGATGTTCTACAAAGATTGGAAAGGCTGATGACCACTCATTCCAATCTATGTCCTCTCCTTCACGTACTGCTTGTTGTAAACTAGCTGTGAGGAGGCTCACTGGCTTAGATGGGCCCTTAGGGGTACTAGAATGGTAGCTGAATCCCCTTACCCCTTCTAAAGACAATTGCGCCATACGGGCGGTGGCTCCCGCTGGGTCGCCTGGCACTTCCCTTTTTTCACTTAGAGGAAAAGACAACTGCGCCATAAGGGTGGTGGCTCCCGCTGGGTCGCCTGATACTTCCCTTTTTTCACTTGGAGGGGGTGGCCACTCCCAGTTCCCCATTTCTGTCCTTAACTGAGCTTCTTTCTCTTCTTGCTCTAGGGAGAGCTGGGGTGTTGGTGTTCTGCTAGCCTCCTCAGAGACTTTCCAGTTCCTCTTTTTGTTAGGCGGAATTGGAAAGCTGTCGGGGGTCTCTTTACTTTGTCGCAACTCTTCCCATGGATAAAGAGGTCTTGTTGGGGCTGTGATTTGACTTTCTTTTTCTTCCTCCTCACTGTCAGAGCCCATTAAGGACTCCCCTACTTGGGTGGCTTGGTCACCCAACAGGGCTGGCGGCTCAGGTTGTAGGGCCGCGCCGACTGCCGCATATATTACAAAATCTGAGGGGTTTAGGGCAGATGGGTTATCTTTGTGGTAAGAGGCCATCTGCTGGCCTACCACCGTCCACCGTTGTGGATCTATCCCCGTGTGCTCTATCCACGGACTGATCGTCCAGATCTTATCCACCCATTGGCGGCAGTTTTTTAAGTGGATCTTAATATCTTGATCTTTACAGGTTTTATAAATCTTACAGGCAAGTACGCCTTTATCCTCCGGATCAATTCGGGCTCTAACTACCTTCTGTCCCATTCTTCCTAGAAAGTTACTAGGGCTGCCTGGCCTTCCCTTCCCGCCTGCGGGATTCAGGGTTAGGCAGTTCCTGGCGGTCCCTGTTCGGGTGCCAGCTGTCAGGGGCCGCCCCAACTGCTGCCTCTACTTACCCTGCCCAGGGTCTTCAGACGTCTCCGGCTCCCTTCGGGGGTGTGAAGGGAGAATTACCAGGCAGAACACCGGAGTAGTGGATCAGAGCTTTATTGCAGGATGATCAGTCAGGAACTCCCCTGAGCCCTTCCTGGGTGTGCCTTTTATCCCCAGTGCCTTGCCCTCCTATTCCGGATAGGCTCCTCCCCAGTTCCTCCCTGAGGGTGGAGCTCAGCTCAGTGAAGCCTCCCCAGTGCCAGCGTGGCAGAGCCACGTCAGCAGGTCCAGACTTCCTGGCGTCTCCTATCCTCTCAGGGGGCCTGGGTCCAGAGCGCCCCTTACATCACTTCTAACATTTATCAGTTGCTCCAGTCAAGCTGGCTTTCTTTCTGTTCCTCACATATTATTCCTTCATTTCCCACCTCCATGCCTTTGCACTAGCTGTTCCCCATGCCTGAAATGCCCTCCCTCCTCATCTCCACCTTATATAATCCTTCTGTTCCTTCAAGATGCAGTTCAAGCACCACCTTGACCAGAAACTCTGAGGGTCTTCCCCTCCCTGATTGAATCTTTTTCCAAGGCTAAGTACATCTTTTACCTCAATTTTCACTTAGCCTTTAACTATTGAATGGGTGTTGCCTCAGACAAACTGAGACTTGTTAAAGACCTTAGTTTCAGGCCAAGGTCTCCTACTGCACCCTGGGCCATCAGTCAGTCATCCTGATCTATGTCTTGCCACTAGACTCTGAATGATTGTGGAGGAGAGAGTGAGACTGATGACTTTGCACAGCCCTGTCTCATTTAAATCCAATTCACTTGCAAGTCAAGACATCACCCTCCTGATGTCATCGGTCCTCTTGAGGGGCAAAGAATGAACAGCAACAAACAGACAAGTACCACCTTCTGTGTGAAGCGTTTCCTTACCCCCGCCTGCTTAGTGTCTTGTCTACCTAACTGCCTTGGATTTATTTTTTTCTTCTGTGCATGTATGCGTATCTGTATATGTGTATACATGTTCATGTTGCCTCCTCCTGGAGGAGTGTCTCATTCTTTGTGCTTGTATTCCTAGAGCCCAATACAGTTTGTGGCACACAGTCAGTGCTTAATAAATGGAGGACAATTAACTGATTGATTCTAAGTCCTTCACTTGATTGTCCAAGGAGAAGCTAGAAGCTAGCTGCTGCTTCCTTTAGGTTTTGGGGTTTCACTTACAGAAAGAATGTCTAGGCCATAGGGGGTTTGAGCCTTTAGGTATCAGAGACCCCTTTGGTGGTCTGAGGAATTGGTCTCAGCACCACAGGTTGTTTGGTAATTGGAGGAAATGCTATATTTCAGTTAGAGGTCAGTGAAAACCAAGATGACATTTTTCCACCCCATCTAAGTTCTCAGACACCCTGAAATCTGCCCAGAGGACCCCATTGGGCTGGGAACCTCTGAACTACATGGATGTGATTCAGTTTTTCAGGTAGTGTTCCTTTAATGCCTTAGTTATTGGACAAAGATTTCATATTCTGAGGACCAACAGTTACCATAATGTTTCTAGATGGTATAAAAATGACATCGTTTTTTAGTACTTTCCTAGGGACATAGCATCTAAACTCTAGAATCAAAAGGAACTTTAGAGGCTGTCTTGTCTGGCCCTCTCATTTATCAGAGGAGGAAACTGAGGTATAGAGAGTTAAAATGGGTGCCCAAGGGCCCAAGGGCACAGAGAAGATCATAAGACAAAGGATCCTAGATCCAAAGTTGGAAGGGAATGCTTAAACAAGTAGGTTAAAAAAGCCTACAATAAACCCATCTCACAGAGTTGTGAGGACCCAATTAAATCTTACAGCAATATATAAATGGTTGCTTTTTTTTTGAGGAAAACCTACATGAATTTTATGTTTAATTAGCTTCTGATAAAGTCCAGTGGCCTGATATGGCCACTGGTTTCTTCCTCTGTCCAATTAAGGTCTTCCCTCCCCCTCCAGCTTCATCTTTCTCTGTTCACAATCAGCAGCTCCCTTGATGAATGGTCCTTCAGGCCATTGGAGTCTGCTGTCAAAAGAATGAAAATGGCTTATAAATCACAGGCTTAGACATCTCAAGCTAGCAGAACATTGGAAGGATTTAGCTCAAACCCCTCATTTTTCAATGAAGTAACTGAGGTCCAGGGAGGTGAGGTTAGGCCCAAGGTCACCTATAAGATCCAAGAGCTGGATGGAACCTAAATCTAGTCCCACTTGCTCATTTTGCAAAAGGGGGAAACTGAGGTTGACAGAGGTAGCCTGAGATGGTATTCCAAGTCTTCCTGACTCCAAGTCCTGTGCTCTTCCCTCTCCTTTTCTCCATCACTGGAGAAGTAGAAAAGGCTTGCTTAGGACTGAAGACCCTTGTTTGAGAGCCATTGTGGTCAAAGGGTTCCATACCAAGTGGCCAGTCTACTGGTGCTGGAGTCTTTTTGCACTTATGGTGTTCTGCAGACTGCAAACACTGTCTGTTTCTAGGTCTTTCCAGGTGGGTCAGAACCCCCTAAGCTCTTGCACCCTGACATGAAATTTAAAAATCTGGTGTCATATCTGTGACATGTTGAGACATGAGGGGAGGCCTTTTTGTAAAGTTGTTTGACTATACAAACACTATACTGAACCAAAAGCTACTATGAAAGGTACTAGTTTCCTAAACTCCAAACTGATAACTTTTCAAACTTAGTGAAATCATTCAGATAATAATCAAACCCACAGATTTTCTTTCTCATCACCTAAAAAAGGCTACTTACTGAAAATAGACATTGCCTGAGTTCTTCTTCCCAAACAAGACTTGGCCCATCCTTTCTGGGCCCCTAGGGCGTATATTCTCTTTAGAGATAAGAGAGAAAAGCATTCTTCATTACCCATGCGCCTATGTGGAGCCCTGCTAGTGATGATGCTCTTAGCATGTTCTCTAGTTTGGGAAATAAGAGGGAGGGCAGATTAAAGGATTCATTAATCAGATGCATAACAAACTGAAAGAGGGAGCAGGAAACAAAGAGAAGGAAACATCTAGGAGAAGAGGATAGAGAGAAATACCTAATTTCTTCCCAGAATGCCCATGGAGATGCTCAACAACAAACTCTCATTTAAAGAAAAGGATGTAGACAGACCTGTGGGGGAGACATTGGAAGGGTATAAGATAGACAAAGGACAACTAGGTGGCGCTGCAGTGGATATAGTGCTGACCCTGGAGTCGAGAAGACTGGAATTCAAATTTGACCTCAGACACTTAGTTACTGTTTGACCCTGGGCAAGTCACTTAACCTACTTATGTCTCAGTTTTGTCATCTGTAAAATGAACTGGATAAGGAAATGGCAAAGCACTCCAGTATCTCTACCAAGAAAACCCCTGATGGGGTCACAAAGAGTTGGACATGACTGAAATGACTCAATAGCAAGATGAACATAGAAGTCACAAGGTTTCCTGCAGTTCCATCAAGTTCTTTTTGCTCCCACCAGGAGGCAATCCCTCAATCTTGCCATTTCAAACTTTTAGCAGCTCCACTTTTGGGGATCTTTAAGTCATGTTTGCATCTCTTCTTTCGAACAAGAAAGAAATCTGATTGCCTGTTTAGCCCTCAGGCTATGGCTCCCAAACCTAAGTGCTCAGTGCTTCTCACACCCCAGAGCTAAGATACAATAATTAATATGCTGATCTAGAAGTTGGGTGAGTTGCTAATGCTGTTGGACCAACATCCTAGAGGGCAGTTGGAAAGTGTTTGGCTGTTTGTATTGCTAGGCTGAGCTGGGCTGAGCACTGCCGTATGGGAGTCAGACATACAGGGCATCTGCCCACCAGGGTCCTAACATTCTGTCTTCCCTCCAGAGGAGTCAGAGCACTCCTGGACATCCTGATACTATTGCCTCCTAGCTCCCCTTGGCCAACTCATAATATGGAATGTTGGGGGGTGGGCAGTGCAGGTGAGAGGATAGTTGGAGTCTGGAAAGACTGCAAAGGGGGTGATTGGAGAGAGAGGGGAGCCCAAAGTGTGTACATGTCTTCTGGCCCCTTGCTAAAGGCCATTCATGCCTGTGTGTGTGAGAACAATACAATCTTTATATGTGAACATGTGTATATACCATATATATATGTATGTGTCTTAATATTTCCAAAGAACTGTGATTTTGTGACTATGATTTTCACTGTCCCTCCCATGCAAAACAGTTTTCCAAACTGTGTGGTACAAGATCCTTGGGGGGTGGTAAGCAATAGAAAAAATTACTGGCTATTTTTGAATATTACGCAAAAATGTATCACTTTTAAACATGAAAACAATGTTCGAATTAAATAAACAAAAAGAAGATATAGTTGTGGAATTCACTGGGAACCTAAAGTCTCTGGGCAGTCTTCAGGGGCCTTGGGTGTTGGTGGCAGAGAATCTGTCCCATAAGCTCCTCATACATTCCTTTGTGATTCTACCCATGATCTCCCACCCCACTCCCATGTAATTCCTCCTCTAGGTCTCAGCCACTAAAAGAAAGCCCTCCCTTCGCCTTCTGGGAGGCACCTGTGGTGGCCCTACATTCTGATGTGGATCTGATGCCCTCACAAGCCCATCAGAGGGTGAGGCCAGAATCTGTGCCACCCTAGTGCACATGGAGGCCCATGGAGGCTCCCTTGGGATTAGATACTAGGGTACTACTGGTCTCTCTGCTACTAATCCATTTCAGGACTCCCATCTCTGTGCACAAATGACCTATGAAAGATGTTCTGGGTTGGGTCAGAGGTCAAGATGGCCTGGGAAGCCAGATGGCTGTATCTTTACTTAAGCCCAATATTTGAGGATCAGGGCAACAGGCTCTTTCCCCTACCTCTCCCTGCAGGTACCTAATGAGATCCTGAGGAGAGGATTAGAGACTGGGGAGCCTGCCCACTGCAGTACATATTCCCTTCCCCTACCCTTTTGGGAGATAGCATGGTGGTTTGGGTGTCAGAGGACCCGGTTTCAAATCCTAACTCTGACACATATTACCTGTGTGACCTTGGGCCTAATCTCATCTCCCTGGATCTCAGTTACTTCCTCTAAAAATGAGGGGGTTGGGTTAAATCCTTCCAACATTCCTACTAGCTCAAGATGTCTAAACCTGTGATTTATAAGCCATTTTCATTCTTTTACAGCAGTCTCCATTGAGCTGAAGGACCATTCATCAAGGGAGCTGCTGACTGTCAACAGAGAAAGATGAAGCTGGGGGGGGAGGAAGGGCCTTAATTGGACAGAGGAGGAAACTGAGGATCAGTGCCCATATCAGGACACTGGACTTTATCAGGAGCTAAGTAAACATAAAATTCATGTAGGTTTTGACTAAAAAAAAAGGCTGCCATTTATGTATTGCCATAAGGCAATAACCTGCAGCCTGCCAAAGGATTTGGGGAGGCCCATGAAAAATATCCCCTACATTTTTCGCAGGCCGCCTGAAATCCTTTGGTGGTTTAATTTTTTCCCCACAATAGCCCTGTGAGTAGGCAGTATTATTCTCACTTCCCACCAGTTGCTCTTAGCAGAATTTCTCTGGACCTTTCTATCATACCCTCACACTGGCTACCTTCTTCTCCCAGACTTTTTGGCCTGACAGTATCATGTCACCCCCATTAGATTGGAACCTCCTTCAGGGCAGTGCCTGTCTTTTCCTTTTTATCTATATCCTCAGCACTTAGCATGGTGCCTGGCATGTAGTAGGTACCTAATAAATGTTTGTAGACTGACTGCAGATATTATTATCACCATTTAACAGATGAGAAAATCCAGGCTTAGAGGAAACAAGTGTTTTACCCTTGGTCACACAGCTAGTAAATCTTAGAGACAGGGTTTAAAGCCAGATCTCTACCACCTACAAGGGCAGGATACCTTCCAGAATGCCTCATACCCAGCCCAGGAGTCTGGGGAAAAAAATGCCTTTGATTTGAAATTGTCTGGCTCTCTGAGAATGAAAGTCCTTTCCAGAACTTTTCAGAACAGAAAGTTTCTGTTTCTGTGCTGAGCAAGGCCATAGGGTGGTTGCTATTTCCAGCTTTCCCCCATTGGCCAGTTCTCTTCTGGCCATGTGGATGCCCCAATCTCTGGAGATGAGACTGGGCTTGCTGCTGGTCTTGGGGCAGCTGCAGGTGTAGTCTGTGCTCAGATCTCAAAGTCATGATGAGATTCCCTATCTATATTCAAAACCCCATGAAGAGCCCAGGGAGGCAGCTCATTGGAACTCCTAGACAGAGAGGCAGTGTGCCATCATGATTAGCTCCCTGAACCTGGAAGATCTGGGGTCGAATCCTGCCTCAAACACTTTCATCAGTTGTATGACCCTGGGCAAGTCTTTTCCCTTGCCTGGGCTTCAGTTTCCTCCTCTGCAAAATGAAGGGATTAGATTAGATTTAGGTACCTGAGGTCCCTCCAGTTCTGGATCTAGGAGTCTAGGTGTGACCCTGGGTAAGTCTCTTCCCTTTGATGGGCCTCAGTGTCTTCTTCTGTAAAATGAAGAGGTTGGACTATATCTAAATCTCTGGGGTCCCTTCCATATCTAAGGAGCCTGGGGGTTCTTATATCAGATTAAGGGGGGGTTCTTAGCCTTCAACCACACAGGCAGGCTGGGGAGATTGATTGGGGGAGCCATACAATCCCACTTTTAAATGCATCAAATAAAATACAGAGGATTATGAAGGAATCTCATTATGAAAGGCGGTCAACAAAATATTAAAAACAACCAGCAGATTCACAGACCCCAGATTAAGATCCCATGTTCCAAGTCTTCTTTCTCAGGAGGATATAGCAACCACAAGTGAACTCCCATGCAGTGAGGTTTGCAAAGCATCCTCCTCCTGCCCACTGGGGCCAGAAGTCTCACCTCCATTGGCCCTGGAAAGACCTGGATCTGGTGCTCATCCCCATTGGTCAGATGAGGAAGGCCCTGTGGTACTAAGATTTGGGCTGCTCACAAGGATGGCACAGGTTGTTCTGGAGAACACAGTTGGGTGGCAATGCCCAAGGTACTTCACTCCAGTACAGGGTTCCTGGTTATGGCCTTATTTCAAAGAGGATTGGATTAACATCTAAGGAGCATGAGGGTGTGGTGGTGAACAAAACATTTAAGTGCCATGCACTGTGGTAAGCACAACATGAAGACCTTCTTTGAGAACAGACATTGCAAGCAACTGATCAGGTAATAAGCATTTATTATGCACCTACTGTGTGCTAGGCACTGAAAATACAAAGGAAGGCAAAAATACCGTCTTTCCCTTGTAGGAGCTCACAGTCTAATGAGGGAGACAATATACAAGCACCAAGAGACTTCCAAGGCAGATGGATAGAAGGGAATTTTAGAAGAGGCTAGGGATGAGAAGGTGGTATAGTAGATAGAGCACTGGCCTGGAGTCAGGAGGACCTGACTTGAGTTCAAATCCAGCCTCAGATACTTACTAGCTGTGCGACCCTGGGGGAAGAAGAGAGAGAGAGGCTCATGCTAGGGCCTTGCTCCCATTTTGGACTGATTCAAGTGGCAGAATCCCTGTGGATGAGACGCTTAGCTGCATTAATAACAGTAACTCACATTCATATATAATGAGCTTCAGTTCTATTATCTATACAATGGGTAGAACAATATTCGCAACAATTACTTATCTCACAAGAATGTCCTAAGGAAAGCATTTGGATTCCATAAAGTAGTAGAAGTGGGAATTGGGGGAGAGAGGAATAATTGCAATATTGTTAACTTTATTAGCAGCGTCCTACTTCCTGGCTTTGATACAAGAAAATATACATAGTAATCAAAGCAAATGAGAGCTTTTTGATGGATTAGGCCAGGCTGGAGGCCCTGCATCTGAGAACTTTACATTCTCTTCAGGAGTTGACAGGCAGGCACACACACACACACATGTGAGCACGCACACACTCATGCATTGTATCAATTAAATGATGAAGAAACTCCACCAACATCCCTGTGATTTAATGGCATAGGAAACTCTGCAATTTAGAGGGATGCCTGCAGCAGGCAGGGCACTTCAAGGGAAAGGGACTTACCCAGGGTCACACAGTCAGTAGGCAACAGGGATGTGACTTGAACCCAGATCTATCCTGACTCTGCCCCCAGCTTGCTCTCCCACTATGCTCTGCCATAGATCACACTTGTCTATCAGTAAGCCAGACAGCAGAAATAACAATTCAATTAGGATTTATTTTTAAAATTGCATTGATGCTTTTGTTTGCACATCACCTTCATTGCTGCAAATATCATTCCCTCCTGCCCTCCTTACCAAGAAGGATGAATAAAATAGGGGAAAGCATTTTGGCAAAACCATCCAATATTCCACACTTAACCATCTCTCACCTGTACAAAGCCAGGAAGCAGTAAATGTGGCACAAGGCAGAGAAGTCTGGGGGACCTGGGCTCAAATCCTCTCTAACACTAGCTGTGTGACCCTGGGTAAGTCCCATCCTCTCCCTGGGCCTCAGTTTCCTCCAGTATAAATGAGGGGATGGGCTCAACGACCCCTGAGGTCTCTGGATCCAAATATATTATATTTACAACTCTTCTGGGGCCTGAGCTTCAGCAAACATTTGGTGAGTGTGTGCTATGTGCCAGGGACTTTGCTGGATGCTGGAGACACAAAGCAAAAGATGAAAGAATTTACTTTTCACTGGTTGGATACAGCAGGCACACAAAAAGAAATGCTAAGTATTTGTGTGGGAGGAACCTAGTGAGGCTTTCTTCCAAGGGCAGGCTGCCTCCCTCCTTCTCTCCTTCCCTCTCTACTTCCTTCCCTGCTTCCTTCCTCTCTCTCTCCCTCCCTCCTTCCTTTCCTCCTTCCTCTTTCTCTCTGTCCCTCCCTCCTTCCTTCCTTCCCTGATTTGTCCCTGTCTCCTTTCTCTTTTCTTGGCCCTGCCCCTGAAGGAGCTCAGTCTCCAAGGGAAGGCAGCAGGCCTTACACATAGATAACTACACTAGCAGGCAGACTGTGATTAAGCCCACAAGAGACCATAGTAAGTACAGGAGAGGCGTACACAAAGTGACCCGGGGCTCAAGCCCAGAGGAGGGTACATGGAGAATCTCTTCTATGAATACCTTGTGCTCCCTGGTTTCTTGGCCAATGGCCACTGGAGCCCTTTCCCAGCCAATCTCTCAGCTGCAGGAGGAGCAATCCTCTGCCCACTGAGAAGGAAGCAGGCTCAGTGAGGGGCCAGGGGCCTTCTTGGTGGCTAATAAGGAAGTGGCCTAGCTGGGAGCAGAGCCTGCTTTCTGTGTCCTGGGACCTCCAGGCCCAGTCCTTTTCTCTCTTGTTCAGTCCATCCCCAGGGGCCCCCAAAGTGTTTACAGATGGTTTTCCTCTTAACCTCAGGAAGCCCCTTGTCTCCCCAGGAAGCTGGGAAAGGGCAGGGGTTGTGATTCCCATTTCCCAGATAAGGAAAGCAAGGCCTAGCGGTCAGGTCAGTGAGACAGATGTAGATGAGGCCTTGGGTCCCTCTGACCCAGAAGAGAGTTCCTTTCCTTTTTGGGGAATAGAGGGTGGGGAGGTGGGGTAAAGGGATGTGGGCTTCGGGCAGTGGACAGGAGAAGGAAAGGCAGGGTAATCTCCCTCCATATTGGTATGGGTGCACAGACAGCATCCCTAGCTTGACAGGATCCGAGGGTACAGCTTGGGGTCTGGGAGGTGAGTGGGAAGCTTCCCCCCTTCCACTTTCCACCCTGGAAACCCTAGTTCTAACCCAAAAGAAGGTTTTTTTCTGGACTCTAAAAGAATTCTCAGGAATCACTGGCCAACTCAGCATTGAGCAACAAGAACATTGGAGGGTAGAAAGTGTACCCCCTCAACCCCCCAGGAGTATGAGTAGTCCCACAGCCCAACCAATCTCTGAGGGGGGCCTCAAGACATGCCTTTTCAGGAAGCAAGGGGCCAGAAGACAAGAAGGCCCAATTGCCATCAAAGATTAAAAGGGTCCCTTGGGTGTAGTAGAGTGGAAAAAGCATTGGCTTTGTAGTGCAAAGGCCTGGGTCCAAATTTCATCATCACTAACTTGAATGATCTGGGGCAAGGCCCAAGGCCTCCTAGGCCTGCAAAATGACAGAGTTGAACTGGATGACCTCTGAGAAGGTTCCTTCCAGATCAAAACCTATGTATGACCTTAGGTAAGTCCCTTCCCCTCACAGAGGGCCTCAGTTTCCCTCTCTGTAAAATGAGGGGATCATACTTTCAGATCCCTTCCAGCTCTACTTCTATTGGCCTAGATGAGACTCTGGCCTGGTCACTTCTCTTCCCTGGGTCTCAGTTTTCTCCTCAGTAAAATGAAGGGGTCTTTGGGGCCCCTTTCAGCTCCAGAGCTATGGTCCTATAAATGCATATGTGATGTCGCCAGTGTGGGTGCTAAGCACCTCTTCTCCATACCTGCTCATTCTGTCCAAGGGGCATCCATATTCTGAGGTCATTCCCTCAGTCCCCTTATCATGCTAGAGGCCCCCTGGGGCTTTTTAATATCTGGGGTTCCCTCTTCCTTCATTGCTGGGGTGAGGGACTACAGCTGTGGTCCACTGTATCCAGCAGACTTTTGCAACATGTTGGTCAGTTCAGTTGAACTGGTCGTTTTCTTCTCTTTTTTAATTCCTTCATACAAGGAGGTAACTCTCTGAGGAGGGGTGGGATGCACTGGGAAATGTAGTTGATATTTGAAAAAGAGATCAGTAAAAATGTAAAAGCTAAACAATACATGCCTCCAGTCGTCTCTGCAGAGGTGGGGAGGCTCCGGGTATGTAGTCCAATTTTCCATCCATCTGTTTCAAAGCAGTCGTGGCCGCATCTACCTCCTCCTTCAAGGGGCTCTCCCTTGTAGCTCCCTCCAGGAGCCCCGCTATGAGAGGGGGCCCATCTCCCGGCCCATCTCCCAGCCCCTCACTCCTTGACCCGCCCTGTGTGACGCCTGCCTTTCCCGGCCCCTCCCCCTTTCTTGCAGAGCCCTTCCTAATGTGTTGCCCACCTTTTCCCACCCACCGTGTCTTTCCCTGGATCTTTGGGTCACTTGCGGTTGTGTTTCTTTGGTGTTCCTCGATTTATAGCCATATGGCGTCCCCCGGAGATTAGCGGTGTTGGAGAGACGGTCGGGTTTTTGCAGCAGCGACCAACCAGCTGTTCGATTAACCCGGCTATGACTTCACCTCCACCTTTTTGAGTTGATCTCTATTTTCCCTCTCGTACCCCATGTTAGAATAACGTGTTGCATAAGCTTACTGACTACAGTGGGGGAAGCCACCTTTCCTTCCAACTATTGGAGCAGAAAAACCCCAGTGATCTGGGAGTCAGGAGACCTGAGTTCTAATGGGGACTGTCACTGTTTCACAGAATTATTTGAGGGAAGTCACTGCCCCCTTCTGGGCCTCAGTTATCCCTTGTGTAAAATGGGGATAGGAATTCCTGCCGTTCCTCACTGAGTTGCTCTAAGTCTAGAACGAGATAAGGCTTGTTACTCGACCTGCGCGTAAAGCTGCAGCAGCCTTTCTATCTCTAGTTCTAGGATCCAACAGTTGGACAACGTCTGGTTCAGAAATAGCTGTTCATATTACAGAGAAGGAAACTGAGGAAGTGAAGTGACTTTCTTATGGTCACACAGTTAGGTTTCTAAATCTAGAACTGGAAGGAATCTCAGAAGCCATGTCTTCCAACCTATTCATTCATTTGACAGAGGAGGAAACTGAGGCCCAGAAAGGGACAAAGCAACAGGGGTGGGATTCGAACCTAGCTCCCCTGCCAACAACCCCGGTGCGTTTTTCTGCTCTACTCTTTGGAGCATATCAAAGCCCATCATAAACCTTCTCAGCCTTCATCTCTGGGCTGAAGGGGCCATAAGTCCCTAGCCCCTATCTTGGTTAATCCCCTGATGGTTTTGCGGGCTCCTTTGCCAGCTCCCTAGTGTCTTCCCTGGGGCAATGCAGAGAACACTGCAAAGTCCGTGTGTCTGTGTGTGTGAGAGTGTGTGAGTGTGTGTGTGTGCGACAGCGAGCTCGCGTCTGGGTGTGTGACCCTGGCCCCCCATATCCAACTTTAAATCAGGAGGCTTTTCTGCATTCCCCCTTTTCTCCATCGCAACACCCTAATATATAACCAGCCTCTCCACTTTTCTAATCAGAACGGGGTCCTAAATGGGCGCAGTCTAGAAGTAAGGCGGGGGAGACATTGGGCTGGGGCTGGGGAGGGGTGTAGGGATGGGGAGGGGGAAGGAGGGTGCGGGGGGGGGGGAAGGATGCCAGTTGCGCAAGCGCAGATCGCCAGCCAGCCAGCCAGCCAGCCAATGCCGCGGGCGCCCTGGGAATAGAGAGGGAGAGGCGGCGACTGGACTGCAGCTCCTGAGCGAGCGCTCTCGCCTAGCGGGGCTCCAGGAGGGAACGAATGGCCGACACCGCGGCCACGGCGGAGCGGGCGGAGGTTCCCGAGCCGGGGAACTGGGGCGGAGGGCGCTGCAGCGCCGCGCCTCTCACCATGCACCAGTCCCTGACTCAGCAGCGCTCCAGCGAAATCTCGCTGGCCGATTCCATGGGTAAGTAAGTGGAGACGGTGCGCACGCCGCCCGCCTACCCTCCCGCTTACCTGCCCGGCGGCTAGCCAGCCGCCTGTCCCCGGCAGGTGGGACCGGGGTCCCTGACATGCGTGCCAGCGAGCGCAATAGCCCTGGTGAGGATGGGAGTGGGAGAAGCAGCCCGGGGACCCCCAGTCCCTGCCGCCCCCGCCCCTGCCCCCCCAGCCGCTGCTGCTGTCGCGCCTCGCGCTCGGTGCGGGTGCGCTCCGTGCGGAGCACTTGGGAGCGCTCGGGCGCGGTGCGCGCTCGGTGCGGTGCGCCCGGTGCGCTGAGCGGGCCGGCGGGGAGAGGAGGGGGCCCGGGACCGAGTTGCGAGGCTCTGCGCTGGCGGGGGGAGATGTACATGTGTGTGCATGTATGTGCGTGTGTGTCCGTCAGTGCGCGCGGCTTCTGCAGCGCTCTGCCCGCCAGTGCGTCTGGGTATGTATGTGGGTGTGTCTGTGTCTATGTTTCAGTCTGGGACTGTGTGTGCGTTGGGGGTGGGGTGGGGGTGTGTGTGTCTGCCAGGTACAGTGCCCAGCATACAGTAGCCACTTATTAAACGCTTGTTGCTTGATCTGTGTCTAGAAACGTGTGTGTGTCTCGTTTCATTGTGTATCTCTATGTCAGCGTATCCGTCCTGCACAGTGTCTGCGTTGTGTGTGCGTTTGTGTCTGTCTGTGCGAGTCCGAGTCTGTGTGCGTCTATGTGAATGTCTGTGCGTCTCCTCTGCGTTACTGGCTGGCCTCTTAGGTAGACACTTACTAAATATTTGTAGATGGATTGATTTTGCACCCAGCGTCTGTAGCTGGGTGTGTATGTCTGTGCCTGTCCTCTCTGTGTGTGTGTGTGTGTGTCCTGAACAGTGTAATAACTGCTTAATAAATGCTGATTGATTGATTGTCCTGTGTCTCTGTGTGAGTGTGTGTGTGTGTGTGTGTGTGTGTGTGTGTGTGTGTGAGTGTGTGCCTGGCTGCGGATGCCCAGGCATGTAGCCTGGGGATGGATTCCAGTCTCCTCTGGATCCAGGCAGTTCCCTGCAGTTTGCTCCGAGTGGTCCCTCATCAATTTTCTTTGCTTGCCATTAATAATATTCATGTATTGCACCTCACCCCTAATGCAAAGGACTTGGAGAGCCCCTCCCCTCAATAGCACAGGGCTGCAGAACTGGGCTTTGGCAGGAGCCAGTGGTTTGGGGGGATGGGGTGGAGGACCTGCCTCTGCGGTTTCCCTGGGGCCCTAATATGGGGGATTCACCGCAGGGTGAGTGAGCAACTCTGCAGGGCCAGAGTGCCTCATCAAGACCCCCAGCATCCTTTTTCCACCATTATCCAGACGCCTCCTATGAGCCAGACTCTTTCAGGCTCTGAGGGGGCACCCCCTCCTTCCAGGCTGCCTAGCCCAGGTAGCCTGTGCTCTGTCTTCGTCAGAATTTTGGGGAAACTACTTCAAAGCAACAATTGGGGGGGCGGGGAAGACTGAAGCTGCCTCTTGTTAGTTTACAAGGCCCAACCCTACTCATTGGCCAATTACACCAGCTCCACATCTTTCCTCTTCTTAAAGGCTGAAAATTTCCCTCTGGGTCCAATAAAGTAGGATTTAAAGATTTAAAATAATAAGGCTGCTTAGCCTAGCTGTTTCCCTGAGGTAGTCAGACATGAGTTGCCTTTTTTTTTTTTTTTTGTCTTTTTCTTTCAAATACTTCACAGGCTGCAGAATCCCACGGGCCTGAATTATGGCCTCCAATTATTGGTGACAGAAGCTTGGAATGAAATATTTCAGGCTTGGGAGGGTTCACTCCAGTTTAGACTTCCCTTGTCTGAAAAGGCAAAGAGTCTGGGATTCTGAAAAGGACCCAGAAAGTAGCACCCTTTGGATAACAGAGATTTCTACTTTAAATGGGGTCAACCCATCAGTGCTAGGGGTTTTGGTCTGACTGTTCAGCCAGTTAGGTCATGGGCCTAATCAGGTCAAAGTCTGATCCCCACACAGAACCCCAAGACAATGGGTTTATAGGGTGGTGAACTAGGTCCCATTATCTTCAAGTCACAGGACCAGAGCTAAAAGGCACCTGCAGTCATCAAATCCAACCAGCTACCTCATTTTATAGATGAGGAAACTGAGGCTCTGAGAGGGGAACTTACTTGCCCAAGGTCACACATAGAAGACTAGAGTGAATCCTAGGTCCTAGAGCTGGGAGGGACCTCAGAAATCCATCAAGTCCAACCTTTTTATTGTACAGAGGAGGAAACTGAGGCCCAGGGAGGGGAAGTCACTTGTCCTAAGTCACAGAGTAGGAACATATATCCAGAGCTGGAAGGGCCTTCAGATGCCTTCTAGTCCAGCCTCCCCATTTTACAGAGGAGGAAACTGAGACCCAGGGAGGGGAAGTCACCTGTCCAAAGTCACACATAGTTGGAGCATGGATCTAGAGGCAGTCTTCCATATAACTGGCCTCATAAGAAACTGAGACCAGAAGAGGTTATGTGGTTTCCCCAAGGTCACCCTGCTGGTAAATGGCACTGAGGGGTGAATTTGATCCTAGGTCATCAAGTAGCAAAGCCAGTGCTCTTCATTGTGGCCTGCTACTTTGTACTAAACATGTTCAGAAGTCAGTGGGGCCTGACTGGGCGAACTTGAAGGCAGCTTTTGTCCCACAGCCGAAGACTGTGCCTGTCACCTTGATCCAACAAGCCTAGAGGACAAGAAGAACCTGTCACACTCCAGTGGATTCTGAACATCCCCTAAGGTCAAGTAAGGGTCATACTTAACTTCGTTGTAGAGTCCCTGGGGCATGAGGTAAAATGAAGAGGGAACCTTGGGGGAAGTAGGGGAGGGGAGGGTTCCAGGAACATCGAATAGGAACATGGGGGTTGAAGCTATGGGGAAAGTTGGACCTAAATAAGCTTCTTCTAGGTCAACCTTAGTGCCACAGAGAAGGGAATCCTGGGATTGACCTTCAGTCTGGCTGCTCCCACACTCTTCTCCATTCCAGCCATCTGTAGGTGGGGGCACTGGGCAATCCCTGAGTTCAGCTTGAGCCCTAGACTGCTGTTGTACAGGCAGGGGAGTCTCCCCGGAGTTCCCTGGCTCGGTTCCCACCAAGCCCAAGCCTGAATCAGCTTCTGGGCTACTTAGGAATGGCTCATGCTGAACTCAGCTCTGGCGAAGCCTCCTTCACTCCCCTGGAGGGCAGTTAGTGTTTCAGCCTCCAGCCTCAGCAGTTCTGAGGGGATTCCCTTGACGTGAAGGGAACCAGCCTCGCCAAAAACTGAACCAAAAATCAACAGCCTCCCCCTGAAATCTGAGCACTCTGATGCAAGGCCTCTATTACTCCAGACCCCCTCCTCTTAGGTAATAAGGAGGGATGGACAGAGACAAACACTGCTTCTGGCACTTAACTAGCTGTGTGACCCTGTGTGACTCTTAACCTCTCTTTCAGCCTCAGTTTCTTTGTCCTTGAAATGGGGATAATGATTGCACCTACATCACAGAATCCATTATCAAATGAGAAAATCCATATAAAACTCTCTGCAAACCTTAAGGCACTTTATAAATGATGACTGTTAGGATTATTGAGCTAATAGCCCAGACCTGCACCAAGGCTACCTCTTGGTAATTTGGCCATTGCCTGAGATGGTACTCAGTGTCCCTCTTTTGCCTTCTTGGCAAATCCTTGGGTCTCCCACAGAGATCAGGGCTCTCTTCTGTATCACCCTAATCCCAGATTTTCTCCCTGGGCAGTGAACCTGTCCTGACCCCTCCTCCATTCCTAAGAATTCTCACCTGTCCTTGGGAGACAGTGTAGCCTGGTACCTGAAAGTAAGGAGACCTACACTTGAGTTCTTATTCTGCCACTCATTAGGCCTCAGTCTCCTCATCTATAAAATAGGAAGAATGAGACTTGCATGATTGCCTTCTCCTAGGAGGTCAGGCTTATTGAAAGGTGACCTGGTTCCTATTCTCTTCAGATCCTATTCCTTGGAGTGAGTATTAAGAGAAAGGTTTGAAGGCAGCAGAACCTTGTGGCTCCATACTACAGACCTAAGATAAGAACTCTCCTAATCTCATTTCCTTGCCCATTTGGGTCATTTGCCAACATGACCTGCCAGGGAGGAGAGAAGGGTTGGTTAGGGATTCAAAATATTGTACCTTAGAGATCATCTACTTCAGTCTCATTGGATGGAGGGGGAAATCAAAGTTTGGGGGAGGATGGAAGGGTCTTGCCCTAACAAATTGGTGGCAGAACTGGCATTCAGACTCAGGGTCCTTCATGTCACATCACGCAATTGCTGTCACATAGTAAACAATAATTTGAGAACATTTACAAAGCAGCATATGAACGTGTTCTACAACAAATCTCCTACATCTGTTCCTCATTCCTTGGTGTTTGCATCTGTTGAGCCAGCAAGAGAATTCTTTTCTGTTCTTAGGAATGATTAATTAATAAAATATCAACAGAATATGTAACCTGAGGGGACACAGTAAAAGGATGAGCCTAGTGGACTGGGTCAATCAGGGAAGGCTCCCTGGAGGAGGTTAGTTTTGAAGGAAAAGGAAGGACACAGATTCTGAGTAAGTACGTATCAGATAAGTGGTGAGTGCCAAGACATCAAGGTGGGTACAGTCAAGTTGTCTTTGGGGCTGGCCATGGGGTGAGGTAGGAGGAGGAGACAGCAAGCAGTCGGGCTTCTCTGGGAGCGATGGGGGGAATCCATGTGATCAGAAAGCCATTCCAGGAGAGAGAGCTGCAGTAGTCAGGTAGAGGAGTCTTTTGGGGTTCCTGGCAACCTGCAGATTTTCAAGTGCCCAGGACTGAACAACAGAGTACCTCAGCAGGTTCCTACTAGGAATAACAAGTGAGACTGCATAGCTGCTGGCAGTAGTTAGTGTGGTCCAACCTGAGGCACCTAAAGGACACTTGGTTCACATCAGACCCTATGTTCCAGATGTAGGTTGATCTCCCTCCTGGAGGACAAAGTAAAGAGGCTCAGAGTCCACACTTCCAAGTTGCAAGGGAGAAAGAAGCCTTCCTAAAGGAAATAATCAAGACTTCAGTGGTAAAAGAGATCTGAGGTAGAGGAGGGGAGACTTGGCCTTTGTCAGGATGGTAGAGTATTCTATAGGGGGAGCATAATGCAAGAGAGAGAGAAGGAAAAGGACAGCTATACACCTAACTTGAAAAACAGGAGCTGTTAGGGGAGAGATCTTCCAGTAAAGGTCAGGGAATAAAGGGAAAAATAATAGTAGCTGATGATTCCTTGCTCAGGAGTACTGGGACAGTTATTTTGATCTGATCACAAGAATAGAGAGATCTATCCTCTTCCTGGGGTATGTGTCCAAGATATATCAGGAAACATCCAAAAGCTTATCAAAATGGGTGACAAACTAGCCACTTTGGGTGACTTGTGTGAATGAAAATGATACTTCCAGAAGGACACTAAAATGTGGTATCAATAATTATTAAGTCTTAGGAGAGAAACTGAAGACCATATGGGCGCTATTTGCAGTTTCCTTATAATTAACCATTGGAAGAAAGGGATGCAGAAGAGAAAAAATGAATTGGTAAAGTGCACATCTGGCTAAGAAGGTAGTATCTAAGAATATGAGTTGGACTTCTGAATCACAGCTTATAATAGAGGTTTGCTAGGTTCCTGACCAGAGATGGAGTATACTTAACAGAGGCCGATAAGAATGTATTTTATAGGCATCTTTCAAAGCTAATAAAAAGGGATTTAAACTGCAAAGGATAGGGAAGGGAGAAGAATGTTTATATATAACCCCAAGAATATCAGATTAACCTCTCACAAATTCACAAGAGACAAAATGCAAGAAAAGAGCCAATAGTAAGATCCATAGCCCCAGATGTCTATGCATAAATATTCAAAGCTTAGGTGACAAACAAGAGAAACTAGAGGTTCTAACTCAAGGAGGTAAACTTGACTTCATAAATATTATTGTGCCATGACTCTGGATGTCTATACTTTATTAAAAAGAGACAAGGTAAAGATAAAAAGAGATTGGGTGGTATATACATATATATGTTTTTATATGTATACATATACCTTCTGCGTAATAAGAAGGTATATTTATGGGAGGATTCTTCCTCCAGGAACTATAAGGAGAACCATGTAGGACAGGAGAGTGTTTGGGTTAAACTCAAAGGAGAGGGAAGTAGAAATGATGCTGTCATTGAACTATACTACAGACTACCTGAACAGAAAGAAGAAATAGATGTGAGGTGTATGGAAAATAGATCAAAAGTCTAACACAGAGTCATGATACAGTAGTGTTGCAGAGGGAGGGGGAGAAGGGGGAAATAGTGTTCGATTATCTAGACATCAGTTAGAGCTCTTTGTGGAAAGGAAAGTAGCTCATAACTTCTTGACTTGCCCTGCCTTAAAGATAATTTCATCCTCCAACAAGGAAGGAACCAGCAAGGGAATATTCTATTCTGGATTTGATTTTCTGGGGTTAGAAATTATGGGAACCCTTGGGAGAAAGTAATCATTCCCTCATAGCAGAGAAGAAGAAAAGGAGAGCTGGGCAAGGTCTGAAATATACCCTAAATTTAGGGAAAGCAGTTTTCCAAGAGTTGAGAAGAAAGTTAGATAGTATCCCATGGAGTGAAATGCTATGGGGGAATTAAGCCCAGGGGGCATGGGAGATGCCCAAGAATGAAATTCTGAGGCTACACAGGGAAACAGTTCAATGAGGAGAAAAAATGGGATTTATCTGAAGTAACCATGTGGATGCATAGGAAACTCACCAACTAATTTAGATTTTCAAAAAAAAAAATGTACAGAAGATGAAAGCAAAACCAGGTAACAGGAGATAGCTGCCAAGGTGAGCTAAGGAGCACAGAGGGAGAAAAAAGAGAACTGAAGAAGGGACAGGTCTTTGCCTGGGGTGGATGTGGGATGATGACATGCGAGAAGGCAGAGCTGTTCAATTATGATTTTGTTTCTGATTTCTCTGACAAGAATAACAACCTTTGCCCTGAAAGGGACAGACCAAAAATGATTAGCAGGGAGTTAACACTAAGGTAAGTAAGGGGAGAGTAAGAGAGCTTGGAACTGACCTTGATGAATCCAAGACACCTGGCCCAGATGAACTGCATCCTCAGGTACTGAGAGAAGGGGTGGGTAAGATGGCTGAGCCACTGTCAGGAATCTTTGAAAGATCCTGGAACATGATAGAGGTGCCACAAACATGGAAATGGGCAGATGTCCCAATTTCTAGACTAGTCTCATCTTCATTTTTGATAAGGTTCCTAACTAGTAGGTGAGGGCTGTGGTGGCATCCTCCCAGTTTCTCTTGGTGTTCAGTCCCATCCTTTTTATATTATTTTGTTCAGTGACTTGGATGCAGACAGAGAAGAGATGCTCAGATTTGCAGGGGATCTTAATTGGGAGGAATAGTTAACACACTGGATAACAGAGTCCAAATGCAAAAGGATCTTGACAGGCCAGAGCACTGGGTTGAATGTTATAAGTTAACATTCAGTAGGGATAAATGTAAAGTTAAACTTGGGTGTAAAAAATCAACTTCACAAGTACAAGACACTTAATTCTGAAAAAGATCTGAGATTAACCAGGAAGGTAAGGGGCCTTGAATCCATGTCATGTGAGAATCAATTCTCACATGGTTAGTGATGATTAGCGGAGGCACATTGATAGCAGAGGAGGGGGATGTGAGTTTTTGTTCAGCCCTAGAGGGGAGAATGAGTTGCTGTAGGTGGAAGATGCAAAGAGGCCAGATGAGAGCTGTCCCAAGATGGAATGGGCAAGGGAGGTGGGGGAAGTCTTCAGGCAAAGGATGGATAATTACTTGTTTTGTTGTTCAGTTGTGAACCCATTTGAGGTTTTCTTGGCAGAGAAAATAGAGTGATTTGCCATTTCCTTTTCTAGCCCATTTGACAGATGAGGTGGCTAGTAAGTTCCTGAGACCAATTGATCTCAGGTCTTCCTGACTGCAGGCCTAGTGCTTTGTCTACTGAGCCACCTAGCTGTCACCTAAGCAAATCTACAAATACTCAATTGGATCTAGGAACTCACTGATGTGGGCATTCCTAACAATGGGGCAGGTTGAAATCACTTATGCCTTCCCATCTTGTGGGACTCTGATCCGTGTAAGCTCAGTATAGAGGGTCAACTCAACTGAGGTGCTAGGGCCATGCATTTATACACATGTGTTGGCAAACCCAATATATACAAATCTCTCTGAATAATAACTTCTATTCTAGGAGATCATCCAATGAGTTTCTTAACTGCCTGACTTCTCCCCCACATACATACATACACACACACGCACACACACATATACACACATACGCACACACTAAGGAAGAATAAAATTGCTTTCCAAGTGCCACTATGTGGTTTGCTGACTCACATTTCTGACAGGATTCCTGTGCATGAGTTATAGAGATATTTTCAAAGGAGATCAAAGCAAGCCAGCACTGATTGTGGCCTTTGCCTACTGTGGGCCAGGGAGAAAGTAGAATACACTTTATCTGCTCCTTAAGTGTCAGGATACCTTGAGGAGCAGCTGGGTACAGTGGAGAGGGCACTGGCTCTGGAAGTTGGAGGACCAGGTTCAAATGCCAGCCCTAATGATTACCACCCATATGACCTTGGACAAATTGCTTCCTCTCTCTGGGTCTTGGTTTCCTCCACTGTAAAATGAGAAAGAAGGACTCAGTGACCTCTGTGGGTCCTTTCAGCTCTAGATCTAGGATCCCATGTGTGGCCTTGAATAAGTCCCTTTTCCTCCCTGGGCCTCAGTTTCTGCCTCTGTAAAAAATGAGAGCTTGGATTAGAGGTCCTCTGAGGTTCCTTCCAGCTTGAAATCTGTGATCCTGTGACACTTTGTCTCAGGAGAACAGCTCAGTTTCCAGACCCTTTCAGAGACATACGGTGATGCAGATTCCTAGTAGGATCATGAAACAGAGACACCTGGTAAGAGCTTCTTGTTTCTAGGCTCTCAGTTATTTACTTTAGATTCCAGGTGCATCCTGCTTTAAGAAATCACTACTTTGAGGTCCAATCCAACTGAGGCAGGGTATTGTAGTGGTGTAGGTCTTTAATTATCCACACATCTGCTGTAGCTCTTTCTCTGCCAAAAGCAGTGTGGGTAATAGCTTCTTGACTTGCCTTAGTGATGATTTCATCCTTCAAAAGATGGAGGAACCAACAGGGGAGAATTCTGTTCTGGATTTGATTCTTACTAACAGAGAGGTTGCTGGGAACCCTGAGGGAAGAAATCACTTCCTCCTAGAGCAGGAGTGGGGAACCTGTAGCCTCGAGGCCACATGTGGCCTTCTAGGTCCTTGGGTGCAGCCTTTTGATTGAGTTCAAGTTTTATAGAACTTTTTTATATCCTTTTTTTAAGGGGATTTGTTCTGTGAAGTCTGGATTCACTCAAAGAACCATACTTGAGGACCTGGAGAGTCACATGTGACCTTGAGGCCACAGGTTCCCCTCCCCTGAGCTAGAATTTGCGACAAAGGAAAGTTGTGCCTAGTTTAATACATATCTAAGATTTTGGGGAAACAAGTTTCAGAGGACTCAAAGGAGGAAAAGAAGTAGGAAACCATGGAGATAAAAGGATACATAGGGAGTCAGCCCAGGAAGGATGGGAGATGCCCAAGAATGTAATTCTGAAGACACAAAGGGAAATAACTCTAATGAGGAGGAAAAATGAGATTTGTCTGAAGAGACAATTGTGGATTCATAGGGCATTCACTAGCCAATTTTTAGTTTTTTTAAAGAATGCTTTTTTTAATTTTTTCTTAATTACATGTAAAAACAATTTTGACATTCATTTTTTATGATTTTTTGAGTTCCAAATTCCCTCCTTCCCTTCCTCTGCTCCCCTCTCCTTGAGAAAGCAAGCACTTTGATATAGATTATATATGCGTAGTCATGTAAAATGTATTTTCATATTAGTCATGCTCCAAAAGAAAAGACAAACCCTCACCCAAAAAAGAAAAATAAACAAGAAAAATTTTAAAGAATTCTTTGATCTGCATTGGTCCTTTAGAATTGTCTGGAATCATTTTATTGATGAGAATAGCTGTCATTCACAGTTGATCATCATACAGTATTGCTATTACTGTGGATAATGTTTTCCTGGTTCTGCTCCCTTTGCTTTGCATCAATTCATGTAAGTCTTTCCAGGTTTTTCTGAAACCATCTTGTTTATCCTTTCTTATAGCACAATCGTATTCCATTAAAATCATTTACCACAATTTGACAGCCACTCCCCAACTGATGGGCATCCCTTTAATTTCCAAATCTTTGCCACCACAAAAAGAGCTTGTTATAAATATTTTTGTCCAAACCGGTCCTTTTCCTTTTTCTTTGACCCCTTTGGGATACAGACCTAGCAGTGGTCTTGGCTGGATCAAGGGATATGTAGAGTTTCATTGTCTTTGGGTATAGTTCCAAATTACTCTCCAGAATGGTTTGATCAATTGACAATTCCACCAACAATGTATTAGTGTTTCAATTTTCCCACATCTCCCAAAATTTATGATTTTCCTTTTCTGTCATAGTAGCCAATCTGATAGGCGTGAGGTGGTATCTCAAAGTTGTCTTAATTTGCATCTCTCTAATCAATAATAATTTAGACCATTTTTCTTTATATTTCTTCATTTGAAAACCACCTGTTCATATCCTTAGACCATTTATCAGTTGGGGAACCAACTTGAATTTTTAAAAAGGAAATATACAGAAGATGAATATAAGAATGTGTATGTAAAAATAGAGTCAAGTGCTCATGCCCAAAATGAGCTGAGGCTAGGGAGAGATGCTAAGGATAATGAAAATTGGGTTTTTTTAGTTCTCTAACTGGAAAAGGAAGAATCAAAGGACCGAGACCTTTGCTTGGGGTGCCTGGCATGATAATAAGTGACAACAGAGAGATGTCAGAGTTGTCCAATTGTTTTGTGTTTGCTCTGGCAATGACAACACAAAAGCATAGCACATACCCAAGACAAAGAAGGCAGTAAGTAGTAAGAGAGCCTCTAGCTGCTCTTAAGAAGTACAAGTTACTTGGTCCACATGACCTCCATCTTCATATCCCTCAAGGACCTGACAGGTATGATTACCCATCTATCATCAGTGATATTGGAAAGATCAGGAGAAAAGGGAGAGCTACCACAAGTTTGGAGAGAGCAAATGTCCCATTTTTCGGGAAGTGAGAGAGAACAAAACCAACAAAGCAGGCCAGTAAACCTAACTCCTATTCCTGGGAAAATTCTAGAACAGATCAATAAAAGAATGGTTAGTGGACATCTAGAAAGGGGAACAGTGAACATACTAAACTTGGCATCATCAGGAATAGGTTCTGGGTCAGCTAGGTGGTGCTGTAGTGGATAGAGCGTTGGTGCTGGGGTCAGTGACTTGGGTAAAGATCCACAAGAGGTAGAAAAGGAGCAGTCATTTAGGTAGGAGAATCAGGAGATGGTGGTATCCCAAAAACCTGGAGACAAGAGAGTATCCAGGGGAGAGAGTGATTGACATGGTTAAAGACTGCAGCCAGGTCAGAAAGGATGAGAACTGAGGAAAAGCTACTGGATTTATATCTCATATTCTTTCTCTCTCTTCATATATATATATATATATATAATATATATGTGTGTGTGTACATAT
This sequence comes from Bettongia penicillata ogilbyi, assembly GCA_023548195.1. Taxonomy (NCBI): domain Eukaryota; kingdom Metazoa; phylum Chordata; class Mammalia; order Diprotodontia; family Potoroidae; genus Bettongia; species Bettongia penicillata. The sequence continues at coordinate 387,017 of JAJHZJ010000438.1, forward strand.
ATGTATATATTATATATAGTATGAATTAATAATATGTATATCTAAAAGATAAGAATCAGATGGATATGTATATATGGAAATATATGTGTGTATCTATCTAAATATAAAAGATATGAAAGAATCAGTTGGATGCAGAACTGATTGCCAGGTCAGACTCAAGGAGTCCAGTTAATGGCTCAGTGATAATATGACAAGAGGTCTCTGGTGGCATGCCCCTGTATCTCTGTGTGGCTGTGTTATATAATTTAAATAGTGCTAAATGCAAAATTTGGGTACAAAAACCCAATTTCTAACTGGGTGCAACCTAAGGTTAGCAGTTTTTCTGAAAAAGATCTGGAGTTCTTAGTGCATTGCTAGTTCAACATGAGTCAGCAGTGGGATGTGGCAGCCAAAAAATGACTGTCATTTTGGGCTTTTCTTCCAGGAAGAAGGAGGTGATAGTACCACTATACTATTCCCTTATCAGCCCACATCTGGAGTATTCAGTTCTGGATGCCACGATTTTAGAAAGACATTGATTAGCTAGAGAGGATTAAGAGGGGGGCATCCAGGGTGGTAAAGGACCGATAGCATGTCCATGTCTTAAAAAGATCACGTGAGTATGTTTAACCTAGAGAGGAGACTTGGGGGGCCATGCTAAGTGTCTTCAAGTATTTGTAGGTGAAAGGCTGGTTCTGGGGAGGAGGAATTAGTGTTAATCTGCTGTCACAGAAAGTAGGACCAAGAGCAGCAGGTAGATGTTCCAATCTTGATGTTAGGAAAACTTCCTGACAATCAAAGCTGTCCCTAAGTGGAATGAGCTGCCACAGGATGTGGTAAGTTCCCTTTGCTTATAGATGACCACTGGTCGTTGATGCTATACTGGGATTCCTTTTGTGGATGGGTTGGACTGTGTCGTCTCTGAGTTTCCTTCCAGCTCTTAAATTCTGTGATTTGGGGGCCACAGTAAGAGAAAAAATCACATTTTCCTTGAAAATCCTTTAAATCACCTAGGGAGCACAGTAAAGTGTCCTTATGTACTTGTAGCTAGAAAGGGCCCCTTTAAAAGAAGACAGTCTGTATCAGAGAGTGGTTGGGGCTGAGGTGGTTGCTATGGAAATAGTTGGATGTCAGTTCTATTTTTTCACAATACCTACTTGTTCCACTGAACAGTAAAGAAGTGAACTAGGACTTCTACTCGAATGGGAGAAAATGAAAAGAAGGAAAGACTTTAGCTGGCAGGAAATATGATGATTAGGGGGAAAATAGTCCAGAAAAGGCTTCACAGAGGAATGTAATTATATTGCAGGGTTATCATCACACTCTCACAGTAACTGTGGGAGGCAAGACAAGACACAAAGAAGTACAAGACCACACAGCAGGGGCTTTCTAGCTGATCAAGAATGCTGGGAAAGCTGACCCTCTCCTGAGCTTTCTACCAGTCCAAGCAGAATGACTAGACTGTGTGTGCATTTGACTAAGAGAAGATTCTAGAATCATTGGCAATTTAAAGAAATGGCCTCATTAGGAGAGGCTCCCTCCCACTGAGGGAGCAGCACACTCACATTTCCCATCTTCTACCACTTCAGGGCACAAATGAAATCTTTTCCTTGTAATTTAAATGTGTGGATGTGATACAGTTCTATGATACCCTAGTTATTCCCATCAATTGAGTTTTCCCCAAGGTAATTTTTTGACCATCTTGGAGGAGGTGGCATCTGTGGTAGAGAAGGAAATGGAAATCAATGAGCCAACAGTTAAGTCAATAAGCATTTAACATAATGACAATTGTTATTCAGTTGTGTCCAGCTCTCCATGACCCCACTTGGAGTTTACTTGGCAGAGATACTGGAGTGGTTTGCCGTTTCCTTCTCCAGCTCATTTTACAGATGAGGAAACTGAGTGAAGTGACTTGCCCAGGGTCACACGGGTAGTAAGTGTCTGGGGCTGGATTTGAACTCAGGAAGATGAATCTTTCTGACTCCAGATTGGGCATTCAATCCACCTCAGCGCCACCTAGTGGCCTATAATAATAACAGCAAGCTACAAATCTGGCAAACAGGTTGCCTAAGGTCACGCAACTAGTACCTGTCTGGAGTGAGCTTTTTTAATTTTGGTCTTCCTGATTGTAGGACCAGCATTCTATCCACGGTGTCACCTAGCTGCCCCTATTTATTAAGCACCTATTGTGTGCTAGGCACTTATGCTAAGTGATAGGGATAGAAAGATAAGGACCATTCCCTATCCTCAAGAAGTTTATATTCTCTAGGGGAGACAACATGTATGTGTATGTGTATATATAATATGTATATTATGTACATGTGATACATACACATACATACATACAGTTATACAATATATATAGAAGGTATTTGGGGTAGGGACAGGGTCAGGGTAGTCATAATCAGAAAGAAGGTAGGTGCTGCTTGAAGAAATCCAGGGACTTTTAAAGGGGGAAGGAGTGAGGAAGGAGAGCATTCCAGGCATGGTGGGGGGAGGGGAAGCACAAAGTCAGAGACTGGAGACGGGAGGGTCCTGTATAGAAGAGCAAATATGCTGCTATATCTGGTTAGTAGACTTTGTATTGAGGAATGATGTGTAGAAATACTGGTGCTAGGTGGTGCAGTGGATAGAGCACCAGCCCTGGAGTCAGGAGGATCCGGGTTCATATTCAGCCTCAGATATCTGCTAGCTATGTGACCCTAGGGCAAGTCACCTAACCCTGATTACCTCCACCCTTCAAAAAAAAAAAAAAAGAATTCTGGAAAGGTAGGAAGGGGCCAGGTCGGGAGAGGCTATAAATGCCCAACAGAGGATTTTTCCTGTTTGATCCCATGTGTGATAGGTTAATATATGCATAAGGGCCCTGTTTAGTTAGGAGAACCCTGAGGAAAATTGGCACCAATTTCAGATAATTGGGCCAACCAAAGCCCTGCACAAAGGAGATCTAGGTCTGCTCACTGACTTGATAAGAAGCCGTGCGAAGAATACCCAACGGAGAATTATAGGACCTGAGTTAGAATCCTGACTCTGAAGCTTGTTCCCTGTAAGGACCTTTGATAAGTCTCTTCTCCCTAAGAAGGTTGGACTGAATGGCCTTCCTAAGGTCCCTTTCAGCTCTGACTCTCAGATTCTGCTCCAACTCCTTCATTTTATAGTGATGGGAACAGAGACCCAGAGTTTGGCTTGTAGAAACTGAATGTTGTCTTCCCCCCATCCCCCTTTGAGCCTGACAAGAGTGTTTCCTTCTCCTATATGGGGCCCTCTCTACATGTGATCCATAATTGTCACAGATGCTCACATGTATGTGGGGATACAGTTGGCAAAAGGTAGGTAGTTACTGATGCCCTTTTACAAATATAGCAACCAATACTGAAGTGAAATGATTGACCCAAGGTCACATGACTAGCAAGCAGTAGTGTAAATTAGTATTCCGTTCAGAATGTGTTAAAAGTCTTGTTTGTTGTATTATAGTTCTTTAGAGAGCTTACCTCTGATTTGGAAAGACTTAAGTTCCACCTTTAACACAAGTCAACTGGATGACCTTGGATATGTCCTTTTATCTGAGTCCCAGAGCAACTTGATAAGGCCATGAGTTATAGATAAAACAGGAATTCTTAATCACAGGCCCATGAACTTGTTTCTTTAATATTTTGATGTAATAAAATAATATTTTTTTAATTCATTTACAAACCTGACTCTGAAAGGGGTGTCTGTAGGCTTTTCCAGCCTTCCAAGGGGATGTAAGACAAAGGGTAAGCACCTCTGAGATAAAACACTGGGAGCTCCCCATATTAATAAAATCTCGGGCCTGCCTGCCAGGGTTTGGCTGCTATGAGTTAGAGTGGCTGAGGAGCCAGCCAGCTTTGCAGGACACCCTGTGGATCCATGGAAGGAGGAACTGTGTTTAACCCAGTTGACTCTCCTTTACAGTGGACTGTTCTTCAAGTGTGAGTCACTGTCCAGGACAATGGACACTTTGAAGTGGGTTTGCCAGTCTCCTGCTTAGCAAGTGTGACCAGTGGGATGAATTGGGTTCCGGTTGCAAACAATGACATTGCATTGGGCCAATTCCAGTAGAGATTGCTTCTGTGACCTGGGTAGACCCTCCTAATTCCTGGTTCCAAGCCAGTGATCTGCCTTTAATCACTTCCTGGCCCTCCCCCACTACCCCCATCACCCCATCTGATGCTCAGCTCTGAAGCTTTACCCCATTGAGGCACTATAGGATAGTGAGGCAGCATAGGATAGTGAGGCAGCATTAGCCTAGAATAGAGTTGGGGAACCTTAGACCTCAAGGCCACATGTGGCCCTCTAGGTCCTCAAGTGTGGCTCTTTGAATCCAAACTTCACAGAACAAATCCCCTTAATAAAAAGATTTGTTCTGTCAAACATGGACTCAGTCAGAAGGCAGCACCCAAGCACCTAGGAGGCCATATGTGGCCTCAAGGCCTAAGGTTCCCCACCCCTAGCCTAGAGGATAGACTCAAGAAATTAGGATTGATATCAGGAAGACCTAGGTTCAAGACCTGCTTCTTGATACATTGGCTGTGTGTTCCTGGGCAAGTCATTTAACCTCAGTGGCCCCCCACAACTCTGAAACTATCAATTATACAAGTGTCAATCTCATTGGAGGAAGGCATTTTCACACTGGGAATTCTTCAGACCAATGAGTTTCCCTCCCCAACCCCCACCCCCATTAAAAAAGGGAGGGAGAGAGCAAGGCAGCTGTAACAATAGTTAAACCTTGTCTCTTCTCAATTCTGATTCCTGAGGGAGAAGAGAGTTGTCCAAAAGACTTCCTCCTTTCTATGAGAGCCACAAAGCCAGTCTTGAAGATGGCTAGGCCCCTGATGTTTCCTGAGGGTTTTGGAGCCTAGGGGAACTGTAGCTCCTTGAAGTTACTGTGAATGAGGCCTCCCAGGATACCATGGCTCTTGAATAATTTTATCAGTTTCCATTTCAGCAGCTCCAAGAATTCCAAAGCCCTTTCCTACCAACAGCCTGGGGTAGGAGGTGAGGGGAGGGCATGCAGGAGTAGCTCTTTAGATCCTCCTTTTTTTCCAGCAGAGGCCCAAAAAAGTTAGGTGACTTATCTGAGGTAGTGTAGTTAGAGAGTACAGAGGGTTCCAAACCCAAGCCTCCCATCTTGGAAGGCCCAATTCTTCTGTAAAACATCAGTAATTCCTTTTTGGATTTGGGGAATGAAGTAGAGCCTCCTGGACCACATGAAGCCAGACCTGTTGTTAGCTAAACTATTCAGGAGACTTGTTAAAAATGTCTGCCCCCTCAAACAAGATCTGGGCCTTCATGGTCTGATTTGGACTTCGAGGGAAGGGATTTACTTCGGTGTCTGTGCTATGTTCATTGAGTCAAATAGCTTGACCCACCAAGGGGTCCTCATTACATAGGATCAAATCTGGATTCTTTTGAGGAGGAGGGTGGCAGTGTATCTTTTTAAAAACAAACTTGAAAAATCCATCTTAACTTCCCTTTTTAAAAAATCTAACTTTTTCAAGTCAGATTCTGAAACTATCAGAATGAGTCTTTGTTTCTTGTATGCATTGTAAGGCAGAACGATTTCTTGATCACCTCTGTATGGATGTGGGATAAGATTGAAAGACCCAACCCCTGCCTCTGCCATCTGTGGGCTGTTAACCTTAGAGCTGAGAAGATGCTTGGTTCTTACTGACTGACCTTGCTGGCATTCACTGAATTCATGAATTTATAGCAAACATTAGAAACAGTTATCAACAAAGAAAACAAGCCTCCTTTCTGATTTACACCAAGGAGGATAGTCCCTAATCTCTTAGTCTTCCTTCAAGATGTCCTTGTGGGATGGAGGTGATCCCTTCACAGCCAGATCCACAGTTTCAGGTGAGAAGAACTTCAGAGGTCACCTTACCTAGCCTAAGCTAAATTGGTCATCAAGGCCCGGAGGGGCCTCAGCATGCATTGATCAGGAGAGAGGCTCTACCCTTGGAGATGAAATCATAGGGTCCTTGCCATCCTGAAGCATCTTGAGCTCCAGAGCCAGGTCCAAAAATATTATCGCGCAATACCACCCCCAATGAACATATATTATGTGCCTTAGAAGTTGGCCAAAAAACCACTTTACTAAGTGGGTATGACATGACTTTTCTAGCTTGCCAAAAGTACAAAGCTTTCTTTTTAAATATAATTGGTACAAGGTTGTCCCTGAAGGAGGCCCTACCCTTCTTTGGAGAAGTAGGGGCCTCCGGGTGTGGAACATGGCATACACTGTCAGACTCACTGGTAATGTGCTGGTTAGTTTTACTATATTTTTCCTCTTTCTTTTTTTAATTCTTTTTTACATTGAAGCCAGCATGGATGGCCTCTGACACTAACGTCTTTGAGACCGGACATTGCATCAGAGGGGCCAACCTGCATCAGGAGAGAATGGAATCATGAGTCTACGCCCTCTCTTTATCCTTCAAGGGATAACTATGGGGGAATGATATCTTCAGAAGTAAATTGATATAGAAACACAAGTTACTAATAAAAATAATATAGTTTGTTCATTTTAAGCCTTGAATTGTTGCTTTGACAGGTGGCAAAACAAAGCCTGCATTGGATCTTCAGCCATGTCTTAGGAGCTATAGCCTTGGATGATACAAGCAAAGTATTTTTCTGTGTCTTTTTAGGTACTTTCAACCGAAGAAAGCGAAACTCCCTCTATGTCACGGTGACACTGCTCATTGTGTCAGTGCTGATCCTGACTGTGGGTCTGGCGGCTACCACCAGAACCCAGAATGTGACCGTTGGAGGCTATTACCCTGGAGTTATAGTAAGTACAGAGTTTTAAGCTGGTCAGTGAATGCCTTTTTGTTACTCACCAGATATGGCTTCTCATATCCTACAGTGATAGCTTTCAGTTGGGCACAGATTTATATGTCAAGTAGTCCCACCTCTTCATTTAACAGAGAGGGGCTATGACCTGTCCCAATCCCAAAGCTGAAACAAAGCCCCTTGACTACGAGCCTAGAATTCCTTATGTGGTACCAGAGCTGACTTTTAAGACAGGCGCATCCTTCAAGATGTTAATGCTTGCCTTTTCTAGAGTGTTCAATGAGCAGCCCTAGTTCTAGGAATACATAGGTCAAGAGGGTTTGGGTTGGTTACTGGAAATGTCATACCTCTATTGACTTGAATCATTTCATTCCCTGAAAAAGAGAAAAAAAAAACATAATTCTGTGGACAGCCTTGAAAACTAGTACCAATTTCTTTTCTACATGCCATGACCTGCCATGAGAGGTTGGTTTTAATAAGAAAAATGGAAACCAAAGTTCAGTGTTCTGTACCTAGTTGGCCTAGTGAATAGAATTGGGTAGATTTGGGTTTATATCCCACTTCTCTGAGCCTCAGTTTCCTCTTCTTTAAAGTGGGAATTATAATAGCTGAAATGCTTACCTCATTTAGAGAGGCAGCCCTCTAAGACTCTAAGGTGCAAAACGGGGGCAGATTTGCATTGGTAAAGGGAGTTTTCTCACTTGGGAGGATTTTTTCTTACCTTTTTTTGGTCTGCTATTGTCAGTCATTTTCAGTCATGTCTGACTCTTCATGACTCTATTTGGGGTTTTCTTGGCAGAGATACTGGATTGTTTGCCATTTCCTTCTCCAGCTTATTTGACAGATAAGAAAACTGAGGCAAACAGGGTGAAGTGACTTGCCCAGGGTCACACAGCTAGGAAGTGTCTGAGGCCACACTTGATCTCAAGAAGATGAATGCCCCCAGCTGCCCTTTTTTTTTTTTTTGCTCTAGACCTATGATTTTACCAGTATAAGGAACGCCCCCTGAGGAAACTATTAACACAGATTGCCACCTTCTCTGCAATTTCTAGTTTTACAGAGTAGCCCGGAACACTAAATACTACACAATGCCTAAGGTCATACAGCCAGGATGTGTCAAAGGCAGAATTTGAACCCAGATCTCTTGAGCCTCTTTGAACTTTGGCACAAAAGAGTTCCTTGTACCAATGAAATTACAAGACTCAAAGGCAAAAACCAAACCCTACCTTGCCGTGTTGTTGTGAGGGTCCGATGTGATTGCTTCTATGAAGGGCTTTGGAGACATTGTTCTTATCACTGAGAATCCCCTGGGCCCACCAAGGGCTCAATGTCCCGGTGTGAGGAGTCTTCTCATCCTTCTCCTCTCAGCCTTTAGGGAATGTTGGCATGAAGTTGTCTGGGCCAGGGTTCCAGTTTCCACTATCTTCTCCTTACCGTTGCGCTCTCTCTCTCTCTCTCTCTCTCTCTCTCTCTCTCTCTCTCTCTCTCTCTCTCTCTCTCTCTCTCTCTCTCTCTCTCTCTCTGCTGTTCAGGGGATCTGCTACTTTCCCTGGCACCATAGGTAGTAGTAAGGGAAACTGAGGCATGTTCTCTTTGACCAGTGACCTTATTTGCAGGCTGGCAAAGCCTGGAGTAGGCCTTCCTGCTTCTGGGATTTTAGGATCATTGGATGTACAGCTGAAAGGCATCTTAGCTGTTGGCTGTGCTCCTTATTTTCCAGGGTAGGAAACTGAGGCCCAGAAGACTGAATGGACTTGCTTGAGGGTCATACAGCTGGTAAATGGCCAGTCGAGATTCAAACTCAAAGCCTCTGACTCAGCGCCTTAGGCTCTTCGCAGCACATCATGAATCCATACCCAACGATTCCGTATTGAATTATATGTTGTTTTATGTTGTTTGCTAATTACCACTTAGTCTCTCCCCAACTCAACTGAAATTTGGCATGTTTCTGTATAAATGTGAGTGAAGTAATCAGACTCTTATTAAATTCCTCTGCAACAAGAAGGATGGATTTATCCTCTAATGCTTTCCCTTCTCCCCTGCTGGAGCCAACCCTACCCTGGGCACACGGGATCATAGGAGTAAAGCTCTCGAGCTGGGAGGGCCCTAAGAGACCATCTGGTCCAGCCACTTCCCTTTACAGAGGGAGAAACTGAGGCCCAGGGAGGGAAGGAAGCTCAGAGACCATTTAATCTGAACCTCTCATTTTACGGAGAAGGAAACTGAGGCCAAGAGAGGCAAAGGGACTTGCCCAAGGTCATACATAAGATCCTAGGTCTAGAGCTGGAAGGGACCTCAGAGCCTGTTTTGCCCAACACCTTCACTTTGCAGAGAAGGAAACTGAGGCCCAGGGAGGGAAAAGGGACTTGCCCAAGGTCACATATAGGATCTTATAATGGAAGAAACTTACAATCCAAAGAGTCCAACCTCCTCCTTTTAGAGATGAAGGAGTTAAGGCTCCTGTGATGTTACATGTATTGACCAAAATCATACTGATAATATTTAGAGGTTCTACCCAGGTCCTCTGACCCCAAATGTTCCATTGTGCTGGTAAGACAGTTGATGCTTTTAAGAGATGAGAAAATGTACCTCCCTCTCTTTGTAGAAGCGGGGTCCTATGGATGTATAATATTGCATATACTGTTAAATTTGGTGATTATGTTGAATTATTTTGTTGAGCTGGTTTGCATATTTTATTCTTTTTTACAAAGGCTGACTGGCTAGGGAGGAGAGGAAGGTTGGATGTATTTGGAAATGAAGATAATGTACAAACAAAAGCTTTTAATTAAAATGGAGAATTTTTTTTAAGCCCATGCTTTGGGGAAGGAAACATCATTATTGTCCTGGCCTTTGGTGTTTTTGTTTTAGAGACAGCAGGTCTAGCCAGGGTCCAAGAGAGGCTTCACTGGCCCGGGTCCTAGGCTAGTCCTGCTGTAGGCACAGCTGGCTGGTACTCCTGGGGTAGTTCCCCCTCCAGCTGGCTAGTACTTCTGTCAGTTGGGGCTCCCCCTCCCCCTCCAAATATGCAGTTGTGTATGTCTGTACCTGCCTGGTGTCCTCTGCTAGAGGCCTGACGTAAATGCTTAGCCCCTTCTCTTCCTGTGGTGAGGCAAGAACTCTACTGCTCAGCAGAATTGGTTTTTATTTTTAAACCAAAATAAAATTGAAGTAAGCACCCATTTCCGATGGGTATTTTGGTGGCTTGAAAATGCAGTTTGTCAGGTCTACTCTGCAGACCTTTCTTTAAGAAAACATTCCTGGCTAATATGTACTAGAAAGGTCCCCAAATGGAGAACCCAATGACCTGGGTTCTAGTCAGAGCTCTGTGCCTCAGGAAAATGAGGGGTTAGGCCTTAGATACCATCTGCAGTGGCATTCTGTAATTTAGAGGCTCTTGGCCCTGAAACTGGAAGGACCCAACCCCCTCATTTTACATATGAGTAAACTGAGGCCCAGAAACATTAAGCAGTTTGTTGAAGGTCACACAGGACATAAGTGATGGAGCTGGGATTCGAATCCAGGTTATATGTAGGAAGGGCTGTTATCTTGTGGAGAAGGATTAGGTCTGTTCTGCCTGGCCCCAGAGAGCAGGATCAGGAGTAATGGGTGAAAGCTTTAAACTTGGCGTCAGGAAAGCTTTCCTAACCAGGTGAGGTATCCCAAAGTAAGCTGAGATGCAGGGAGCCATGGTGGCTTCCTTTATTTGGGAGGTCTTCAGATGCAAGCTAGGTGATTCCTTGGTTGGGTATATTATAATGCAAATTCTTTTCTGGTGTGTGGATTGGACTAAATTAGGGGGTTTGAACCTGGGGGGATGTCTTAGACCTTTAAAAAAATGTTTTGACAAATATGTTGCAGTATAATTGATTTTCTTTGTAATTATTTGCATTTTATTTTGCATTTATTTTCATTTTATTAATTAATGCATTTTATTTGATGCCTTAAAACCATGATTGTGAGAAGGGATCCATAGACTTCCCCAGACTGCCCACAAAGTGGGCGAGGAACCCCTGATCTAGATGGTTACTGAGAACCCTGCCAGTATTCAAATTCTGTGAGTCTTTGATAGCAAATCCAAGTCCCTTAACCACCATCTAAAATCAAATCCAGAAGTCAGGATGCAAAATCCCAGATGGATGAGAGGAAGCTATTTTCATTTACTGTATACAAAAAAGGATTTGCTCCTTGAATTTTTTTCTAGGTTAAGGCAAAGGTCATGGGGGGTGGCAGGCGGTGAAGATGACATCTGATTATCATAGGCCTTGGGTTTTCTGCCCTTGACACTTGGACTGGACAGTTGTATTCTATCAGACATCCCAGACCACTTCTGCTTTTGTTTAGTATTTGATTAGGGAGGCCTGTCTTTGGTGCCAGTTAGAACTTATTTTATAACTCCATAATGGTTTGCACTACATTCCCTCTATCCAGCTCTCCTTTACCCTAAGGACAGAGAAATAGGATTGTAGTCTGAGTGAGTGTATGGAATTGGAACGTACAAAGCTAGTAAGATAATGAGCAACAGGGAAGAAGCTGTGCCCTGGTAGACGGTGTGCCCTTGGTTCTAGATGTGTGCTTGTCTTTTCCCTGTATTAGATTGAAAGCACCTTGAGGGCAAGACTTGTGTCAGACCTGTCTTTGATCCCCAGTCCAGAGCACCTATCACAGAACCTTACAATTTAAAGGGATCTCAGAGATCATGGTATAGAGGAAAGAGGGCTGAATTTGGAGTAGGAGACATGAGTTTAAACTCTGCCTCAGTTTCCAAGGTGGCCATGGACAAACACTTGACCTTTCTGAGTCTCCATGGCTTATCCTGTGAAAGGCGAGGGTTGGTCTCTAAGGTCCCTTTCAGCAATGAGTCTACAATGCTATGATTCTCTGTGTAGTCTGACATCTACCCAAAGTCCAAATCCCCTCTACAAGCTTCCATTGGAAGACCTCTAGGGATGGGGAATTCCCTTATTTCTGGGGACTTCTAAATGTTTCTTAGGCATTGAAGTAAATTTGAGTAAGAGAAATTGCAGACGAAAATTCAGATTCAAAGAAGGAAAAGTCCATTTGAGGTTAGAGATCAGAACTTGATGTAAATTTCACCCACTGGGGAAATGCCTACCAGTTTCCAATCCTTTTCGTTTAGGAACGCATGGGTGTTGGCAGTCTCATCACCACTCTGTGGCTGTACTTTCCACTCAGGAGGCTATCAGAGAGGATTTCAATGTCTCTGTCATTAGTTGACAGTTCTTACTATCTGTGCTCCACCTTTCCCCTTTTGTCTTGGTTTCTGGGTGCCTTGTTAGTCTAGGGCAGAGACTGGCAAACTGTGGCCAATCTGTATTTTAAATAAATATTATATTTTGAAGTATGAGAAACAATTCCCTTTTTTAAATGAAAAACAATTCTTAGCCCATAGGCTGTATCAGAACAGGCAGCAGGTCAGACTTGACTCACAGGCCATAGTTTGCTGACCCCTTGTCTAGGGAGGGGTGATTGGTATGATTTATCAAATTTGAATCTTAGCTTATGCCCCCACCTACCAAAGAAAACTCTCTCTGTTTTTCTAGTCAGCTGTATTTTGGTGAACCCTAGTCACATCATCATTACATAATGGAAACAACCATACATACCTGCTTAGACAGTCTTTACTCATGACCAAGAATGTAAAAGAAATACAGTTTTTAAAATATATGTATCTATGTATATATACGCATATATGATTTTTTTATACTTATTTGATTTATTGTATGTATATATGTGTGTATATGTATATAATATATACATGTCTATGTGTATATATAATATTCATGCATATATGTGTGTGTAACATATACATATATTATATATGTAACATCTATAATATATACATATACATATGTGTTTTTTTAATGGCTGCATAAGGTTTGCAGCTACATCCTCTTCTAAACCCAGGTTTAGAAGGCATACCTCAAACCCATCCAGATGCTTGGATAAAGTTCTGCAAGGCTTCCTACTCATAGCTTAAGTACTCCTTATTGAATTTCCCATTCATGGTTTCCTTAAGGGTCACACAGTCAAGTCATCTGGGGTACTTGGAACCTGGGAGCTAATGATCTGTCTCCTGCTCCTCCTCAGCTGCAGTCCTAGATATCTGGGTTCTCCATTTCCCATTGACTCCCACTCCTTAACATCAGTGATCTCACTGCTGCAAGTTCTGTAGGGCAAGCCTGGCCCAGGTCTCCCAGTCCTATCCAGTAGCCAAAGGAGACAGTACCCATTGTCTCCTCCAGTCTTTGCTTCTTCACCATCCTTGACCTCTGTAGACTACTGGGGAGAAAAAGCTCACCTACTGGTTAGGCCCACATCATTTCCACCGTTACTACCACCTCTTCCCCCAAGATCCAGCTCCCCTACTCTTTTCATCAGGGCACATTTTAGGAAGAATTTTTAATAGTATTTTTCCAATTACATATAAAATCAATTTTAATACTTATTTAAAAGAAATTTCTCAGTTTTAAATTATTACCTCCTTCCCTCTTCAGCCCCCTCCCTAAGACAATAAGCAATTTGATATAGGTTATGTATATGCAATCATGTAAAACATATGTCCATATTAGTTATGCAATTAAATAAGAAATAAGCTGAAAGAAAAGAACCATGAAAAAAAATAAAGTGAAAATAGAGTCCCATACTCTGGATGTAGATAGCATTTTCCATTAAGAATTTTGGAATTAATTGGAATTTTCATGGATCGTTGTGTTGCTGAGAAGAGCTAAGTCGTTCATAGTTGATCATTACACGATGTTGCTGATAACTTGTACAATGTTCTCGTTCTGCTTATTTCATTTTGCATCAGTTCATGTAAGTTTTTCCAGTTTTTTCTGAAACCATCCTGCTCCTCATTTCTTATAGCACAATAGTATTCCATCACAAATATATGCCACAACTGATTCAATCATTCCCCAATTAATGAATATCCCCTCAGTTTCCAATTCTTGGCCACCACCAAAAGAGCTACTATAAATATTTTTGCACTTGGGTGTCCTTTTTCCTTTTTTATGATCTCTTTGGGATATAGATTTGTTGGTGATATTGCTGGCTCAGAGGGTATGCACAGTTTGGTTGCCTCTTGGGCATGGCTTTAGGGAGAATTTTGACAAGTTATACAACATTCAAAGGAGGGCAAGCAGAGTAAAAGGGCCTTGAGATCATGCCATAGGAGGCTTAATGGAAGGACTTGGAGATGGTTAGCCTGGAGAAGAGAGGACTAAATAATTGTATTTAAGTATTTAAAGGCCTGCCATATAGCAGAGGTATTCATCTTGTTTCACTTGGCCCCAGAGGAGCAGGAAAAAGGTGGGAGGTGCATTGGAGCATATTGAAGCTAGATGTCAGAAGAAGCTTCCACACCATGAGAGCTATCCCAAGGTACAAGCTGTGTCTTGGAGAGGTGATGTTTCCCTCTCCCCAGAGGTCCTCAGGCAGGGTCAGGATAACTAGTTATTGGGGAAGCTGAAGAGACGATTCTTGTTCAGAAACAACCTCTGAGCTCCCATCAGCCATTGATCTGGGATCCTAAGATCCCAGGAGACATTTGAAGACATTTGAAGCCCAACTTTTTTTTTAAAGAAAAATGCAACCATTCCCCAATTGATAATGGTCTAAGGATATGAACAGGCAGTTTTCAGATGAAGAAATCAAAGCTATCCATAGGCATATGAAGAAGTACTCTAAATCACTTTTGATTAGAGAAATGCAAGTTAAAGCAACCTATCAGATTGGCTAATATGACAAAAAGGGAAAGTGATAAATGTTGGAGAGGATGTGGGAAAATTGGGACATTGATGCATTGTTGGTAGAGTTGTGAATTGATCTAACCATTCTGGAGATCAATTTGGAGCTGTGCCCAAAGGTTAACCAAACTGTGCATACCCTTTGATCTAGTAATACCCTACTAAGTATGTAAGCCAAAGAGATCATCAAAAGGGAAAAGGAGCTACATGTGCAAAAATATTAATAGCAGCATCACTTTTTGTGATGGCAAAATATTGAAAATTGAGGGGATGCCCATCAGTTGGGGAATGACTGAACAAGTTGTGGTATATGAATGTAATAGAATACTATTTTGCAATAAGAAATGAACAGATTACAAAAAATCCTGGAAAGACTTGATGCGAAGTGAAATAAGCAGAACCAGGAAAACATTGTACACAGTATGCGAAACACTGTATGATGATCAACTATGAATGACTCAGCTCTTGTCAGCAACACAATGATCCAAGACAAGAACAAAGGACTCATGAGGGAAAATGGTATTCATATCCAGATAAAGAACTGATAAACTCTGAATGCAGATCGAAGCATCTTTCACTTTCTTTGTTCTTTCTTGTGGTTTCTCCCCCTTTTGATCTATGTCTCCTTTCACAACTGTGACTAATATGAAAATGTTTTTTGCACGGGAGCACATGTATAACTATATCAAACTCTCTGCCATTTTCAGAAGAGGGGAGGGAAGGAGAAAAATTTGGAAATCGTAATCTTATAAAAATGAATGCTAAAAATTTTCTTGACATATAACTGGGGAAAAATACTATTAAACTTTTAAAAATTAAAAAACAAAGAAAAGTAAAACATAATTTGTAAAAAAAAAAAATGGAGTGCTCCTCATGGGACCAGTGGTTTTCTTTCATTTGGACTCCTTTCAGACTTCTGTAACTACTAAGAAACCAAGGCAGACAGAACTTCAGATCTAGAGAGAAGACCTGGCTTCAAATGCCAGCTCTGTTATTTACTACCTGCGTGACCTTAGCCAAGTCCCTTCCTCTCCTTGGGCCTCAGTTTTCTTTTCTACAAAATTGAGGGTTGAATTAGATGGCCTCTGATGTCTATGAGCTACAAGCCTCTGGGAAAACCGAGACTCAGAAAGGAAAAGTTACCTGCTCAGAGACACACAGATGGACAGTAAGGACTCAGGTCCAGTTTTAATTTGAGGGGAAGGGAAGGGGAGGAAGGAAGACATAAGGGTAAAAGTCTGAACTAAATAACCAGTCCTAAATGTTTTTAAATTTAAATGCATGCTGTTGGGGGTGTTTTTCCTTGGGCAGAGATAGAAGAGATTTCCAAGAGTTCATCTTGTGAAATTAGGTAAAGACTGGTAAAAAGTTTCAAACAGATTGGGCATGGTTCTTCTTGCCTTTTTGGCTTTTGGGAAGCGAGATGGGGGTAGGGAATTGCTAAGTATGACACCCAAGACTTTTTCATTCATTTCTCTGAACGCCTATCAGAGGGCTCATATGCACCAGACTCTCTGGACATGTTTGCTCACTCCCTTCACCCCCACCCACTGGCTCCCACCACCCCCCAGAAGGGATTTTTCCAAACTTGCATATGTTCCATTTCCCTACCTTATTTGGCCTTCCTTTGAGTTAAGTTTCTGAGTCATTTGTCAGATTGCACACGTCCCAACCTGAAGAGAAAAGATTGTGATTGGATTCCTGCCATCAAGCCAGCTGGACAGATTCCCAGGAGGCCAAGTCAGTGGGGGCAGCATCCACAGGTTCAGGCCCCCACTTTGAGAGGCCAGACAGAGCAGGTCCACTCTCAATTTGCTCAGCCTCTTTAGAGAATGTCTGTTTACCCTCCAGGGGAGTCTGTGCAACAGAGATAACCCACTCCCAGGGAGAACATCTGTCAGCAGGGGTTGGAGATTGGAGATACTATGACTGGTTCCTAGGGAGGCCTGTGGGGCCTGTGAGGTTTTCTCACTAGGGTTGGATTATCCCATAGACAGATATACTGGGCACTTGTCTGTGGCTTTCCAAACCTAAGTGCCGATGAAAAATCGTGGAATGATAAGCTATTCCATTCACTTTGAGGGCCCACCAGAGGAAGGCCCCTCATTTCCTTATATCCCCCCAAGGACATTTCTGAGGATTTATTGTCCTTTTTTCTGGGCTAGAATTTTTTTCCCCATCAATCCTAGAGTTGAAATATTTTCTCCTGTGAAAGTCTAGCCCTTCAGTGGATAGAAATCAGGGGAAAGCTTGTTCATCTGCAACTGGTGTTAAGATTAATTGGCCTGTTCTCACCATTTCTCCCCTAATTTAATTTTCATCGTCTTCCACAGCCCCATCAAGGCCAATCAGTCAGCTGCTGTTCTCAGCCAGCTTGGCAGGCTCAGCCCACTAATGGCAGGGACGAGAGGGCACCGGCTGTCATGCCAGCCACTTAGGGAAATTACTTTTCAGTATTTACCTGGTTGTTTCTCCTCGACCCTGAGTGAAGGAGGACCTTCTGTCTGGAAGTGAAGGCGAGGTGGAGGAAGAGGTGAATAAATGCTAACAGATTGCAGCGGCCTGACCACAAGTGCCAGCTGCTTTCAAAAAAGGCCTATCTGGAAAAAAAATGTGGGTGTTAAGGAGTGTGTTGGTTTGTAAAGTACTCCCTGGGGTTGATTAGCATGCCAACTGCCTCCATCTCTGCCCTTCCCTTCAAACAGTCCTTCTGTAGTCCCGCTAGCAGCCTATAAAAAGAACTCTTCCAAAAAGGGACATTTGGACTACAATTCTTGTCATTCATCTGATACTGAGTCAAAAGGCAAACTCTGAGTGTGAGAAGGTCATAGGGTCCTAGCTCTGGAGCTGGAAGGGGCCTTAGAGGTCATCGAGTCCATGCCCCTCCTCCATTTTACAGAAGAGGAAACTCAGGCCCAGGGAAAGGAAGTGATTTGCCTAAGGTCACACATAGGCTCCTAGATCTGGAAGGGCTCTGAGAGGCCATCTAGTTCACCCCACCCTCCCATTTTACAGAGAAGGAAACTGAGACTTTAAGAAGGGGAAGGAACTTGTCTAAAGTCTCAGCTAAGAAGGGGTGGAGATAGGTTTTGAATTTAGTATCATGTGACCCAAAGTTCAACACTCTTTCCACTGTAGCCCCATAGCTAAGGAAATTGAAAGATAGGCAGGCACTCATTGAAGAGTTACACGGTCTTTGGATTGTAGGTTGTCAAAGCTGAAAAGGACCTCAGAAATCAGCTAGGTTAGTCCCCTGTTTTACAGAGAAAGGAACCACTGAGGCTCAGAGAGGGCTAGCCAGCCAATTAGTAAATTGTTAGCAGAAGCAGTTCCAGCTCTTCCAGGGTTTGCTGCCAGGAAGGGTTTTTTTCCCTTCATCTCATCCCCCTCGCTCACCAGATGACAAATCAGTGGAGGTTAACTCCTCCTAGAAACCTCAGAGAGCTTCTAGAGAGTAGTGGGAAGGTGAGCAAGATTTGTAGATTTCATTAGATGATTGTATTTCATCCCGTGTCCTTGTACCATTGTGTGCTTCTGTCTGCTAAATCAATCGAACCTTGGCCCTCAAATGGGGCCAGGGAGCCTAGATGTAAATGAAGTGTTGGGGAAAGCAGCCACTAGGTGAAACAAGCTATGTAGATCTTTTGAGATAATTTGATTTCCCCTTGTATCTTGGTTGCTTCTATCTTGTCTGCTTCCATGTGCTAAATCAATTAAGCCTTGCTCTCTGAGTACGGTCAGAGAGCATAGTGTAAGGACCAGGAGATCATCCGCTGGGTGAAGGGATGTGGGTGGATTTCATTATATTGATATCTCAGATCTCATGCCAACGTACAGTAGGTAGTTGCCATAGTAATTAGCTATGAGGGTTGGTACAGGAAAGTAATAAAACAGGACAAAGGCTGTGGATTCATTTTAAGCAAATTGAGGGGGCAAGGGGAATTTTGCTGTGACCTGCAGAGAGTGAACTATGTCTGTATTTTGGCTAATGACAAGAAATGCACATGTGTTCAAAATACAAACTAGTTCCCCCTCTAGAGAAGAAAGTGAAAGCTAGAGGAACACATTTCTACTCTCCAGGTTATCAGAGAGAATGTTCTAATTTTTGAGAAAATGGAAGTACTTCAAGGAGGAAACAAAATGGAAAAACTATAAAGAGCTAAAGGACAATTTTCCTGTGTGAGGAGGTTGGAGCATGGTAAAACATGACATAGAAGGAAGGAGAAAAGAAGGACCTCTGAACATCTGGAGCAATATATTAAGTATAAGATTCTTTGCATTGGGCAGGTGCTGGATTACCACTGAAATTGTGGCTCCTTTTACTCCAAAATATGATGATGTCAGGTGGTGCAGTGGATAGAGCACCAGTGCAGGAGTCAGGAGGACCTGAATTCAAATCTCACCTCAGACACTTGACACTCACTAGCTGTATGACCTTGGGCAAGTCACTTAACCACAACTGCCTCATCCTGGGTCATCTCCAGTCATCCTGATCCAGTCACTGGATTCAGGTGGCTCTGGAGGAGAAGTGAGGCTGGTGACCTGCACAGCCCCCGCCTCACTCAAAAACAAAGTCAGGTGCAAGTCATGTCATTATTTGTCTGATGGCATGATCTTCTTTGGCAATGAAGGACAAATACATACTTATGATGATGTCACTCAAAGGCAACATCAAGTGAAAGATCATCCAGTAATAACCGAAGGAAGAAAAGACAGGTCATGGTGGTTAGTGACGTTCTGCCTAGGGATATCAAATCAGGCATTTGTTGAACTGATATAATCTTGATATGACATATAACTGAGACTTACCTATAAGATAGAATTGAACACAGACTTATTACCTGAGAATTTCAGGGTAGAGGCCTGGAACATTAAAGAACTCCATCCCAGAATTGGCAAACCTGATGACCACCACCTGCTTCTGGTGATTTCATGTAGAGTCAAAGAGTACCCCACAAATGGAAACTAGAGGACATTCCCATGAATTATGAAGCCCCAGGCAAAAACCGAAGACGTTGGAAGTGCAGATGGTGTTTTCATTACTGCTGAAAGTTGAAGGTAGGAAGTTCAGAAGGGAAAGGCAGATTTGGGAAGTGAACAGTTAGGTGAGAAGATGGTGTTTGTTAACAGGATTTGGATTTTGGAATCACAGCTTGATATATGAGAATGACGGGCCCTTGACAAATTATGGAATGCACCTAATGAGGGTGAGTAAAAATACATTTTCTCCTGAAGATTGTCCATCAAGAAGGCATTCTCTGAAAAGTGAGTGGAATGGAGAAAACTCTATAGTTCTGCTCAACCTCACCAGAAAGAAGCAGGTATAACACAGAAGAGTGGTATGAGGGAGGACCAGTTAATTCACAGAAGATGTAATCCAAGAAGAGAGCCGATAATCAAGCCTATGGTTACAGAAGTCTAGATAAAGATGAACAAAGAATGGGCAGCAAATGGGATGAACTTGAGGTCCTAATGCAGTGAGGGAAATTCATTGTTCCTTGGTGGGCTGGCTCTTGTTTATGACTAGACAGGTAAAAGGAGGTGTAAGAATAGCACTGTATTTAAAGAACTGATGCTGATATAAGGAATCTAGAAACTGGGGGAGGAGAGAAGCATGATGGGGAACATATGGCTGAGGAACCAAAGGAGTTAGAAATAGAAGCAATGGTCTATACTACAGACTGGCTGGACAGCAGGAGGAATTAATTGAGAGGTCTAGAAAAAGATCACAAATCTGGCATAATATAGTGATGCGGGACTTCAAATATACTTGTAGAGATAGGGTTGAGGACTGGGATAGGGACTAGGCTTAGTATTTCATTGCTATAGGGAACTCCCAGGCACAGGCAAAGAAACTCCCTCTACCAGTGCAGGTTTGTGTCTTCTCTGTAGCTTAGTCTACAGATTACCTGGGATGCTAAGAGATTATATGTCTTACTGAGGGTCACATGGCCAGTGTATGTTGAAGATAGGCTTTGCAGTTTACATTCTCTCTCTGCCAAAAGCAGGGTAGCTCATAAATTTGTGACTTGATTGGTGATCGTTTCAGCCTTCAAAAAGTAGAAAGAGCAATAAGAGGGACTGCTCTTCTGGACCTGATTCTAACCAACAAAGAAGAACTGATTGCTGATGGAGAAATGCCAAGAACTTTCAGGGCAAGTGACCATTTCCTCATGGAGTAGGCAAGGAAAGTAAAAGATAGTCTGACTTGTAACCTAGGTTGGGGGAGAGTAGATTTCAAAGGGCTCAGAGAAAGGTTAGCTAGGATTCAATGGTTCAGTATTTTTCAGGGGAAATTACAAAACGAGGAAGGAGTAGCCTGAAGAGACTGAGGCTCACAGGGAACTCATTCATTAACTCAGATTTGTTAATGACTTGTACTAAAGACTAGAACAAAGCAAAGTCACTAAGGATGAATACAAAAGAGGAACAGTGCTGTCACAGTAGTGTCAAAAGTCACATCTCATAATGAGCTGAAGTTGAGGAAAAAAGCTAAGGATGCCTAAATTGAATTTGTTGGTTTTTTAAAAAATCTATTTGAGAGGAAAGATAAGGATAAAAGAAGGGATAGGCCCACTGCTTGGGATGGATGGATGGATGGATGGATGGATGGATGGATGGATGGATGGATGAGCTGCAAATAACAAACAGTGGTGAGAAGGCACTTAATTCTCATTTTGCTTATGCTTTCTCTTCCAAGAAGAATGTTTTCTGGACTGTGAAATATAAAACCAAATTGGTTAGGGAGTGGAAACTCAAGATAAATGGAGAGGGTCAGTTAGCATCTCACTTCCCTGCTGAATTCAAGCCCCTAGGTCTAGATGAACTACAAGTTAGAGTACTGGAAGAACTTGCCAATGTCATTGCTAATCCGCTCTGTGTGATCTTTGAAAGGTCTTGGAGAATGGGCAAAGTGGTCCCAGTGTTAATAAAGGGACGAAGGCAGTGTCTGAAAGTAAAAGAATAGGAGCTTGGCATCTTTTTTTGAAGACAAAATCTAGGATACATTATTATGAGCAATGGTTTATGAACACCTCAAAAGGGAAATAGTGATCACCAAAAGCTAACATGGTTTCATCAAGGTAGAGCCATGCCAGAATAATTTCATTTCCTTTTATGGACAGAGTTAAGAGGCTAATGGATCAGGGGAATACCCGAGACATAATACACTTAATCTCTCAGACTTTCCTGTGGACAGGATGGAGAAATGAGAGTGAAATGATAGGAGGTGAATTTGGAACTGTTTGAATGAAGAGACCCCAAGAAAAGTCATTAAGGAATCAATATCAACTTACAGTGAAATCTCTAAATGGAGCACCCCAGGCATCTGTCCTTCACCTTGCGCTGTTCATTACTTTGATGTGATTTGGCTGATAGGATAGATGGCATGCTTATCAAGTGTGCAGATGGCACAGTACTCATAAGGGTAGTTACACACTAGATGAAAGTCTGTATCTCAAAAGATATCATATATTAGAACTTGCACCTGAAAGAACAAGATAAAATGTAATAGGAAAAATGTAAATTTCTGTACTGGACTGAAAAATCGGTTTCCCAAGCATAGAGTGGGACTAAACAATAGCTCTTATGGAAAGTCTGGTCATTGTAGTTGATTTCCAGCACCATGGGAGCCAATGGCGGCAACTCCACAAAGGTCTAACGTGATCCTGGGCTGCATTGGAGAGGTCTAGTTGCCAGAGTGATGGAGGTGATGGTTATATTTTACTCAGCCCTGTCCAGACCACACCTGCAATATCATGTTCAGTTCTAGGTATCACCTTTGAGGAAAGGCAAGCTGGAATGGGCCTAGAAGAGACTGATCAAAATGGGGAGAAAGACTGGAAAAGAAAGGGTATGAGGTTTGCTTGAAGGAACTGGAAATATTTTAGCATATAAAAGACTTAGTGGGGAGCTATCTTCAGATATTCAAATGGAAGAGGCCTCAGACATGTTCTTCTTGGCTCCTGAGAGCAGGGGCTGAATTGCTTGTCTAATCCGTCATGGAAAGTATTTCTGATCAGGCTCAGGGCAAACCTCTGAGATCCCCTCTAGGTTTAGCATCTCTGATTCTCCCTCAAGACTTCTGGGATATTTGGTTCCAAAGAATTTCTCCTCTGTCTCTATGGACCCCCTCCCTTCTTGTGTTTGTCACCAAACACCCCTCCCTTGCCCAGATATTCCCCACTCAACATTTCCCTGTACTTGTTCACTGTTGGAAAGCTTTGGACTTCTAGAGGCAGGTACCACCTTGACTCTTTCCATCATTGCCTCATATACCCCTCTCTTTGAAGATTATTCAGTTAGATGTTCACTGATGACAACCTGTCAGTCAGTAAGTCAGTCAGCAGTTATTTATTAAACACCTTCCATATGTCAGGCCCTCTGCTGGGTGCTTCTCATACAAATACAATCTCTACTTGCCAGGAGTTTAGGATTATTGGAAGAGACAACAAGGATTCAGAGAAGTTTATACAGAGTGAAATCGTGTACAATACATTAAGTCATTTCCCTTCAGTTTTGGAGAGTGGTTCGTACGCCAAGAAAAATGTGTCTAATGTTAGGGAAATTCTTCTGTTGGGTTTCTTTTATGTAAGTGTATGTATATCAACTCCATGTGGTTTTACCATACCTCTCCTGGCTAATTTCTGCTAACTACCTTGTAACCCTTAGGGTCAAGCAAATTGGGGGATGGTTTTGACGCTTCATTCTTACCCTAATGGTCTCTTTATTTGATTCTCTTTCTTAATGCTTACTACATCAAAAGGGTACTTAAAAAACACAAAAGTCCCTACCCAGCAGCTGTCCTTAATGACAAAAGAGTAAACACAAGCATAATTTATTTACTTAACCATTTCTATTTTGATATATCAATGACCCCTAATGGAGACCAAAGCCATCCTTGGTTCGATATAGAAACCATTAGGTTCCAGAACCCAGATACAATTTGCTTTCTTGCTGGTCACTGGTGGGCATTTACCCCCCTGAAAGCTAGTGCAAACTTAGGTAATTAACTGTGACATTCACTGAGAGTTTTTTCTAAAGCGATGTTATCTTGTTTTTTCAGCTTGGTTTTGGATCATTTCTCGGAATCATCGGCTCAAACTTAATTGAAAATAAAAGGCAAATGGTAAGTTTGTTAGCAGTGGCATTAAGAGCCTTTTATATCTTCCACTGATGTATGGTTATGACATAGGCTTGATGCAAAGATAATTCATATCCAGCTTAGAAATAAATCCAGGACTCTATGAAACAGAAAAGCATTTTAAGAAAACTTTAATGGAAACACACTGAGTTGAAGGTAGGAGTGGGCCACGGAACATTCATTTCCCTAGAGCTTAAGGATTCACAAAGTGCTTTCTTTACCATTCTGTGAGAAAGGTAATATGTAGCTGTCACCATTTTATACATGGGGAAACTGAGGCTCAGAAAGGAGGAATGACTTCCACAGAGTCATACAACTAGTAATACTAGTCAGAGGCAAGATTTGAGCCTAGGTCTCCAGATTCCAAGTCCAGAGCTCTTTCAACTTTGGTCATTCAATTATGTCCAGTTCTTCATGTCTGTATAGTCCGTGGGGTTTTTTTGTCAAAGATGCTAGAGGTAGTTTGCCATTTCCTTCTCCAGTGGATTAAAGCAAGCAGGTGAAGTGATTTGCCCAGGGTCACATAGCTAATAAGTGTCTGAAGCTGACTTTGAACTCAGGTCTTCCTTACTCCAGGTCCCCTTATCCACTGCAGTGTCACCTAGCTGCCTCACTCTACTATACCACACTTCTTCCTGTGAAGAGTACTTTCCTCAATTAAATGAGGTTGGACCCCCAAGAGCTGCCATATTTGAGCATTACCAAGCAAATTACTAGCTTTCTCCTTCCTTTCCCCCTGAGTGCCATCAGTCTTTTGTCCTTAGGGATGCCTCTTCTTGGTAGATGGGGGCCACATTTTCCAAACGATAGTGAAAACTAGAGCTCAACCAGAATGGAGTGATTTGGATGGAGAGGAGACTGTAAACTGGCATGTCAGAATCAGTTGAAAGGACCAGGGAAAAGAAGTCTTGAGAACACAATAGATGTCTTCAATTATTCAAAGGGCTGTTCTGGGGACATTTGTTATATGTGGACCTAGAGGGCAAAACCAAGGATGATGGGGGAAGGAAGCAGAGATACATGGATGCAGATCTCAGCTCAGAATATAGGGAAGACGTTTCTTACTATTGACATTGTCCATCAACAGAATAAGGTGCATGTTTAAGGGTGGAATCTGATGGAAAGATGTGTTATATGGGAGTGTGTGAGTGCTTCTCCCAGTGTGGGTTTTTTTTCACACTTTTTCAACAACTTGCATAAAGACCTAGATGGCATACTTCTTATGTCTGCAGATGACATGAAGCTGGGAATAGTAGACTTCATGTTGGATGATAGAGTTAGATTCAGAAGGTTCTTGGCAGGCTAGAACATTGAGACAAATTTAGGAGATGAAATATCGTAGGAATAGATGTAAAATCTTACACTTGGATTCGAAAAATCGGTTTCCATTTGGATTCGAAAAATTAATTTCACAAATACAAGATGGTGGATGTCTGACTAGATTACAGTTGATGTGAAAAATATCTGAGGATTTTAGTGAACTCTAGGCTTGATATGTACCACCACTGTGGCATGTGGCAGCTGGGTAGTGAAGGGGTAGGATCCTGGAATCAGAAAGACCTGAGTTCAAGCCTAGCACCAGATACTTATACTGGCTATGTAACCCTGACTGCCTTAGTTTCCTCA
This sequence comes from Bettongia penicillata ogilbyi, assembly GCA_023548195.1. Taxonomy (NCBI): domain Eukaryota; kingdom Metazoa; phylum Chordata; class Mammalia; order Diprotodontia; family Potoroidae; genus Bettongia; species Bettongia penicillata. The sequence continues at coordinate 412,340 of JAJHZJ010000438.1, forward strand.
TTGGTAAAATAGGGATAATAAAGCGCCTACTTCACAAGGATGCTGTGAGGATCAAATGAGTTAACATATAGAAAGTGTTGGGCAAACCTTAAAGCGTTATATAAATGCCAGCTATCATCATCATTATTATTTTGGTCCATGGGCACCTGGGGTCCATTCCAGTCTACAACTATGTGATTCTGTAATGAAATCTTCAGAGGGGTAAGATACATTGGTAGGTGATCTAGCCAGCAGAGGTGTCTGGATCTTAGGTAAGATGATCTGCCGGCCTCAGCAGGAGATGGGAGCTTGATGATCCACCAAGACACAGCCCACTTGGCTTGGTTCTGAGGTTACCAGGCTCTTGTCATTCCTCCAGGCTCAGTGCAGGCACACCTGGGTTCTGGCTCCTCAAACCATCTGAATGGGGGCCAAGTGTTTTATAGAAAAGGGTGGAGTCTCTAGAAGGTTCATTTGATTTCCCATCTCTGATGTCAAGGATACTAGAAACACTGATTAGCAATTGCTTGGGGCTCAGAAGTTTCTAACCCAAGGCTTTAAGGTACTAGTTAGGTGAAGAAGTATTAAGGAAGTGAAAGTTCTCCAGGGTATTGGACCTAGAGCAACTGATTATGCATTCAGTTTAACAAAGATGTATTAAGTGCTTACTTTGTGGATTGTACTTTTTAAAGCTCTAGGCATATAAAGACTAAACACATTCATCAAAGTCTCTTCCTGCAGGGTCTTTAACATTCTGTTAGGGGGCTTACCATACCATCTTGGCAAAGAACTAAATATAAATTGTTAAAGGAGAGAGACAGCATTAAAGACGAGGTTTATAAGAAAAGGCTTTCCAGGTTTCCAAAGGAGATGGCACCTGAACTGAGCTTCGAAAGAAATTAAGAGTTCATGGCAAAGACATCTGAGAACAGTCTGATATCCAAGATATGTAGGGAATTGATGTGAGTATACAAGAATAGAAGTAGGTAAAAAGTCATAGGATATGAACAGGCAGTTTTCAAGAGGAAATGCAAACTATCAATGACCAAATGAAAGTTGCTCCAATTCATAAGCAAAATGGAAATTAAAGGTAGGAAGCAATCAATCAACAAGCATTTACTAAGTGCTTACCATGTTCCAGACACTGTGCTAAGAACCAGGGTACAAAGAAAGGCAAAAATATAGTCTCTGCCTTCAAGGAGCTTACATTCTAAAAAGGAGACAACATGCAAACAACTCTGTACAGCAAAGAGATACGCAGTATAAATGAGAAGTACCAGAGGAAAGTAGAGGGTAGGGGTAGATCAGGAAGTGCAGTGTAGCAGGAAAGGCCTTTTATAGAAGATGGGATTTTAGCTAGCACCTAAAGGAAGCCATGGAAACTGGGAGGTGGAGGTAAGGCAAGAGAACATTCCAGACAAGGGGAGACACAGATGGGAGATGGAGTGTAGCTGAGAAGACTAATAAGGTTGATGCCAAACGGGATGTTATATTTGGTCCTGGAGATAATAGGGAACTAGTGTTAGTGAATGTGTATTAGGAAGGGAGTGATATGCCTAGATTTGTACTTTAGCAAGATCACTTGGGCAGTGTAATGGAGGATGGATTGGAATGGGGAGAGATTTGAGGAAGGCAGACACCCCCCCCACACACCTCCAGCAGGCCAGGCATGAGGTATTGAGAGCCTGCACCAGAGTGGTGACAGTGTCAGAGGAGAGAAGGGAGCTTATATAAGACATGCAGCAGATTGGATATTGGGGGGAGTGGGGATGAGAGAGAGTGAATTGTTAAGAACATCTTGTAAGCTGCGAGCCTGGATAACTGGGAGGATGATAGTGGTATCGATTATCATCCTTCATCAGTAATAATGATGAAGTCTGGGAAAGGAGAGAAGGTTGGAGATAAAGATAATATCTCTGTTTTGAACATGTTGCGTTTAGGATACCTACAGTGCTTCCCATTCAGTATGTCCAAAAGGGAATCATTGACACAGGACTAGAGGTCAGCAGAGAAGTCAGGGCTGGATGTATAGATCTGAAAATCATCTCAGTAGAGTAGGGAACTGATGAGATTACCAAGTGAAATAGTACAGAAGGAAATGAGAAGATCCCAAACAGTCTTGGAAACACCTGCAGTTAGGGGACATGATGTGGGTTAATAACTAGCAGAGCAGACTGAGAAGGATCAATCAGACAGCTAGAATGAGAAGCGAGGAGAGCAGGGTCATAAAAACTGAAAAAGGAGAGTATCCTTTTGGGGAGTGGTCAAAAAAAGATGAAGACTGAGAAAAGGAAAGCCTTTAGAGTTGGCATTTTAGTGGTGACTTTGGAGAGAGCAGTTTTCTTCAACTGATGGTGTCAAAAGACTGTCTTTGCTGTTTGTCCTTCATTTTTGAAGAGGACCATGACATTAGAGGGTGATGCCATGCAAGTGAATTGGATTTAAGTGCAAAGTCACCAGCCTCACTTTCTCCTCTCGAGCCATCGGGGTCCAGTGACCAGATTCACATCAGGACGAGGGGAGATTTCTCACTCCCTAAGACAGATTAGAAAAGAATGAAAGGAGAAATTGAGGCACTGAATGTAGATAGCTTACTCAAGTTTAGTTAAGAAGAGGATGAGGGATATAGGGTGATAGCTAGCAAAACGGTAGCATCAGAATGAGGGATGGGGGAGAGATGTGGGCATTTTTGTAGGCAGAAAGAAAGGAGCCGGTAGGTAGGGAGAGATTGAACATTGGAGAGATAGTGGGGATGATAGAGAGAGTAGTCTACTGGAAAAGATGGGATGTGATGACATAGGCTTAATGAGTCAAGTAAAGGATATTGCCTTGGCAAAATCTTAGTAGAAGAGGTTGTGGTCTACTAGTACTGGAAGAGGTAGTAGTACAAGAAGTCTACCTCTTCGTGAGAGAAGAATAAAAGTGAAGATGGTAGGTGAAGAGTTCTGGGTGATATGAAATGAAAGGAGGTAGGAAGGGGGAGCTCTCATTGAATTACTCAGTAAAAATGAGGAAAGATCTTTAGCTGAGAGGATGGGAAGAGAGTTTGGACAAAGTTTGGAATAGCCCCTGGGGTGAGTGAGAGTAAATCAAGTACGGAAATATAGAAAGATTGCTTTGTTGCAGTGAAAGCCCATTTAAGATTAAGTAACTTAAATCTGGAGTGGATCCAGTGACCAGGGTATTGCGACTGTCTCCAGATTCATCCAGCTGCATGTGAACAGGACTGAAGGAAAAAGCAGTAATCCAAGACTGTTGTTCCGTTATGACTGAGTCTTCATGACCCCTTTTGGGGTTTTCTTGGCAAAGATACTGAAGTGGTTTGCCAACAGCAATAATAGGTGAGAAAAGTGAGGCAAACAGGGTTAGGTGATTTGCCTGGGGTCACACAGCTAAGTAAGTAACTGAGGCTGGGTTTGAACTCAGGTCTTCCTGACCCCCAGGCCTGGCATTCTATGCATTGCAGTGTCACCTAGCTACCTGGGGCTTGGCAAAGCACGATTGTACCTAGGACAAAGGGGCAAGAAAGTGAGTGTAGAGGTTAGTTAGTGTAAAGCTGAACTGATTCCTCAAATGATAGAGATAGGGAAGGCAGAAGATTGTAGCTTATGCAGGGGTGATGACTTGGAAAAGAACTGAAGGTAGTGGAGGGATTAGAGTTCACAGAGAGGATGAAGAACAGGATTAGGGGTTATAAAACACAGGAAAAGATGTGAGATAAGAAGAATCTCAGGTTTTATCTCACACCTATCGGATTGGCAAAACTGAAAATGATAAGTATTGGAAAGGTAACAAGAAAAGAGGCACGTTCGTGCTTTGTTGGTGGACTTGTAAATTTATCTAGCCATTCTGGAAAACAATTGACATTGGACTACATAAATCACCAGATTGTACATGCACTGTAATCCAGAGGTGCCAGTACTAGGCATATACCCCAAGGAGGTCAGAGACAGAAATAAGTCCTCCTTCTACCCCTGTCCTTGCCTATGTGTCATTTTTTAAATCATGCCTTTATAAGACTGCAATTACTCTTCACAATTCAGAGGGAGTTCTTATTCTCCAGAAACTGCAGTGATTGCTTAACAAATACCCTGTCTGTTTTGTCTGTCCTCCTTTTTCCTGCCTCCTCATAGTTGGTGGCCTCTATCGTCTTCATCAGTTTTGGCGTGATTGCTGCTTTCTGCTGTGCTATTGTGGATGGAGTGTTTGCGGCCCGGCACATTGTGAGTATATTAAACAGAATCCTGCAGGTGTGTACTGAATGCTTGCAGCGTGCATGTGCTAGGCCGAGAGGCTTAGGGGACCCACCGGAAAGGGAACATAGGGCCTGAGTCAGAGAGCATACACCCTTAGGAAACCAGAGCATAGCTAAGAGGTAAGTAAAGGTATGTGTTGACCTTGGCAACAGGCCTAAGCTATGTGGGCTCAATTAGCATCCAGGCTGTTGGGGGCATTTCTTCCCTTGAATCCTGTCACATTGCCCCCAGACCAGGGACAAAGACAGGGAGTCACAGATGGCTGCCTTTTTTTTTCCTCTGGGAAGGTTCAGGATGATATTCAAGCCCAGGTGGCCCTCCCCACCAGCATAACAATTGCCTGTAAAAACCCCTAACACTTTCTAGATTACCCCAGAGACCCAAATTTGGCAAGCTGAATGCCAAGCCAAACCAAAGTAGTTATTTTTACCAGCACTGAAAGGGTGTTTTGTGGTTTTCAAAAGCTAGCTTCAACCGAAACTCTCTCTACAATACTCCCTGAACTGTGTGTGAGCTAGCTTCTCTCTCCATGTGCCACCCACTATTTCCTCTATGGTTTCTCCTGTTTCCCTATCCTTGTAATAATTCATTACTAACCATTGAAGAAAAAGCTGTCCCCTGCCCCTCCCCATGTTCTCTCATTCCTATCCCCCTTAACCAGTGCCCATCTGTGTCCTAATCCAACCCTCCCCACCCCTTTCCCTTTGCCCTCTCACCTTGAACCTCTTCCTCTTTCCCTTTGCCCTCTCACCTTGAACCTCTTCCTCTTTCCCTTTGCCCTCTCACCTTGAACCTCTTCCTCTTACACTCATTTCAATTTCACCAAAACCACGCTCTACTCTGATGAGACCAAATTACTATCTTTCTTCTCCAGTGCTGGCTATCCTTTTTTTTTTTTTTTTGAAAAGCAGTTGGAGTTAAGTGACTTGGCCAGGGTCATATAGCTAGTAAGTGTCAAATGTTTGAGGCTGGGATTTGAACTCAGGTCCTCCTGATTCCAGGGCCGGTGCTCTATGCACTGCACCATCTAGCTGCCCCCTGGCTATACCTTCTTTCACACCTTGGGGTATGCTGGGAAATACTTAACCACCAGCTCTACCCCCAAAAAATTGTATATGACACACTTTTAAGTTTAATTTTCACTATTAGCATTTTCACCATTACTTTCTTACATCTAGACGATCAACAAAACCATAAATCAGGCCCTGATTTGTTGCACTTGTCAATTTCTGAAATATAAATGCTCACAGCAAAAGTTAACAATCAGCTCTTGAGAGCCAGTTTGAACCGACTCCAACACACACCATCTTTGACACTGATCCTGGAAGGAGAATTTGAAGATTCCTTGTGCTCCATCCTTCCTTTCAAATTCACCTTCTTTGTCTCCTTCACTCGGAAAACTTTCAGCCTTTGAAGTTCATTGAAGTCAGAATTCTCATTCTAATCAAAATTAGGGTGGCTATAGTGGTCATTCTTCCTCCTTTCCCAAGGAGTTCAGCACTTTGCTCATCTTCCTCCCCTTCTCTCCAGCTCCTGCACTTATGCTAGGGGACTTTAATATTTCCATAGCTACTCACTCACATTCCCTTCCCACCCATTTCCTTAAGTCCCTTGAGCCACTGCCTCTGTCCACTTCATTCACACATTGAGTCACACACTAGGTCTGGCCCTTACCCACAAGGGTAAGAAATTATGCCTTACCCCTAACTGCCCCTAACCTCCTACCATTCCATCTCTCCCTATTGCTTTACTGGGGACCATCTCCAGTTATCCTGATCTATATCTTGCCATTGGGCCCAGATGGCTCCAGAGGATAAAATGAGGCTGATGACTCTGCACATCCCTGCCTCACTGAAATCCAATTTGCTTGCATGTCATAGCATCGCCTTCCTGATGTAATGGTCCTCTTCACAAATGAAAGCCGAATAACAACAGCATTGCTTCATCCTTCCTAAGCATATTCATCCACATCAACATTTTTAATCCTTCTACCACTCACCAATGGTTTCACCAGGTCATTACCCCTGCTCTGACTTTATGTTCCTCATTCTCCAACCTTAGCCTGATCGATAGCCATTTCATCGCTGCATTGTCCTCTCTTTTCGAATCTGTGCCCCTCCCTGCCCCACTGCCACTCTTCTGTAGCCAAAATTGACCTCTGGATGACTCCTATCATCTCCCTACTTACTGAGGGACTTTCTTTAGGTGAGACTCAAGGCCATCTAGTCTAGCTCCCTCATTTTCCAGAGGAGGACATGGATTTAGTTAGATGATCTCTCAGGTTCCTGCCAGCTGTAGATTGAGGGTCTTCAGATCCCCTTGGAAGGCCAACCCTGCCCAGTAGGCTTGCTGCACACCTAGCTCCTAGTGACTTTAGAACAAGCTTCGTGAAGACTAATGATTAACATTTCCATGGCGCTTTAAGGTTTGCTAAATGATTTACACCTCTAAGATGACTCTCAAATGTTTATGATAAATAACTGGTGGTCAGTCAGACTGAGCCAGCCTGACCAGTACCAACAAGTACACAACCCAGTTGTTCATATGTTTAGGGGGCTTGGAGTGTGCAAGCTCATTATTCAAGATGGAGTCACTTATGTGAAGAGTGCTCCTGTGAAAGAAGGAGAAGCTGAACACAGGAGACAGTATCAGTAGGAGCCTGATTTGTCTTAGGGAGCCAGCGAGTAACCTTTTATTGGAAATCACTCTCCGGGGCCCCACAGGAGTGGTATCAAAGGCTGGGTCGTTGAAAATAGCCAACTCTCTGGTTTCTAGGCTTTGATCAAATCAGTGTATCCCATATCATAGATACTTCAAGAGAGCATTCTCCCTTCCCCTGTCCTTCTTCCCCTCACTAGAAACAAATCCGTTTAGCCTCTGGCCATTAACACTCCACAGTCTTAGTGACACTCCATACAAGCATCAACTGGCCACTTCCTCTGTCCATCACTTTAATCTCTACCCTCCACTCATCTGGGCACCTAAGTGGCACATGAAAAACGTTGACATCAAGAAGACCCAAGTTCAAATCCTTCCTGACACTTATTAGCTGTGTGACCTGGGAGAAGTCATTTAATCTCTCTCAGTCAGTTTCTTCAGCTGTAAAATGAGGGATAATAATAGTACCTACCTCACAAGGTGGTTATGAGGATCCACTGATATGTAAAGTGGTAGCTTATTATACCTAGTCAAAAATCAGCAAAGAGACAAAATTCAACTTGTCAGGTCACGTTCAGTGGGCCTTGGGTATGCTCCAGGTAGGGTTGACTTGGGTTTCTGGGGTCCCCTCAAGTGTCGGACATTTCACCTCTATAGAGAACTTGGTTGCTGCTTCCTGAAAAGAACAACCTTCTCATTTGGTCTTCCTCTTCCCACCCCACTCAGTGGTGTGCATGTGTGTGCATCTCCCTCATTGCTAAGCAAAGCTCTTTTGTTTGCTTACCAAACATCCAACATCTTTTTGCCTTTATTCTTTTTTTCCTAGGATCTCAAACCTCTTTATGCGAACCGCTGTCACTACTACTCCAAGACATCCCAGAAGGAGGCTGAGGAGGTAAGAGTAGGTAGCTTCCCAGAGAGGCCACCCTCCCCACCCTCCCAAATCCCCCCTACCCCTTCCTTCCCACAGGACTAGAGCTGGTCTTTTGGGGAGAATCTGCAGCTAGCTGTCAGTGGGCTAAGGAGCCAAGAGCAGGCTTTCTGTCCCTGTGTGGCCCACATAGCTTCACTGTGTTCCAGAGCCAGGCTATGCCCCTGGCCCCAGCCAGTTACTTCCCAGGTATGTGAACCTGGCCACAAGAGGGATGAGGTGAGAGTGTGCATGGCTCAGGGCCAAGGCATTTCCTAGGCCTGGAAACTCAACTCTGGCCAGTAGCACCATCTTCATTCATGAAAGACAGCATCCGCATGCTGGCAAAATAAAGTATATGGTGGCATGGCATGGTAGGGTTGCTTGGCTGCTCTGAATCTCCCATGTCTTCCTTGTCCTCCTCTTTCCTTCTTGTTCTCCCTTGTGAAGGTTGCTATCTTGAAGCCTCTCCAAACATGAGGGGGTGGGGAGAGGGGTGCACGGGTTGCTGTCCAGGCATCTCAGGGAAGGTGCCAAGAGGCCTTGCACTTCCCATTTTCCTTGCTAATTCAAATCCTCCCTCCAGTTTGAGAATGGACATAAACTCAACCATCCAGCAACCAACCTCTTCCAACTCTGGTCATAGACATCTAACTCCCTGCCCAGCCCCCCACTTTTCATCTCTGGGTTGTTTGCTTGCAAGAAATCCTTACTAATGGCCTCCATCTTCATTAACACTCCTTCCAGTCCCCGGCTCCATTCCCGCCCCTCTCCTTGCCTAACTACCCCTCTTCCCCTTCAGGTGAACTGCCTCCGTGCAAACCAGGGCTATTGCAAATCCAGGATTAGGGGCAATACCTGCTTCTGCTGTGATCTCTACAACTGTGGCAAGTAAGTAGTGAGCCTGGAGCAGGACTGGGAAGGGGGTAGGAAGGGGTATGGGGTATTCACCCAGCCCTGGGCTGGCCACTGTGATGGGGGCAGCTATCAAAGGATATGGTCACACAATCAGTCAGTTACTGAGCATTTATTAAGCTCATAATCACCAACTACATGCCAGGCATAGAATAACTAAATGGGAGAACTGGAAGGCACTACAGAGGCCCTTTGACAGAGGCTGTCTAGCCCAACCTACCCATGGCAGGAATCTCCACTGAAACATCCTGGACAAGCAGACACTGCTTGGAGACCACCACAGAGAGCGCCCCACTACCTATTGGGGCAGCCCACTCCACTTTGGAGCACCTTGAATTATTAGAAAGTTTTCCCTGAATTCAGCCTCGAATTTGGGTCCAATGATTTGCAATCAAGGTGGGGATATAGAGTAGAACACATAGCTAGAATATGTAAGACTGTGCCCACTCAAATAGTGCCAGTTGTATATGGAAAGCCGGAGGGAGCATTGCACAATCAGCAAACACTGATTAAACCCCTTCTATGTGCCACCACTGTCCCGGGTGTTGGTGACAGAAAGGCAAAAGATGAAATACTACCTACTCTTACAGAGCTTATATTCAACGAGGAAGACACAAGTACATAGATAAGTATATTTAGAATAAATAGAATTTACAATAAATACAAAAGTAATACAATATCAAATGGGTTAGGAGTAAGGGAATGAGTGTTTGGGGGTTGAGATGGGGATCATAAAGGGCTTCCTATAAAAGGTGATGTCTAAACTGAGTCTAGAAGAGAGACATGAAGAAAAGAAACCATGAGTGTGGGCTGCAAATTGTTCTAGTGTGGACCTTGAAATGGTACAGTTTAATCTCTGCTACTAATCTTGCTAATATTTCATCTCCAGGATTCTTCTTGCATTTATTCAGGGAGTTCTGGGGTCTTGGGGTCAGCTCTTGCCCCTTTCCCTGGACAGTTGTTCGTCCCAACTTTTGACTTTGTCTGTTCTGTGTTCATTAGCCCTTCCCCGACTTCAGCCTTCAAGGAAAGACTTAACTAGTCAGTGCTTCTACTTTCTTCAAAACTATCTCTTTCATTAGTTTGGAGATGAGATTTAGGGATTCCTGGGCTTTCTATTACTTACATGTTCCTTGCCCTTTCTGAATATAATCAACTGAGCGTTGGCTATCATTCATTCCAGCCCAGACTGGGAGATTCTTGTTCTTCTTTTCCCATAAGTTCACAGAGGATACTCCCAGTGTTCTGGGGGCCTTCCTTGACAAGAATGGAGCACACCAACTCCCATCAGTTAGTATGACAAGCCCATCTTCTTTATTGCTCAAATATTTTTTTTTAATTTTATTTATTTATTTTATTTTTTACATTCATTTGCACAAATTTTGGGGTTCCAAATTTTCTCCCCTTTTATCCCCTCCCCCCACCCCAATACCCCAAGCATCTAATTTTCCCTATCTCCAATCTGCCCTCTCTTCTGTCATCCCTCCCTTCTCTTGTCTCCATTTTCTCTTTTCTCCTGTAGGGCCAGATGACTTTCTATTCCTCATTAACTGTATGTCTTCTTTCCTAGTTGCAACAACAATACTAAACAGTTGTTCCTAAAACTTTGAGTTCCAAACTCTCCCCATCTCTCCCTCCCCACCCATTCCTTTTGGGATGGCAGGCAATTCAATATAGGCCATATCTGTGTAGTTTTGCAAATGACCTCCCTGATAGTCGTGTTGTGTAAGACTAACTGGATTACCATCCCTCCTAACCTGCCCCTCATTGTTTCTCTTCTGTCTTTTGATCCTGTCCCTCCCCAAGTGTTGACTTCAAATTGCTCCCTCCTCCCTTCCATCATCCCCTCCTTGCAATATCTCCTTCTCCCCCACTTTCTTATACTGTAAGATAGGTTTTCATACCAAAATGAGTGTGCATTTCACTCTTTCGTTTAGTCAAATGTGATGAGGGTAAACTTCTTGTTTTTTTTTTTTCTCAGCTCTCCTCTTTTTCCCTCCACTAAGAAAAACTCCTACCTGCCTCTTAAATGACATATAGTTACCCCCTTCCATTTCCCCCTCTTTCCTCCCACTACATTTCTCTCTCACCATTTACCTTAATTTCTTTTAAGGTATGGTCCCATCCTATTCAGTTCAATCTGTGCTCTCTATCTCTGTATGTGTGTGCATGTGTGTATGTGTGTGCATGCGTGTACATGTGTATGTGTGGTCCCACCAACTACCCAGATACTGAAAAGTTTTAAGAGTTACAAATATTGTCTTTCCCTGTATGAATGTAAACAGTTCACTTCTGGTAAGTCCCTTAATACTTCTCTTTGCTGTTTCCTTTTTCATGCTTCTTCTCATTCTTGTGTTTGAAAGTCAAATTTTCTTTTCAGCTCTGGTCTTTTCATTAAGAATGATTGAAAGTCCTCAGTTTCATTGAAAGACCATATTTTCCCTTGAAGTATTATACTCAGTTTCTCTGGGTAGGTGATTCTTGGTTTGAGTCCTAGTTCCTTTGACTTCTGGAATATCCTATTCCACGCCCTTCGATCCCTTAATGTAGAAGCTGCTAGATCTTGGGTTATCCTGATTGTATTTCCACAATCCTGGAATTGTTTCTTTCTAGCTGCTTGCAAGATTTTCTCCTTGAGCTGGGAGTTCTGGAATTTGGCCACAATGTTCCTAGGAGTTTCTCTTTTTGGATCTCTTTCAGGTGGTGATCGATGGATTCTTTCAATATTTATTTTGCCCTCTGGTTCTAGAATGTCAGGGAAGTTTTCCTTGATAATTTCATGGAAGATGATGTCTAGGCTCTTTTTTTGATCATGACTTTCAGGTAGACCCATAATTTTTAAATTGTCTCTCCTGGATCTATTTTCCTGCATTTATGTTTTTCCCATGAGATATTTCACATTCTCTTCCATTTTTTCGTTCTTTTGGTTTTGTTTGGTGATTTCTTGGTTTCTCGTAAAGTCATTAGACTCCATCTGTTCCATTCTAATTTTGAGAGAACTATTAAATTCAGTGAGTTTGTGAGCCTCTTTTTCCATTTGGCTCATTCTGCTTTTGAAAACATTCTTCTCCTCATTGGCTCTTTGAACCTCTTTTGCCAATTGAGTGAGCCTATTTTTCAAGGTGTTAATTTCCTCAGCATTTTTTTGGGTCTCCTTTACCAAGGTATTGACCCATTTTTCATACTTTTCTTGCATCTCTGTCATTTCTCTTCCCAGTTTTTCCTCCACCTGTCTAACTTGCTTTTCAAAATCCTTTTTGAGCTCTTCCAAGGCCTGAGCCCACCCGCCACCCCCCTGGGGTGTCTGGGGTACTGAGGCCCCACCCTCCACGTCTTTCCCTGATGGCAAGAATATGTCCTCGTCATCAGATCCGAATGTTGGGATCATTTGCATTTGTTGGAAAAAACTATAGTCTTATTTTTCTTCCCTTTTCTAGGCATTTTCCCAGCCAGTTACTTGACTTCTGAGATTCCTTTCCACCCCCGCCTGGATCTGCCCAGTTAGTGCTTGGCCTCTCAAAGGTCATGCACTACAACATTGAAAGAAATGGGCATTAAAAAGATGGGCCTTTGTTTCTCGGATAATTTGGAAGCACTGAAAATTAAACAGTCTCCGAGAAATCTCCCTATTAAATTATTGGTCCAATTCATTGTGCATTTGCAATATCTCCCCCAAGGCGTATTTGTGTGTATACATACATACATACAAATATATTTTCATAATTAAATTTCAACAAAAGGTTAAACTGAGGCAGATCTCCACACAAGGTAACATTTAGCAAGGGAATGCTACCAGTCAATAAATGAATCAATGCCTTGACTCCATTAATGCCAAAGACCCCAAACAAAAGGCCAGTTCCCTTTCTGTAGGTTGGGAGTACAGAACAATGAACAGAACAGGGTAGACGACATCATTGAATTAAGAGCAGTGTGATTGATTCCAGAGCTGAGGCATGGGGAACATGATTGGTTGGAAATTTGGTAATTGGGGCTAACAAAGATTAAAAAGTGCTCTTTGTTTGAGTCCAGGTGTGAGATAGTGGCTCAGACTTTGGAACGGCAAATCAGATATCCTTGAAGGATAGCTTGGTGGTGTAAAGATAACAGGCCCAGACTCCCTTTCTGTTCACACACATTTCCCAAGGTTAACAAAATTCCTTGAGGCAAGGATCGATGTGTTTTAAAATTTAACTTATCATACACCAGCTGAACTCTGAACTAAGTTCAGAGACAAAGAAGCATGACTTAGACAGTTATGGGACAAAATGAATTGTAAACACCTCAGTAAGAAAACAATACAGTATCAATCTCAATTTTCTCATGGACATATTCTGAGGTTTGTGTATATATGCAATATGTGTGTGTGCACACTTATCATACCCATACATCCATATCCACACACATCCACATCCACACGCACACACACACACACACACACAGAATGAGGCTTAGTAGGTTGTCCTTAAAATTGCATATGGACAAGTAGGCAGCCTTCATCTGTTTAGTTTTTCCTGGTTATCTGGTCAGGCCCAACTCTTTTCTTCCTGTGCTTTCGATCTCATCCAGGGCTTGGTGTCCTCTACATGTCACATATAAATGGGATAGCCTGCAGGGCCTTCCTCCCTCTATCTCTAGGGCATCACCCTTTATCTTGGATCTCCAAGACAGTGAGGAGCACCTTGGCTGAAGATACAGCTCTCTGCTTCTCTTATTAATGATCAAAGGAGCTGTAATTATATCTTTCCTATTATATGTCTTATAATTTTGATGCATAGAAGACCCCTTGTTGGAGGACAGTCTTTAAGATTACACTTTCATCATCAAGTCAAATGCTTTTTTTATAGTCCCCAAGCAGTAAGCACAGCAGGATCTTATTTTCTCTATGTCTTCCATTGCATGATGATAAAGATGTGGTGGACTATGAAATATCACTTGCAGAAACCTGCCTTTTCCCTTCTAATGCCCTCATCAAGTATGCTGTCCATGTGTGGGAAGATGATGCTCATAAAATATTTATATAGATGGGAAATTAGGCATATAGTTTGGTCATTATTCATGTTCTCTCAGTTACGTTGTTTTGGTAGTAATAAAGCCTGAGATTTTTTCCTTCCTCTCCCTCAGATACTGTGAAAACTGATCCCTTGCTACACTCATGATTACACCACCTCCCGAACTCATACAGAACCTCTCTGGGGAGACATACTTGTTCTGGTCCAGTGGTTTCGCATCTTTGTTCTCCTCTATGCCATTCTTTAGCTCCTCTGTAGGCCCATCCAAAAGATTATGAAGTTAAAGTACAAGTGTGATGGCTCCACTCCTTAATGATGATGAGTGTATTGAAAATATATCTATTTTACAGATCTACATATATGATAAAATATATCTCCTTTACAGAGCTCTTCCCTTTGTTGTCCTTCATCCGGCTTCATCCTTAAATGCCCCCCCCCCCCAGGTTTATTTTGCTTAGTTGGAGTCTCTTGGCAAAGATTTCTTTAAATTGCTTCTGCTTTTTTCCATTTTATGAGGTGACACTGCTCATAATTTTTTCCCATTCTTTCCCATAAGATTTTATAAATGAGTTTAGATTCTAAAACAGCGTTACCCTTGATTGCCACATCTCTCTGCTGATTGGAGTGGATTTTAGGTTCTTTTGAGTCTCTCGTTCTGGCCACTGATTTATACCAGTTGAATTTTCATATGAAATAATAGTCATGGTACGGATTTCTTTTCATCTATCTGTATCCCATTTTTAGCATTAATTACAAGTCTAAAGAGGTCGGGTTGCAGTTGTTTTGATTGTGTATCACATCTTTTTTTCTCATTTTTACTCTGTCTTCTAGATATGTATTGATTTTGATCAGTACTCTCTCTGTACAGATGGCTGATTGAGGAATGATTTCTACATCATTATCAGTCATTTCCTATTAATCAACTTAATATATTAATCAGTTTAACTGATCAGTTTCTTATTAATCTGTTTCATTTTTTAATGACATTATTAGGTGCTGACTATACAATGTATTTTTGTCATTCTCACTATTTTCTCCTTTGTGTTGCAATCACCACAACTGGCCCTTTTGCTTTCTCTTGGCCAGATGTGTAAGCATTCTTTGTTTTGTATTCTCTCGGGTTTTCCTGCCCCCCTGCTCTTATATACCTATATTTGTTTCTCACTGATTCTTCCTGGCTTTGCTAAAGGACCCTATGTCTCTTGCTCAGAAGGTCCCAGCATCACAGTTTTCTTGACAGCTAATACTGATGACCTTGTGGCATCTTACCAACTTTCTGATTCACTTCACCCCTGCGTCAATTGAAAAAAAAGATATTCAAGAAAATAGCATAGCAAATAAAGTGAGAAGTGAAAATGCCCTCTTGCTGGTCTCCCCACATTCCCCTCTTAGTATGAAATTTGTAGTCCCTATAAAGTATGTTGGGTACACTTAAACATCTACAAACAGACACCGTAAGCATCATAATTTTGGATATAACATGGTCAGTCAGTGAGCATTTATTAAGCCAGGCACTGTGCTGAGTGCTGAATACAGGTGAAACATTTATTAAGCTCCTTCTATATGCCAGATACTGTGCTGGGGACTGAATACAGGTGATCATCCCAACTACATAATTTAATATATATGTAAGTAACCCAACGCAAAACTTTCGATTCTGCCAACATTTATTAGAAACCTACCATATGCAAGGTACTAAGCCAGATGCTGGGGATGGATACAAACACAAAAACAAAATCATTCCTACCTTCAAGGTGCTTACATTCTCTAGAGTAGCTACAATATACACATAAGTTGCTGACCACAAAGTGATAGAAAATAAAGTCGCTTGGTCCCTGGCACTTTGCTAGTGGCCTGTTGCCAGCTCTGTACCTTTGGTATCTTCAAACTTGGGAATGGCCAGGCCTGACTGTCAATACCCCCAATGCCACTTCTCTGCAGTCTAAATTCAGAGCATGTAGATTGTGCTTTTCCCTAGTTCCAGCTCACATAGATGGCCTCTGTCCCCCTAGAGCCCCACCACCACCACTCGGAGTTTAAGTAGGAAATGGGCTGCCTCTCGCTGCAGCCTTCCAACAACCCAAGGTTCCCCTTGGGCCAGGAAAGACTCAGTGGCTTTTCCTGACATACCAACACTTAAGCCCCTCCTCATCTGAATCAGTCTCTGGACCCTCAGTTTTATGAGCCACTGTTGTGTGGCATAGGTACCCTCAGGTCAATAAGAACTGGGTTTAAATCTTGCCCTTGACACCTGCTGGCTATTTGACTCTGGGCAAATCATCGTACCTCTCCGTGCCCCCACACTATAAGTTGCAAAATGGATGCCCATCTTCATCGGTGGGGGGAATTACCTCAGTAGGAGTTCCTTGACCAAAGAAATCATGTGATTCAAAAAAGCCCTGCTATCAAGAGAGTGTTTTATTACTTGCAAATGGTTTTATGTGCAACAATCCTGTAACTGTGATGGAGATTATTCTTCCCATTTTACAGATGAGGTAATTGAGGCTGAGAGAGGTGAATTGACTTGCCCATGGTCACACACATAGTAAATCCATGAAGCAGCACTAAGGTGGTGGTCTTCATGGCTTCGGGTACAACAGTCACTTCCACCAGGCTACCCTGTCTCAATGTGCACTCCATCATCCTTTGAATCAATCGATATTTTAATAGCATCAGCTTTGTTTTGAGTAAAGTGTAGCATTATCATCTTTAAGTATCTAAAGAAAAGAAAGAGAGTATTCTAGATCTGAGGTCTAGATTTAGAAGAGAAAGGACCTTCAGATCCCCTCTACTTCAGTCCCCTCACTTTATAGGAGAGGGAAGCGAGACCCAGAGAGGGAAAGGTCACACAAGTAGGGTTTGAACTCAGGTCCTCAAACACCCTTCTCACCATACCAAAGGTCATTTTGATTCCACTTGATAGAAACATCTATTGGACAGGAAGCTCAGAAAGGTTGATCGCTGTCAATCTCAGAATTAACAAAAGATTAACAAATTGTCTCTGCTGAATGACTAACCCTTCACTTGCATGTAGGTAGGAAGCTGGCTTCCAGTTGGAAAGTTTTGGAGGCCCCTTCCAAGGACAAGGTCACCTAGAGATTAGCTCCAGCTGTTATATGGGGCGTCTGCAGTCCATCTGAGGCCCAAGAGTCAGGAAGCAGTAATCCCATAATAGAAGGAAAACATCTCTGTGGAACAGCCGCTGTCCAGTACCAAGGTTTTTTCAGGCCAGCTAAAATTCAGACCTGACCACAAGAACTAAGTATAGCTGCTGACGAGCCCCCAGGGGCGAGGGACCGTGGTTTTGCCTAATGCGTGCGTATATGTCTTCCTCACCTATTTTTAATCAATTGCCAGCTCCCCCAGCACTTTTCCTGGAAAGAAGGCCAAGAAGAAAAATGTCGGGAGAAAAACGACCAGGTAGTCATTTGTATGGTGCTACAGAAACAACTTCCACCACTCTCTGCCCGCCGAAATTCACCGAAGCCAGTGGGACACAGGACTGTGTGATCAGTATCACAGAATTAGCAGAAATGTAGAGCCGGGAGGGACCTTAGAGCCATCGACTCCAACTCTCTTATTTTACAGAGGGGGAAACTGAGATCCAGGGAGGGGAAATGATTTATCTAAGTCATCTCTAGGCTTCTGGATCTAGAACCTGAAGAGACCTCAGAGACCGTCTAGTCCAGCCCTCTCATTTTAGACACAAGGAAACTGAAACTGAGAGGATTTGAATAATTTGCCCAGGGACACACAGCAAGTTTGAAACCCACACAACAGGTTTTGAACCCCAGACTTCCTTACTCTAAGGTCAGCACTATATCTGCTATACCATGATGCCTTTTAGAAAGAGCAGATGTCTTCCCCTGCCTTAGAACCAGAGAACCCCAGACTTGGAAGAGACTCGAGAGATTGTCTAGTGTAGGGGTGGGGAACCTGCAGCCTCAAGGCCACATGTGGCCTTTTAAGTCCTCATGTGCAGCCTGTTGATGGAGTCCAAGTCCTACAGAACAAATCCTTTTGTGGAGGGGATTTGTTCTGTAAAGTTTGAATTCAAAGAACCACACTCGAGATCTAGTGGGCTAGGTGTTGCCTCAAGGCCCCAGGTTCCCCACTCCTGGTCTAGTCCAATACTTTCACTTCCCAGATAGGACAATTGAGGCTTAAAGAGCTTATACAGCCTCTCATTAATATACCCCTGTTCCAGACCTTTATAAAGTAGACATTGGGAGAGATGTTGATTAGTTTTCCCAAGATCAGACACACACATTAAGAGCAAAGAAGGGGAAGACAAATACAGGATATTCATTCTGATGATTGCTTCAAGAAGCAGCTAGGTGGCCCACTGAATGGACACCTAGGTTTGGAGTCAGGAAGACCTGAGTTCAAATTTGACCTCTAACATTTACTAGTGTAACCCTGGACAAGTCACTGGACTTCTGTCTGCCTCAGTTTCCCAAGCTGTAAAATGGAGATACTAATAGCACCTGACTCACAGAGTTGCTGTCAAAATCAAATATATGTAAAGTGCTTCATAAATCTGAAAGTGCAATACAGATATTACTACATATAATGATAAGTCATATAATGTTAGCTGCTATGGTTATTGGCAGTGTGGTATGGCAGACAGAGCATTGGACTTGGATTCAAGAAGACCCAAATTTGAATCCTGCCTCCAATGCTTAGTAGTTGTGTGACCTTGGGCAAATCACTTAACCTCTGCCTGCCTCAGTTTTCTCATCTCTAAATTGAGGAGATTGAGTTTTCTAACATCTAAGGACTAGCTTAACATCTATCATCCTCTAACCCAACAACTCAACACCATTCATTCATCAAGGGTTTATTGAGTGCCTACTATGTGCCAGACCCCAGATGCACAAAAAAGATAGACATACACTAACATACACACACAGTCTCTGCCTCCAAGAATTCATTATCTCATTGAGGAGAAAAAATACAAAAATATGAAGCCATTAATAACATACAAGGCAGTATATTCAGGGCCAAGATGAGTGGTGCAGATTGTACCAGAAATGATCAGGAAAGTTTGTGTTGTTGGAGAGGACAGAACTTAGCTTAGAACAGGACTAGAACAGGCAGATGAAAAAGGAAAGAACATGAGCAAAGGTTTTGAGTTGGAAATGGGGTCAGTGAGGAGCCCAGCCTGGCCAGAGCAGAGTTCATATTGGTGAGCAGTGAGAAGTAAAGATGGACAGATAGGTTGGAGGGAAATTTTTGAATCTCAGGGGGAGTTTAAAATTGATCTCTTGTGTACTGGGGAGCCATTGAAGATTTTTGAGCAAGGGAAAACTATTTTAGGAAGATTAAAAAGCAATAGTAAAATGCATGATTGATATAAGTAGGGTGAAGCATATTTACCAATGATGATTTGCATACAAGAAGTGGAATAAGATTGGTGAGGACATCTGTGATTACTAAGGGAAGTGGTTTGGTCACATGGCTAGTATTTGGAATGGCAGGTGCACAGCCAAAGGGTACACTGAAAGAACAAGAAGAATGTTTCCAACTCCTAGGCTCAGAAGATTCTGAATTGAGAGCAGAGAGGGACCTCCTAAGCCATCTAGACTCACCTTATCTTTCATGAGTGGAAACTGAGGCCCAGGGAGGGAAGTTGCCTATCCAGAGTCACATATCTAGTAAGTAAAGTATCTGAAGCAGTATTCAGACCTTGGGCTATGCTGTCTCCAGGTACATTGCCCTAGCCATTATAACATAATGTTATGCTCCTCGAATTCTCTATGAAGATTCATGAAGAAGGCATAAAGAGATGAATCCATGCATGAATGTACCCATCAGTGAAGGGAATATTGAGAGGTAGGAACAACACAGACGCATCGGAGCATTAATGCAGCAGCTGTGTGCAGGCAGGGGTGGATTACAGAATGGAGAGACTGTGGGCAGAGACTGTTCCAGGAGGCTATTGTATAGGCAGCAAGGGCCTGAATGAGGTTGATGCCCATGGGAGCAGAGAGGAGGGGGCAGGTGCAGCAAATATTTGAAAGAATATTTTACTTTTTAAAAATTGATCAACAAATTGATCCAGACAAGAACAAAGAGCCCTTTGTAAAACACTGAATCTGTAGGGTCAGTTTGATTCTACTATCCGTACCACCCCCTCCCCTCATGTAAACAAACAAATGAAAGCACTCCACTGGGTAAACCATTTGAAACTGAATCTGAACTCCTTTTAGTGAACACTATCCCACAGCATTAGTGGACTGAGACATCTCAAAGCCAGGCAAACCCGGGCTCCAAGGCCCAATTCTGACACATACTGACTCCATGACTGGGCAAATCATTTGATCTCTTGGTATTTATGGAGCAGGTGCTAGCTTGTATTAATGGAGGGGATTTTTTCCTCTGGGAGTTTTCTCTTCCATTAAAATCCACAGAACTAGTCCCTAACCCTATCCCTATAAAATCAGAGCATTAAAATAATTTCTGAACTGAATTCCTGAATACTAACACATCCCTATAGTCAATAGTACTCTTTTCTGGGCTTTTAATGCTCTAGCATCCAAAAGGACAGATCATATGTGGTCTCTGGGATCAAAGTTTTGAATCAAAGGACCTATGATTTGACTCCTGGTAAAGAAGGGAGCAAATAGATCCTCCCCTCCCCCTTGCCAATCTGCAGAGGAAGTGAATGTTTAATTGCAAGGAGTATCCCATTTCTGTATTCTTCAAGCTCTCTCTGGGGTTATTGGGGCATTAAGTGCCCCAATAAGTGAGCTCAAATTCAGCATCCTTTCTGCTATATTCTGGTCCATAGTACCCCACTTGGAATTTGGTTCCAGAAACCGTTCCTTGCTCTCCAATTGTTGCATTGTGTTAGTCATGCTTCCTCTAAAGAGGAAGCCTCCTCCTCTTTGGTTCCTCTGTAGTACCGAGTCCTCATGCTAGCTGGACTGGAAGTATTCCATACTTAGGGATGGAGACATGATCAGCTGGTCACCGTTACTGGCAGTACCCAGTGCCAGCACATTCAAGTAAGTAGGCAGTAGGCATACTTCACCACATAAAGAGAGACTGATATTGCTGCATCGGGAACTGAAATCATCGAATCCACTCAATATTCAGTCATTTATTAGTTATTTGTTAGTAATTCATGAATTGATTATTAATTAGTCATTAATTCAACCATCTACTGTGTTCAAGGCACTGGGCTAGGCCCTGGGGATATAATACAAAACAAACAAAATGAGGAGAATCATAGCATTCTGAGCTGGAAGGGACCTTAGGAGGCCCTTTTACAGAGGAGAAAACTGAGGCACAGGGAGCAGAAGGGACTTGTCCAAGGTCGTACAACTAGTAAGTAGCAGAGGCAGGATTTGAACTCAGGCCCTCAGATTCCACTATCTATCTGTGTACCTACCCTCACCCTATTCATCACTCAGGCCCATCCTTTGGTGGATTTCATTTGAGTCCCCTAAACAAGTGTCCTTCAGTTTATGGAGTAGATATGGTTACTGAAATAATGTTCATACAGCAGATTTTGGTCTCTTGAGGCATATATGGAATGTGCTAGGGAAACTCGGTTAAAAAAACCATTTGGTTCCTTGAGTAAACAGAGTAAGCATGTCCTACATGATTGGATTATTGAGGTCAGTCTTTCTTAAGGTAGGACCTATCAGCAATATTCATTTCAATATGTGGTTCATAGACTTAGAGCTGGAAGGGACCCTTAGACATCATCAATTCTAACACCCTCATTTTGCAGATGAAGAAACTGGGCCGGGAGAGGGTAAGTGACTTGCCCCATGTCACACAGCTAGCCTTTGAGTTGGGATTCCAATGCAAGTCTTCTAGTCTCCCAGGCCAGGTCTCTCTCTGCTCTACCATGCTGCTTTTCATTCAAAGGACCATGGGCTGCCAATGTCATCATTCATTTTCGTGCTCTAACTTTCAGCTGATTTGGCCTTGCTTAGGTAGACAGAGACTGACAGCTTGGGTCTACAGACTCATAGATTCAAGAGCTAAAAAGGACCTCAAAGGAGCATCTACTCTAGCTCTTGGCCTTTGGACAGGTTGGGCATGTCTTCCATTTCTAAGTCATTTGCTCGATGAGACAACTGAGGGAGAAGAAGGGAGGTGCTTTGCCTAGGGTCTCATAGGGTCAAAAATGGAACTTGAACCCAGGTTTCTCTCACTCTAATGCTAGCTCTCCATCTACTACACCATACTGCCTCTCATGATATGAACCATACCTTGGATTGATAGAGTGTCTTATTTCCAAAATGCTTTTATTTCCAGGACATCCCTCTGTGCTTTTTATCCATTGGGCCATTCAATCCCCATGACTATAGGACACCCTAGGGTACTCCTGGGAAACTGATGTATGTGTGTGTGTATGTCCTCCTCCTTTCCCTATCTAGCCGTGTGGAGATCTCTGGAGGCTATTATGAATACATTGATGTCAGCAGCTGCCAGGATATCATCCATCTCTACCACCTACTGTGGTCGGCCACCATCTTGAATATAGTAGGACTCTTCTTGGGAATCATCACTGCAGCCATCCTTGGAAGCTTTAAAGATATGGTAAGGAGGGAATGGGGAGTCCTGGGGCACAAAACATCCTGCTTGTAGTGCCCTGAGGGGAGGGGGAGTCCCAAGGTTTGGAAACCAGGTAAATCTACTTTGGATAGATAATGTTTTGAATGGAATGGAGGGAGGGAGGCAGAGAGAGAGACAGAGAGAGAAAGAGAGAGGGAGATGCAGCATGATATCATTTAAGGAATCTTGACCTCAGAGTTAGGATACTAGTCTGTATGGGATATCTCTATGAAAGTATGAAGGGGAGACGGTGGTATGGAAATGGAGTGGTTGACTTCCCCGACACATTCATGACATAAAAAAGAGATTAATAACTCTTAGTCAAATGTGTATTGTCTCCCCCTCCTATAACATAAGCTCCCTGAGGGCAGGGACTATCTCTTCTGTACTTCTCTTTCTAGTACTTAGAACAGCTCCTTCCTATGTACTTAGGAAGCATTTAATAAGTACTTTGTCATTCATTCTCCATTCATTCATTCGTGGCATGCTCCTTGGGTGCCATCTGAGGCCCTCTCCTGGTTGCCTACTTCTGGAGATGCTCCAGTTTATGAGAATCCTTGAAATCTGCCATCCTGAACTCATCTGACCAATCTCATGTAGTGTTCTGTCTCTGACAAGAAGCTGAAGGCTTATTGGGCTTCCCTGGCATTCATTTTTCCTCCCCTTGGTCACCTGACTTGGTTCATTTCTCCACTCCATCTGACTGCTTTCTCATCAGCCAGCTTGCCACGTGGTCTTTCCATTGCCCTTTGGGTCAGATACAACTTTGATTCATGTGAGACTGTGATATTCCAAGAGTTGACACCATTCAGCACTCCTGGGAGGAAGATTTCTGTTGAAAAGTTAGGTCTCTGTCTTGGGGAATAGGATCATTTCTCAAAAGCAATTCAGCCCACCGTTCTCCTGCCTGTTTACTATTGAACCCAGATAACTGTCCCTAAGCTCCATTACTAGAAGCAGATAATCAAGCCCTGATGGATGGATGTATGAGCATTTATTAATTATTGTATGCCAGGCACAATGCTAAGTGGTAGAGGGAGGGAGGTGAGGGAGACAAAGGGAATAGAGGAAAAGAGAGGGATATCTGTGATTTCCCAGGTGAGGAAATTCCCTCCACCAATGCAAGTTGGCACCTCTCTGCCAGGAGGTTACAGCGTATTTCCCATGATAACATAGTACACAGTGTCTCCTGTCC
This sequence comes from Bettongia penicillata ogilbyi, assembly GCA_023548195.1. Lineage (NCBI taxonomy): Eukaryota > Metazoa > Chordata > Mammalia > Diprotodontia > Potoroidae > Bettongia > Bettongia penicillata. Next base: position 435,836 of record JAJHZJ010000438.1, read on the forward strand.
TAAATGCTACAGAGAAGAGTGAAGGGGTAGCCTTTCTGCCTCCTCTGGGCACACTAATTATCATATAAACGCTGACTTCTGTTTTTCTCCAATGGAATTGCCCAAAATCCTTTAGTGACTGGAAATATTGGTCACTTGGATTCCTTTGGGATTTCTCCCCCTCCCCCCCCCGCCCAGTTTTGTCCCAGAGTTTGCCCAGAGAAAGGTTTCTTTTTGTTAGTGAAAGGCTGGCCTTTGGCAAACCTGCAGAGCAGGCCCAGCAGGGGCCTCCCTTTCCTCATCTTTTTTGCACCTTGGATGCCTCTTTCCTTCTCCCACCCCAGGTCATTGGTGCCCTGATCCTCACACAAACCTTCCTGACTCATCTGTCATTTATACCTGGCTCCGAATGACCCCTCCCCCCAACTTTCCCCCCTCCACAGCTGCACTTTCCCAGGCTTCCCAGCTGGGGTGCTAGAGGGCTTAGTTCTCTAAGAAAGGCATTGCAGGTCTCTGTGAACTGTGGGGAGTGGGGGGGTAGGGCAGTTAATGAGGCTTTCCTTTGACTCACACACCCTCTATTCCCCCAAGGCCCAGGGATATTTGGGCAGGATATTAGTGGTGGAATTGTGTTAGTGGAGGGGTGCCCACCACCTGCTGCTGCCTCTAAAGCAGATGAATATCACAGTTCTGCATCTACCTTCCCTCCCAATACTTCTTTCACTTTCGGAAAGCCAAATGGATGATGGGAGGAAATTGCTTTGTGTCTCCTCTGGAGGAACAAAAAGAGGAAATTTTAATCACCTGTGGTCATGCAGGTGAAGGATTCGTGGAAAGATTTGGCTCTTGGGGTGGGGCTCCCCTTGGGAGACCTGGGGAGAGCAGAGGAGTCTAGATAGAATCCAGAGTTCCTGGATTACTGTGTGTTTCCATCCAGGGGGAGCTGCATGGCTATTTTTAGGGGAGCAGTTCTCCATGTCAGAGGAGCCTAGCATGCCAAGTGAGAAGGAATCTTAGACTATCTCTCTAGTCATAGGAGCATAGATTTAGAACCAGAAAGAATCATGGAGACTGTCAAGTCCTGACTCCAAATTTTTCAGGGTGGGAAACTGAGTCCTAGATAGGTGATGTGATGAATCTAATCTGGTGCCCTGACCAGAGACAAGACTTAAATTCAAACCCAGAACCTCAGACTCCAAGTCAGTCCTTATTGTGTGATTACACCAGGCTTCCTCTTAGAAAGACCATGAATTATTCTTAGGGGCTACCCATCTTGAATCATCTTTCTTCTGTCCTGCCACTGGATACCCATGATTAGATTAAAGTGTGGGTGAAAGTGCCAGCCTTACTTATAAGGGATGATACACTCTCTCTCGACCTGAGATGCCTGCAATTAGATGTCAGTCTACAAGCATTTATTAAGTACTTATTACATTCCAGGCATTGTGCTAAGTCCTGGGGATACAAAAAAAGGCAAAAACACAGACCCTGTCCTCGAGGATTTTCCATTTTACTTTGGCAGTCAACTCATTAGTAACTGATATATACAGATACACAATAACAAGATACATACAGAGTAGGTGGAAGGTGATCTTGGAGGGAAGGCTTTGGGGTGGGGTGGGAGATGGAATTGGAGAAAGCACAAGAGGTAGGATGCCAGTTGAGTCTTTTTTTTTTTTTTTTTTTGCTTGATAATTTCATGAAAGATGATGTCTAGGCTCTTTTTTTGATCATGGCTTTCAGGTAGTCCCATAATTTTTAAATTGTCTCTCCTGGATCTATTTTCCAGGTCAGTTGTTTTTCCAATGAGATATTTCACATTCTCTTCCATTTTTTCATTCTTTTGGTTTTGTTTGGTGATTTCCTGGTTTCTCGGAAAGTCATTAGCCTCCATCTGTTCCATTCTCATTTTGAGAGAACTATTTTCTTCAGTGAGCTTTTGAACCTCTTTTTCCATTTGGCTCATTCTGCTTTTGAAAGCATTCTTCCCCTCATTGGCTTTTTGAACCTCTTTTGCCAATTGAGTGAGCCTATTTTTCAAGGTGTTATTTTCTTCAGCATTTTTTTGGGTCTCCTTTACCAAGGTATTGACCCGTTTTTCATGCTTTTCTTGCATCTCTCTCATTTCTCTTCCCAGTTTTTCCTCCACCTGTCTAACTTGATTTTCAAAATCCTTTTTGAGCTCTTCCATGGCATGAACCCACCGGACATCCACCTGGGATGTCTGGGATACAGAGGCCTTGACCTCCACGTCTTTCCCTGATGGCAGGCATTGTACTTCCTCATCAGAAATGAAAGGAGGAAGAAACATCTGTTCCCCAAGAAAGTAGCCTTCTATGGTCTTATTTTTCTTCCCTTTTATGGGTATTTTCCCAGCCAGTTACTTGACTTCTGAGATTCCTCTGCACCCCTGTGTAGATCTGCCCAGCTAGTGCTTGGGGTCTGAGATTCAAATGCTGCTCCCCAGCCTCAGGGCTTTCAGCAGTGGGCGCGGCTGCTATTCAATGTGAGCTTAAATTCTGGTGCTGGGGTGGGGGCAGGGCCGCCTCCCAGGCTCAGTTCCCTCAGGGGGTTTATGCAGAGACCTTCAGTAATAGAGTGGAGCTCCTGTCTGCTCCAGGAGTCCTGGGCCGCCGCCACTGCCTCTGCCACCGCCTCCCGAGGGGGCCCGAGTCATGGAGACACCCGCTCCCCTTTCGGGCAGCCCAGAAGTCTCTGTCACTGACCTGGAGCGCCTGTGGGTGGAGGGACCTTTGCAGCTGCCATAGGTTCTGTCCCCAAAGCCTGCTTGGAGGAGCCTCTGGGGCCACGTGGCCAGGGCAGCGCAGGGGTGGGCTCCGCTGTCTGGTGTGTGAGGGACCTTTGGGGTCGGTTTTTCAGGGCTCTCTGGAACGGAAATCTCTTCCCCTCCGTTGCTGTGCAGGTTCCACTGCTCCATAATTTGTGGGGAGTTCTTTTTACAGGAAATTTATGGGCTGTGGGTTTGGAGCTAGCGTATGTGAGTCTTTCTACTGCACCATCTTGGCTCCTCCCCCCTGCCAGTTGAGTCTTAAAGGGGAAACTGGGAGGCCAAAGGGAGGAGGTAGAACATTCCAGGCATGGGGGAGAAAGCCAGTGTGGCTAGATCATAGACCAGTAAGAGGAATAAATCATAATATGGGGAAAGGGAAGAAAAGTGAATGAGTATTTACTGAACATCTCTTAGGTTCCAAACACTGTGCTAAATGCTTTACAAATATGTTATTTGATCCTCAATGATGACTGTCAAGGTAGGGAAGGGGTGAGAGGGTGAAGGAAAAAGTTCAGTATTCATTCCTTTGGGCAAATGCAGTCAGGTGTCCTGGCCCAATAAGTCATGTCTTAATGCAGGGACTTTTTACTTTTTGGGGGTCCTAGACACCTTGGGCATTCTGGGGAAGCCCTTCTCAGAATCATAGTTCTAAAGGCATCAAATAAAAGTGTAAAGTCAATTATGTTGAATTTCACTTAGACAATTTTTTAAAACAAGGTCATGAAACTCAGATTAAAATACCTTAGTGAGAACAAATGACTTGACAAGATCCCTTAGGAAGGATCCTTGTGTGACAGTGGGGAAAGCCCTGGTTCTGGGATTACAGGAAGTGGGTTTCAATCCCACTTCTGACAATTACTACTGTGTGGCCTTAGGCAGGAAATTCCCTTCCCCTTCTTGGGCCTCAGTTTGCTTTTCTGTAAAATGAGGGAGTCAGACTGGAGGGAGTCAGATGGATTTGGAGCTCTTTCAGCTCTGGATCTGGGAATCTGTCAACAGGAGACAAGTGGGGAATAGTGACCCCTTGAGAAGGAAGGAGAGGGCACTAAAGAGGGTTCAGAGGATGATGTGAAAAGGGGTAGTAGGGAGCACAGAAGATATAGCACCCCTGGCAGAGGGGATGGCATATGAGAAGAACCAGCAGCAAAGAAGCATGGGAATGTGGGCAGCCCTTCTTTGGTTTCCATTTGTACTCCAGTCTTCTGCATTTCCTTGGCCTTTGACCTTTGAGGGAAAGGGTTTGTAGAGGAGATAGCCAAAAAGACATTCAGGGAAAAGGGGGACTCCTTGAGAGAAATTCATCATCTTTGATTTCATCAAAGGATTTTTGCTTCCAAATGCTACTTTTGTAGCTGGAACTGGGAAATGGGGAGTGGGGGAAAACAAAGAAGAAAGCAAAGAATGGCCAAGCAGTAACAGAGATAGAATCAGAGATCAAGCAACTAGATGAGGAGAGCTCTGTGACTCTTGGCAAGTCTCTTACCCACCCTGGGCCTCAGTTTCTTTTGCTGTAAAACAAAAAGTCGACCTAGCCAACCATAGAATTTAGAGCTATGAAAGGCCTTGTAGATCACTTAGTCCCACCTCCTCACTTTAGGTGATCATTAAGATCTTTTCCATCCAGGTGTGTGCTGGTAAATATTTAACAACTGGCTGTCCGGGAAGAAAAATGTATACAGGGCATGTTTTTACATTTAATCTACATTACTAATGTTTTTGCTATCACTTTCTCAGACCTAGACAATCAACAAAACAATAAATCAAGCCCTGATTTGTAGCATTTGCCAATTTCTAAAGTATATATGCTCATGCTGAAAATTGAATAATCAGCTTTCAGGAGCCAATTTGAGCTGACTTCAGCATAACTCTGCTTCCAGCTCTAAATGCCACGATCTCCTGATTGTAAAATATAAGATGGTAGTCATGGCTTCAAAGGAAGGACTTGACTCACTTTGATCACTGTATCAAAAATAAGAAAAAACTAAAGATACTATTGAATTCTGGTTAAGAAAAACCTTGAACTGAGAAGGGTACTGTTTGGAGAGGCAGATTTCACCCTGCTAAGAAAGGAGCCAAAGAGAGGGCAGCCAATTTGTAGAAAATGAAAATAGCTAATCTCAAGTTGGAAATAGCCAAGACTATTAAACGATAGCCCCAGATAGGAAAAGGCATTAATAGGATTTTTTTTCACCCCACAAAGGATTCTTTTTATTGCCTTTATTGTCTTTTTTCAAAAAGAACTGGACTTTTAAAGAATCAGCAAATCATCTAACCCAACGTCTTCCTTCTCTGACTAAACTGGGCCCCCAAAGTTACCCAGCAAGGTAGTGGCTGAGTCAAGACTCACACCCAGGTCCCCAAATTCCTAGGTATGTGTTCTTTCCATAACGTCATGGTGCCCCTTGTCTACATGGTTTTTTAGAAAACAAAACCATTCACTAGCCCATTCAACTTTGCACAAGGATAATTTATGGGTTGTTTGGTGTTTTTTAAACAGACTCCTACAATTCCGGCAATGAATTGTTCAGTGGAAAGTACCCACCCGAGGGTCTCTTACTACTCACGGCCTCAGATAACACCGTACAATACTTACTGTCATAGTACGCCCCGTCTGCCGCCCTATTCGGCTTACGACTTTCAGGTATGCTTTATTAGAAAATGGCTCCCTTCTTTCTTTCCTTCCCTCCTTTTTCCTTCCTTCCTTCCTTCCTTCCTTCCTTCCTTCCTTCCTTCCTTCCTTCCTTCCTTCCTTCCTTCCTTCCTTCCTTCCTTCCTTCCTTCCTTCCTTCCTTCCTTCCTTCCTTCTTTCCTTTCCCCTTCCCCTTTCCCCTCTTTTCCTGTCCTTTCCCCTTTCCCTTCTCCCCTCCTTTCCTTTCCTTTCCTCCCCTTTCTCCTTTCCTTTCTTTTCCTTTCCTTTCCTTCCCTTTCCTTCTCTTTCCTTCCCTTTCCTCCTCTTTCTCCTTTCCTTTCCTTCTCTTTCCTTTAATTTCACCTTTCCCCTCCTTTTCTTTCCTTTCTTTTCTGTTCCTTTCCTTCCTTTCCCTTTCCTTTTTTTCTCCCTCTCTCTGTTCCTTCCCTCCCTTTCTTTTTCCTTCCCCTCTTTGCCCTTTTTCTTAATAATCACTCTAAAAGATGTGTACTTTTCTCTTTGTTTTTGATATGATATTCATTTCCAGATAGATTCCCCCCACTCTCATCAATCCTCCTTTTTTGGTTGAGCCTCAGGATGGCTAGAGTGACATAGACAAGGTATCCCAGCCACATGCCCCTGCAGCATCTCTGTGGAAAAAGAAAGGCCTCAGGACCTTGCATTGCCCTAGTTTGTGTCACTCTGACTAAAATGGCAGGAAACTGATATTCTTCTAATTGGGTTAACATTGGCATCTCCTGGCTTGGGGAATTCAGCTGCGCTTCCTGAGAATGGTTTCTAACAATGAGCTTGGGGGATGGACAGCAGCTGAAATGGTCATGTGCAAGAGACCTCGAAGTGGCCAGTGTCCCTAGATCACTGAGTATGCAGACATGGAACATAAGATATAAGAAGACTGGAAAGGGGGCCAGATAATGAAGGGCTTTCAATGCCAAAGGATTTTACATTCAATACTGGAAGTGATAGAGAGTCAACAAGAGTTTTTTGGGGGTGGGGAAAAGGGTGACATGGTCAGACCTGCACTTTAGGAAGATCACTTTGATGACTGAGAGGAGAAAGGGCTAGAGTGGGGAGAGACTTGAGAAAGAGAAACCATTGCAGCTAGTGCAGCAATGTAGGAGTGAGGTGATGAGGGTCTACACCAGGAAGGTGGCTGTGTCAGAGGAGAGAAGGGGGCATGCACCAGAGATGTTACAAAGGTGGAAATGACAAGATGACATGAGATTGGATATGGGGAGTGAGGGTTAGTGAGGAATCCAATGTGACTCTTAGCTAATGGGCCTGAGGGACTAGGAAAATGGTATACTCCTTCTACAGAAGGTAGAAGCAGGAGGTTTTAGGGGTAAAGATAATGAGCTCTGTTTTAAACATGTTGAGTTGAAGAGGTCTATTGAACATCCACTTTGAGATCTCTGGTTGGCAGGTGGAGATGGAAATCAGAAAGGTAGTAGACTAAAACAGCAGTCTCAGTTTATCTTTCATTTGAAAGTGTTGAGTTACTAAACCAGCTAATTCAAAATATCATTCAAAAGAAACAAGATAGGTAAAAGGAGAGGGGAGAGGCAGGGAGTGGGTAAAGAAGTATTGTATATTAAAGTATATTTATGTGAAGAAATCAGAAATTGGGGGAGAGAGAATGGAGAGGAAAGCAGGGCATGGCTGAACAGTCCCCTAGATTTGGGGAAAACAAATTTCAAAAGGTTTGGAAAAAAGATACACAGGATCCCATGGAAACTTTATGCAGAAATTCAGCCCAGGGAGGTTGGGAAATGCTTGAAGGGAATTCTAATGATCCAAAGGGGAACATTTCAACAAGAAGGAAAAATGAGATTTGTCTGAAGAGGCAAATGTGGCTGCCTAGGGAACTCACTAACCAAATTAGTTTTTATAAGAGATCTGTACAGAAGATAGATGTAAGTCTGAGGAACAGAGGATGAGTATAAGGGCTGTAAAAAATGAGGTTAGGAGTGCTGAATCTAAGGACAGCAATTCCATTTCCAAGCAACAGCCCTAGAAAGGAAAGATCCAGAGAAGGGACTTGGGTGCTGCTTGGGGTAGAAGAAACAAAACTGGTTAATTCTTACTTTGCTCCAGTTTTCCCTGCCAAGGAGAATGATCCTTGCACTAGAAATGCCAAAACAAAAATGGCTAAGAGAGAATTGATACCCAAGGTAAATAAGAGAACCTGTAGCTGATCCTCAATGAGTTCAAGTCACCAGGCCAAAAGGATGAAAGAATGGGAGCACATAATCTCTAAGACACTATTGTTGATATTTTTTCTGTTATATTCTTATTAAATTATTTTATTTGTTTTCAGTGTTCTACAATCACTTCCATATATCTTAGTTTTTTCCCCCTCCCTCCCTCTCCTTCTCCCCTACCTCCCTACTCCCTCCCTGAGATGGCATACAATTCTCATAGGTTCTATACATATATTCCTATTAAACACACCTTCACCTTAGTCATGTTGCATAGAAGAATTAAAAGGAATGGGAGGAATCATAAAACAAAACAAAACATAATACAAAAGAAAATGGTCTGCTTCATTCTGTGATCCAATTCCATAGTTCTTTCTCTGGATGTTGAAGGCATTTTGCCTCAAGAGTCCACTGGAAATTTTTTAAGTCCTTGCATTGCAATGAAGTACTAAGTCTACCAAAACAATTCCTTGCACACTGTGGTTGTTGCTGTGTACAAAATTCTCCTGCTTCTGCTCCTTTGGCTTAGGATCAGTTCATATAAGTCCTTTCAGGCCTCTCTGAAGTCTTCCTGTTCATCATTTCTTACAGCACAATAGCATTTCATTACATTCACATACCACAACTTGTTCAACCATTCCCCAATGGCTGTGCATCCCCTTGATTTCCAGGTTTTGACCATCACAAAGAGAGGTGCTATAAATATTTTTGTACATGTGAGACCCTTTCCCATTTCTATGATCTCTTTGGGATATGGTCCTAGAAGTGATATTGCTGAGTCAAAGGATAAGCACATTTTTGTAGCCCTTTGGGCATAGTTCCAAATTGCTCTCCAGAATGGTTGGATCAGCTCACAGCTCTACCAACAATGAATTAATGTTCCAATTCTCTCCCATCTTCTCCAACATTTATCATCTTTCTGTTTTGTTATGTTAGCCAATCTGACAGGTGTGATGTGGTACCTCAGAGTTGTTTTGATTTGCATCTCTCTAATCAGTAGTGATTTAGAGCATTTTTATATGTCTATAGATAGCTTTAATTTCTTCCACTGGAAGCTACCTGTTCATATCCTTTGACCAATTATCAACTGGAGAATGACTTGTATTCCTGTACATTTGATTCAGTTCTCTATATATTTTAGAAATGAGGCCTTTATCACAGACACTAATTGCGAAAATTCTTTCCCAGTTTTCTGCTTCCCTCCTAATCTTGGTTGTATTGTGTTTGTTTGTGCAAAACATTTCAATTTAATGTAATCAAAATTATCCATTTTCCACTTCATAATGTTGTCTGTCTCTTGTTTGGCCAAAAAATTCTCCATTCTCCATAAATCTGACAAATACACTATTCCTTGCTCCCCTAATTTGATTAAAGTATCAGTCTTTATACCTAGATCATGTATCCCTTTGGACTTTATTCTTGTGTGTGGTGTCAGGCATTGGTCTATGCCCAGTTTCCACTACACTGTTATCCAGTTTTCCCAGCAACTTTTGTCAGACAGTGAGTTCTTATCCCAGAAGCTGGGGTCCTTGGGTTTATCAAACAGTAGATTGCTATATTCATTGACTGCTGTGTCTTGAGCACCTAACCTATTCCACTGATCTATCCCTCTGTTTCTTAGCCAGTACCAAGTGGTTTTATAATACAATTTGATATCTGGTAGGGCTAGACCACCTTCCCTAGCATTTCTTTTCATTAGTTCCCTTGATATTCTGGACCTTTTGTTCTTCCAGGTGAATTTTGATATTATTTTTTCTAGCTCTAGAAAATAATTATCTAGTAGTTTGATTGGTATGGCACTGAATAAGTAAATTAATTTAGGTAGAATTATCATTTTTATTATATTGGCTCAGCCTACCCATGAGCAACTGATGTTTTTCCACTTACTTAGATCCAACTTTATTTGTGCAAAAGGTGTTTTGTATCCGTTTTTATTGTTTTTTTCATAAAACCAAGTCAGTTTTATTTATTGGTTCAATAATTTTCTTAATTTCAATTTTATTAATCTCTCCTTTGGTTTTCATTATTTCTAATTTGGTATTGGGGATTTTCAATTTGTTCTTTTTTGAGCTTTTTCAGCTGCATGCCCAATTCATTAATCTCCTCTTTCTCCATTTTATTCATGTAGCCAGTTAAAGATATAAAACTTCCCCTAAGAACTGCTTTTGCAATATCCCATAACACTTGGTAGGTTGTCTCATTATTGTCATTCTCTTGAATGAAGTTGTTGATTGTTTCTATGATTTATTGTGTAACCCACTTATTCTTTAGGATTAGATTATTTAGTTTCCAATTAATTTTTGGTTTATCTTTCCATTGCCTTTTATTACATGTAACTTTTATTGCATCATGATCTGAGAAGGATGTATTGACTGTCTCTGCCTTTCTGCACTGGATTGTGAGGTTTTTATGGCCTAGTACATGGTCAATTTTTGTATATGTGCCATGTACCACTGAAAAAAAGGTATATTCCTTTCTATCTATATTCCTTCTATAGATCTCAGTTTTCTCCAGAGATCTATCGTATCTACCTTATTCAGAGTTTTATTCACTTCCTTAACTTCTTTCTTGTTTATTTTGAGGTCATATTTATCAAGTTCAGAGAAGGTTATTAGTGATACTTTCAAGACTGTGGAGAAAGGGTAAGGTATCATGGGTCTGGAAAAAGCCATTGACCCAATTTTCAAAAAAAAAGAAGAGACCAGAGTAGGTACACTACAGGTCAGTGAGCTTAACATTTATTCATGGCAAAATCTAGAATGGATTCTTAAGGAGATGGTTACTGAACATCTAGCAAAGAAAGCAATAATTATGACAAGTCAGAGGGGCTTCATCCAGAGTGGTCTATGCCTGGCTAACCTCATTCCTGTTGGCAGTGTTGCTTAACCAGCAACTCAAAGGAATGCAATGAATACAGTTTACCTGGGCTTTAGCAAAGTGTTTGATAAAAACTCTCCTGAGGTTCTGGTAGCAAATGAGGAGATTTAGGGATTAGACCATAATCCAGGTAAATGGTTTTGGAGCTGCTTGGATGGCTGGGCTCAAAGAAGCGTTGTTAATGATTCACTTTGACCCTGGCAGGTGTATGGTATACTGCCTGGGAAATCTGGGCTGTTGAATATTTTTATCACTGACTTGGCTAAAGGCACAGATAGCGCACATCACTTTTGAAGATAATCCAAAGCTAGGAGGGTCAGCTCACACACTGGATGACGAGTTGGGATCCAAAGAGATCTCGACAGGCTAGCACACTGGGCTAAAGAAAATGAAATTCACTAGGGGCAAATGGAAAGTTTTACATTTTGATTCAAAATAATTTTTAAAAAAATTACAAGTACAGGGAGAACCTGGTTAGACAGTAGGTGATAGCACAGTGGATAGAGAACTGGGCCTGGAGTCAGGAATACCTGCATTGTTCAAATCTGGCCTCAGATACTCACTATCTAGGTGGCCCTGGCTAAGTCACTTAAGCTCTGCCTCAACTACAAAGTGAGGATAATAATATCACCTACCTCCCAGGGTTGTTGTGAGAATCAAAGGAGATAATACTTCTCAAAAGCACTTGGAACAGTACCTGGCACATAGTAGGTGTCATGCAAATTCTTATTCCCTTCCCTTTCCCTATTTATGTGTTGTCTGTCAACACATAAATAAATTGAATGTCAATTTCTTGAGGGAAGGGACTGTTTCTGCCTTTATTAGTATCTCTAGCACATAGTACCATGCCTAGCATATAGTAGGTGCTGTATAAATGCTTCTTTTCCCTTCCCTTCCCAGTTTTCCTGGAGCTCAGTACATATGAGTTGTTAGGTCATTTTTCAGACCCCATTTGGAGTTTTCTTGGCAGAAATCTTGGAGTGGTTTGCCATTTCCTTCTCCAACTCATGTTACAAAGGAGGAAACTGAGGCAAACAGGGTGAAGTGACTTGCCCAGAGTCACACAGCTTGTAAGTATCTGAGGTCAGATTGGAACTCAGGAAGAGGAGTCTTCTTGACTCCAGATTTGAGTCAGGGAGACCAAACAGCAGGCTATTGCAATAGTCTAGGCAAACAGGAGAGGAGTCAGTAGATTTTCTGGTCTTCCTAATTTTCCTTCCCCTATATTTGCTATTTTGGTGGAGTTAGTCTCATTGAAAGTCAGACTTGGTACCTCCGAACAATTATTTCTAGATTCATTCATTCATTCCCTCATTCATTCAACAAAAATGTATCAAGTGCCAGCTCACAATACCACACCAGGCTGACAGAGATTTACAGACAGCACCACCTCCCACCTGGTCAGAGTTTTGCCCTGGCCAAAGCTGGTTCCAAATGTTACTGCATTATAAATACATTCTGACCAAAGGCCCCATGATGTTGTGAAAATGCCATTGGAATGTCAATTATCTCAGCACCCACTTGTGACATTTATAACACTGCTCCTATAGAATTAATCACCCCTTTTATATTATTTCCCTTGACATATTTTGATAAAAATCAATGCACTCTGTGAGAGGAATAAGAAATCTATAATAGATGAAGAAGATGAAAATTCCTGACAAGTTGATTTGTTTCTTTGGATAAAGAACTTTTGAAGAACGGTGTAGAAATGCTTTGGGGACCTTATTTCAGCTGGAAATAAAATAAATTTGGCTTAGTTTCCTCCTCTGTCAAGTGGGAGAGGGGGTAGCATAGAGAACTTCTGAGGTCCCTTCCAGGCTCTAGTGCTAGGATCCTATATGTGACCTTGGTGAAGTCCTTTCCCTTCCCTGGGCCTCAGTTTCCTCCTCTGTAAAATGAAGGGGTTAAACTAGAGGACCTCTGAGGTCAGCAGGCAGATCCTAATACGTGGGCATATTATCTAGAAAGTAAATGTCTGGTGTTTTTTTCATTCACAAATGGAGGATGGTACTTCCAGTTACAATGATAAACATATCTATATAGGATAGGCAAGGTTGTAGTAGCAACAAACAAGGAATATAGCAGAGGAAGGGAAGAAAGGAGGGATGGAAGGAAAAAGCATTCAAGCAGAGACAGTTCTTGTTCTCAAGGAGTTTATATTTTGCCTCCTTTTGTTTTAAATTTTTTCCCAATTGTTTAAGCATTTACTTTCCTTACTCTGACCCTCTCCATCAAATACAGAACTGATGTTCTAATGAGGGATACCACCTCCATAGGAGAGTTGGTGACTAAGGAGGGGAGGTTAGATTATGAAGAACTCTGAACAGAGGATTTTATATTTGATCATGGAGGTGATAGGAGGCTGCTGGAAGTGATTGAATTGGGTGGGGGGGGCAGCCCTGTGCTTTAGAAGGATCAATTTGGCAGCTAAGTGGAGGATAGATTGAGGCAGGTGAACCCACCAGCAGGTGTGGGGTGAGGACCCTGCACCAGGGTGGTGGAAATGTCAGAGAAGAGAAGGTGGTATATATAAAGAATATTATCTAGGTAAAGTTGACAGGACTTAGCAAGTAATTGGGGTGAGAGGGAGGGGAGATGGGAAAAAGAATGAGGAGAATGTCCCATAGGAGATGAGGTCCTAAATCAGGGTGGGAACCTGTGGCCTCGAGGCCTCATGCGGCTTCTAGGTCCTCAAGTCCTTTGACTTAACAGGACCACACTTGAGGGCTTAGAGGGCCACATGAGGCCTCAAGGCCTGCAGATTCCCCATGCTTGGACTCAATTATGGTGGTAGTTGTGTGAGTAGGGAGAGTCAGATGCAAAAATTGTCGTGGAAGTAGAAGCAACAAGATTTGACACCTTACTGGATGAGGGAGGTAGTGAGAGTGAGGAAGTGAGGATGACCCTGAGGGTGGGAGCCTGGAAGGAGGGTGGTGTCCACAAGGGAAATAGGAAAGTTTGGAAGAGAAGGTGATTGTGGAGGGAAAAAGATAATGAGCTGAATTTTGTATATATTGAACTTGAGAGAGCTCTGGCACTTATGTTGGAAATGTCCAATTAGGAATTGGTGAAGTGAGACTGAATCTCAGAGGGGAAACTGAGACTGAATATAGATCTGTCTAGAGATAATTATGAAACCCATGGGAGCTTATAAGGTCGCTGAGAGAACATAGAAAGAAGAGCCTGGGGTCTAGGAGAGCCCCTTGGGGAAGACCCGTAATTAGAGGATGGGATGTGGATGATGAGCCAGCAAAGGAAGACTGAACAGGAGAGGTCAGAGAGGTAGGAGGAGAACCAGGAGCAAGCAATGTCATGGAAAACTGGAAAGAACGAAGTATCTAAGAGGTGAGGGTGGGTGGTCAGTAGTGTCAGATGAAGCAGATAGGTTAAGGAGTATCAGGACTGAGAAAAGATCATCAGATCTGGCAAATCAGAAATCATTGGTAACTTTGGAGAGAGCAGTTTCAGTTGAGTGGTGAGGTTGGAAGTCAAATCAGAAGCTGTGGGACTTTGGTCCAGTTAACTGCCCAACTCTGAACCCCTGTTTCCTCCTTGTAGAAACAAAGGCAGATCTTCTAAGGGTCCTTCATACTCTAAATTCCTTATTATTGTGAAGGTCCCTTCTAGCTCGAAGGCTTTGAAGTGAATGATTGCTAACGTTTATACAGTGCTCAGCATGTGCCAGGCACCATACTGGCTGATCTACAATTTTTATCTCAAAAGAACCCTGGGAAGTAGATGGTATGGTTCCCATTTTTACAGAAGAGTAGTCAGGCAATTAGAGGTTAAGTGATTTGGCCACCAAGGTCACACATCTAGTAAGGATCTGAGGTTGGATTTGAACTCAGATCTTTTGTCTCCAGGCCCAGACTCTGTTCGTGGCACCATATAGTTTCCTCTAAATAAGGCAAAAGAAGCAGCAGTCAATACAAGAGACTTCACTTTTTATAATATAAGATAGCAAGTATAGGCAGCTGGGTGGAGCCATGGATAGAGCACCAGATCTGGAGTCAGGAAGACTTGAGTTCAAATCTGGCCTCAAGCACTTGATAGCTGTATGACCCTGGGACAGTCAAATAGTCCTTTATTTGCCTCAGTTTCCTCATCTGTAAAACTGGGATAATAGTAGCACCTACTTCCTAGGGTTATTGTGAGTATCAAATGAGATAAAAATTGTAAAGCATGTAGCACAGTTCTTAACACATAGCACTGTATATTAACTGTTATTAATAAGAACAATGAATTGTGAGGATGAAATGAGATAATACATGTAAATTACTTTGCAGACCCTAAATGAGATGGAAATGTGAGCTTATTGTTAGAAGTTCATATGTAGTAGGTATTTGGCATAGTAAACAGAGGGCTGGCCTTGCAGTTGGGAAGCCCTGGGTTCACATGTGGTCTCTGCCCCATATTAGCCATGTTCTCCCCAGCCCTCGTATTGAAGGTAGTCAGCCACAGAGCCTAAACCTGCTCTTCTGGGGAGAGCAGGAAGCTGAGAGGTATAAGCTTCTGTTTGAGGAAGATTTCTACCTAAGCCTTTGGAAACAGATCTTCTTTCTTCCTCCCAGTTGGGAGGTAGTATCCCAGAAAGAACGTTGGATTTGGAAATAAAAGAGGACCCAAGTTTAAAACCTGATTCCATATCTAGCGACTTTCTGAGCCTCAGTTTCATCAGATAAAAATTAAGGGGTTGGAATGGATGATTTCCAAGATCCCTTCCATTTTGAAATCCTCGAATCCTCCCTCTCTTCTAAACAGAGGGGCACGGGACGACTAAGGACAAAAGGCTGTGCACACTGTCAGATATGGGCATGTTCTAGTTCAGGCCCTCTTGAACTTTTTCCACTCGAGATTCCTTTATGCATTTTGGCAGTGTTAGTTGGCAATGTGTGGCATAATGGCATGCATAGTGCAAAATGTGCATGCTTTGTGTTCAGAACCAAAGCTGCAGTGAAGTTGTGCAATGCAACATGGGCAAGTACTGACGGAAACACTTCAGATTCATTAGGTGTTTAATTTTGAATTAATCTTTTGTCGTTGTGTTTTTAGAAACCTTTTACTTTAGCAAAATTTTTCTTGACCCCATGGGACTATGACCCACAGTTTAAGAAGTGCTGGTTTAGGGTAGTTTTCTTAGTTTTTCTTTGTTACAAAGAGAGTTCACTTTGGAAGGGAAGATGTGTGTTTTTCCAGAATTCCCTGTGATATAAAGACATAAGGCAAAAAAACCTGTTGGCTTGTTTTTGACAGAAAAGAGCTCAGATGAACATTTCACTTGAGTATCCAAGCTCAGCTTTCTTTCAGTGTTCTCAGTAGAGTTTTACCAAGTAATAGTAACTGACATTTAGAAAACCTTTAAAGTTTGCAAAGAAAACATTATTTTATCCTTTATTTCTCTTTGTAAATGCTTTCTCTCAGGGTCACAGATCTATAGCTGGAAGGGACCACACAGGCCATTTACTCTAACCCCTTCATTTTACAGAGGAGGAAAGCCCAGGGAGAGGACTTGCCCAAGGTCACACATAGAATCTGAGCTCTAGAGCTAGGCGGGACCTCGGAGACTATCTAATCCAGCTTCCTCATTTTACAGAGGAGGAAACTGAGGTCCAAAGAGGTTAAGGGACTTGCCCAAGGCTACACAGCTTGTAAGTGATAGAGCCAGGATTAGAACCCAGGGTCTCTGACTCCAAAGGAGTCAGCATCCTTCCTACCACACTACACTCCTACATTTACTGTTATTTCCCAAGGACTCCCTGAAGCCCCCACCATTGAACTGAATTGTAACAAGTACAGTCAAGCAAAAGAAATCAATACCTCAGCAATGTATGAAAATGTCTGCCTCATTCCATAACTGTGGCCCATCACCTCTACATCTAGAGATGGGAAACACGATTGCCTTCCAGTCTTCAAAAGTTGAGATTGGTCACTGGTCAGGTTCTAAAGTCTCCCAGAATTAGTCAGAACTCTGAACTTTTTAATATTGATCTCCTTTATGTTATAATAGTCATCATGAAAATAGTTCTGATTCTGCTTACTTCCCTCTCCATCAGTTCATAGAAATCTCCCCAAGTTCCTCTGCGTTTCTTATCTGCCAATTCTTATACAACAATATTTCATTATATTCGTAAGTCAGGCAGTGTGATATGTGAAAAGAAAATAGAAGTACAGAATCTGGAGTTAACAACCCCGGGTTCAAATCCCCTCTCTGACTATTATTATCTGTGTGACCTTGGGTAAGTTATAGACAAGAAAGAACTGAAAGAGACTTCATCTGAAAAATGAGAGGATTTCAACTGGATGGCTCGCCTCTGGGATTCCTTACAATTCTAAATCTAGGATCCAGTGGTGTGACCTTTGGCAAGTGATTTCATGGGCTTTAATTTTAATGTCCTCATCTAGAAAATGAAAAGGTTGTAAATGATTTCTGAGGGCCCTTCTAGCTCTTGATTTTGGATCCTATGAACTTGTTCAACTGTTCCCCAATCAGAAGGCACCCCTGCTTTTCCTTCTAGTTCTTTATGACTGCCATTATTGCCGCTATGAACATGGTATCATCCTGTGTAGTTTTACTAAAGGAAATAGCAGTCTTTACCTGGAGAAAGCTGAAAGGGCAGAGGAGGATCTGCTTCTATTCCCAGATAAATAAAAAACTGTTAGGAGAATTCCAGGTCTGTCTGTGAAACCAGCAGAAGTACCATCCCACTAACCCTGCCTCCCTGTTGCCATGGTCCACTGCATTTACATACTAGCCCCACTTCTAGACAGAGAATGTATCTTTTTAATGTTCATCTTGTGTCCTGCCAATGGGCTGTTACCTTGCAAGGAGATTATGTGACTTTTAGTCAGGCACTTTTTGTCTTGCCCCTGAGTGTTGAAACAAAAGAGAAGGGTGGAAGAGAGAGGCTATGTTCACCTACCAACCGTCAGAATCCCAAGTGGTAGCCCCTCATACTGGAAATATTAGTCTTCCAAGTTGTGTCAAGTCAGCAAGCATTTATTAAGTGCCTACTATGTGCCAGGCACTAGGACTGAGCACTGGGGATACAAAGAAAGTCAAAACCCAGTCCCTAATCTTGAGGAGGGGCAGTTTGGGGGGTACAGTGGACAGAGTGGGAGGGCTAGAATCCGGAAGACCTGAGTTCAGATCCTGTCTCAGATACCTTAGCTGTATGACCCTGGCCAAGTCACATGACCACTGCTTGCATTGGTTCCCTCATCTGTAAAATGGGGATGATAATAGCACTTATTTTTCAGGGTTGTTGTGAGAGTCATATGAGATAATTGTAAAGCACTTAGCGTAGCACATAGTAAATACTATAGAAATATTCCTATTATTATTAAGGGGCTCACAGTCTAGTCTGGAAACACAATTATGTACAAATAGGATATAGACAGAATAAATCGGAGATAATCTCAGAGGGAAGGCTTTATTATTAAGGGGAATCAGGAAAAACTTCTAGAAGAAAGGAGTTTAGCTGAGGCTTGAAGGAAGCCAGAAGACTATAGATAAGGAGGCAGAGAATTCCAGGCATAGGGGACAGCCAGTGTTGGGAGATGGTACATCACAAGCAATGAGGGTTGATTTGTTGAGCATTTAGAAAGGGAAGCAGTGATTACAAAGCAATAAAATAGCTTCATCGAGGGAAAGTCATTCCAGACTGCCTTCATCCTTTTTTTCTTTGCAGATTTGATTATAGTTAGGTGGATTGATGAGATCCCAAAAGTAACCTTTCGTACGTCCGTGATTTCCCTTTGAAGTGAACCGTCTAATGGAACACCCCAAGGATCTGTTAGAGGTCCTATGTTGATCAACATTTTTATCGATGATTTGGCTTGTCATATTTGTAGATGTTGTGAAATAGGAAGGATGAGGATGAGGAGGAGGAGGAGGAGGAGGAGGAGGAGGAGGAGGATGACGATGATGACAACAACTCCCTCCCAAGGTTGTTGTAAGGATCAGATGAGATAAATGATATAAGTTGGTTTGCAAAACTTAAAGTTCTAAAGAAATATTGGCTATTATAACTAGAATCAGAGCGGCATCCTCAACAAAGGAAGGCTGTTTGGAGAAGGCAGGACAGGGGTGAGGGAGATGTTTAGGGCAAAATATGAGTTCTGTTTTAGATCTTCTGAATTTGAGATTCCAAGTGGCAGGGCTTATCAGGCAGTTGGAGATGCTCAAGGAGGGACAGATAACAATAGCTAGTATTTACATCATGCATTAAAGTTCACAAAGTTTTTTTTTTTACAAATATTCTTATATTTTGCAGATTCTATTTATAGCATTATTATTATATTTGTATATGCTATTAGATATAAATATACGATATATTTTCAGTGTTATGATTATAGATAATGTCTTTTGACCCTCACAGCGACTCAGGGAAGTAGGCCTATTATTAACCTTATTTTACATTAAGAAAACTGAGGTTCAGAGAGTGGACTTGCCCAGGGTCACCCAGTTAGTGAAGGTGTGAAGCAGGATTCAAAACCATGTCTTTCAAACCAAACTGTAGGTATTGTGAGCCTTAGTTGCCTGCAGAGCTGGTTATGTAGATTTCAGTCATTTGCAGAGAGAGAATAATGGAGCCCACGGGAACCGATGACTTCATCCCCAGAGAGATCAGGAGAGAAAGTAGAGAGGAGCAAACAGAGCCTCGGGGTATACTCACACATGGGGGTGGTGTGGGGAGGAGTGCAATAGAGGATGGATCTGTGGAAGTAACCTAGAAAAACCAGTCTAACCGGCAGGAGGAAGCCAGCCAAGGAGAGAGGACCTTGAGGGAGAGGTCAGGGTCAAACAGAGCAGAAATGACTGAGAAAAAGCAATAAAGAAATCATTGGGGAATTTGCAGAGAACTTCTTGATTGTGGAGGCAGCTCTTTCTAGAAGGCTGTGAAAGGGCCGAGAGTCGTAATGGACATGGGAGCTGTTGCTCATAGCTTCATGTCAGCTGTACATTTGCTAAGCCTGCCATCTGGGCCTTTGTGATATAAGTCATCACTTAAAATTTTAAACAGCATAGAGTAAGACATAGATCCCTGGGGCATTCCACTGGAGACCTGTCATTTTGGTCTATTGTTTGGATCTGGCTTTTCAGATAGTTCCAAATCCTTCCGATTACATTGTCGTCTGGATCAGTGGTTACCAAGTGGGCACAGGGACCCCTGGTGGGCCATGGCCTGACCCTAAGGGATCAGAGTGTGGGAAGACAGGCTGCATTCTACCTGCTGTGCCAACCCAACCCTTAATCTCCACCACTTCTTCACTTCATCCCCTCCTTTGGAACCAGGTGTTGGCCCCTTAGGGGCTAAAACCTAAATTAACTGCTACCCGCAGCAACTCACAGGTGCCACTGGGAAAATCCTGGCCCTCGGATCACCTTGTAGCTATGGCGACACCCTTCAGAGGCTGGGCTTTGCCATTGACGTGCAATAACATGCAAGAGCCAGATGTCTTCCCTCCTCTTCCCTCATTTTATTATGAGTGGGAAAGTCATCCAGAATGGATGGCTTATGATCTGGAATGCAAATCTTCGTACATTATCTCTCCCCACACACACCTCCCCTACCCAAATCTCACCCATCTTCCAAACGTCTCTGTTACGGTCAAGAGGGCTACCGTCCTTTCACTTGTCCAGGTTCTCACAAACTCGGCATCATCTTGTATGCCTCACTTTCCCATGCCCCCAACATCCACATAACCCATCTTGTCAGGTGCCAGATCTTGTAATTTCTGCCTTAACACCTTTAACATCTGTATCCCCACCATCATCACCCTCATCGCTGCTCACCAGGACTGTTGCAATGGCCTCCTAACTGCCTCTCTGCCACAAATCTCTCCTCTTTCCAGTCCATCAACTACACAGCTACCACAATGATTTTCCTTAAAGTGCATGTCTAATCATATTACTCTCTTATTTGACAAATTCCAGAGACTCACTACTGATTCTAGGATCAAATATTATTTCATCTTTATCTCCTCCTTTTCTATTTTTGTGTATATTTTCTAAATGATTAGCATACTAGTATACATATACATAAGTTATAGGTAAGTTAATATACATATGTGGAGGTCACAAGCTCAATAATGTTTCACTGATTTAGGTATGTGATCAAAAAACTATGGAGTTCACTCCAGTGAGCTCTGCATTTTTTCTCTACAGAATCTACATTTTTTGCACCAGAGCAGTGTGAGATACTTTATCAGACTTTGGTAAAAGTTAGATAATCTCTATCTGTAGTACTCTTCTGATCTGCAATTTTTAGTAACCCAGTACAAAAATGGAAATGAGGTTAGTCTGGCATGAGCTGCTCTTAATGAAACCCTGCTGGCTCTTTGTAGTCACTGCTTCCTTTTCTAGGTGTTCTCCAACCATCCTTTTAATGACATGTTCTCAGATTTTCCCAGGAGTGGAAATCAAGATCATTGGCCCCAAGTTTGCAGACTCTGTTCTCTTTCCTTGTTAAAAAATTGCAATATTTTCCCTCCTCCCATCCTGCTTACCAGTACCAGTCCGGTCTTCACCATATTTTAAATGTCACATCTGCCAGGATGTAGGTCATTTGGACCCACTGGCTTGAAATCATCCTGGATAGCTATATACCTTCTTCCTATTCAGCCCCCATGTCAGCCTCCCAACCCAAAGGTCATTCTTCTTGGTAGAGAAAAAAGAAGCAAAATGAAAATTAAGCAACTCAGCCTCCTCTCTGTTCTTCCCATGATCACATATCTCCCTTCTTCCATCTTCCTTCTCTTTCTGACAACTGCTAGATGTCAGAATCATTTGCCTTTATGTCTCTAGAATTTCATTCTTTTTTTTATTTTTTTATTATTTATTTATTTATTTATTCGCTTATTTATTTATTTAACTTTTTACATTCATTTTTACAAAATTTTGGGTTCTAAATTTTCTCCCCTTTTATCCCCTCCCCCCACCCCAATACCCCAAGCCATCTAATTTTCCTTATCTCCAATCTGCCCTTTCTTCTGTCATCCCTCCCTTCTCTTGTCTCCATCTTCTCTTTTCTCCTGTAGGGCCAGATGACTTTCTATTCCTCATTAACTGTATGTCTTCTTTCCTAGTAGCAACAGCAATACTAAACAGTTGTTCCTAAAATTTTGAGTTCCAAATTCTCCCCATCCCTCCCTCCCCACCCATTCCCTTTGGGAAGGCAGGCAATTCAATATAGGCCATATCTGTGTAATTTTGCAAATGACTTCCCTGATAGTTGTGTTCTGTAAGACTAACTGAATTACCCTCCATCCTACCCTGCCACTCATTGTTTCTCTTCTGTCTTTTGATCCTGTCCCTCCCCAAGTGTTGACTTCAAATTGCTCCCTCCTCCCTTTGCCCTCCCTTCAATCATCCCCCCCCTTGCTTATCTCCTTCCCCCCCACTTTCCTATACTGTAAGATAGGTTTTCATACCTCAATGAGTGTGCATTTTATTCCTTCCTTTAGTCAAAAGTGATGAGGGTAAACTAATTGTTGTTTTTTTTCTCAGCTCTCCTCTTTTTCCCTCCACTAAAAAGTCTCCTACTTGCCTCTTAAATGACATATAATTACCCCATTCCATTTCACCCTCTTTCCTCCCACTACATTTCTCTCTCACCATTTACCTTAATTTCTTTTAAGATATGGTCCCATCCTATTCAATTCACTCTGTGCTCTCTGTCTCTGTGTGTGTGTGCATGTGTGTATGTGTGTGTGCGTGCATGCGTGTATATGTGTGTGTGTGGTCCCACCAACTACCCAGATACTGAAAAGTTTTAAGAGTTACAAATATTGTCTTTCCATGTAGGAATGTAAACAGTTCAATTCTGGTAAGTCCCTTAAGACTTCTCTTTGCTGTTTACTTTTTCATGCTTCTTCTCATTCTTGTGTTTGGAAGTCAAATTTTCTTTTCAGCTCTGGTCTTTTCATCAAGAATGCTTGAAAGTCCTCTGTTTCATTGAAAGACCATATTTTCCCCTGAAGTATTATACTCAGTTTAGCTGGGTAGGTGATTCTTGGTTTGAGTCCTAGTTCCTTTGACTTCTGGAATATCCTATTCCACGCCCTTCGATCTCTTAATGTAGAAGCTGCTAGATCTTGAGTTATCCTGATTGTATTTCCACAGTACTGAAATTGTTTCTTTCTAGCTGCTTGCAAGATTTTCTCCTTGAGCTGGGAGTTCTGGAATTTGGCCACAATGTTCCTAGGAGTTTCTCTTTTTGGATCTCTTTCAGGTGGTGATCGATGGATTCTTTCAATACTTATTTTGCCCTCTGGTTGTAGAATGTCAGGGCAGTTTTCCTTGATAATTTCATGGAAGATGATATCTAGGCTCTTTTTTTGATCATGAGTTTCAGGTAGTCCCATAATTTTTAAATTGTCTCTCCTGGATCTATTTTCCAGGTCAGTTGTTTTTCCAAGGAGATATTTCACATTCTCTTCCATTTTTTCGTTCTTTTGGTTTTGTTTGGTGATTTCTTGGTTTCTCGTAAAGTCATTAGACTCCCTCTGTTCCATTCTAATTTTGAGAGAACTATTAAATTCAGTGAGCTTTTGAACCTCCTTTTCCACCTGGCTAATTCTGCTTTTGAAAGCATTTTTCTCCTCATTGGCTTTTTAAACCTCTTTTGCCAATTGAGTGAGCCTATTCTTCAAGGTGTTATTTTCTTCAGCATTTTTTTGGGTCTCCTTAACCAAGGTATTGACCCGTTTTTCCTACTTTTCTTGCATCTCTCTCATTTCTCTTCCCAGTTTTTCCTCCACCTGTCTAACTTGCTTTTCAAAATCCTTTCTGAGCTCTTCCAAGACCTGAGCCCACCTGACATCCCCCTGGGGTGTCTGGAGTACTGAGGCCCCACCCTCCACGTCTTTCCCTGATGGCAAGAATACATCCTCGTCATCAGATCCGAATGTCGGGATCATTTGCATTTGTTGGAAAAAACTCTCTATAGTCTTATTTTTCTTCCCTTTTCTAGGCATTTTCCCAGCCAGTTACTTGACTTCTGAGATTCCTGTCCACCCCCGCCTAGATCCGCCCAGCTAGTGCTTGGGGTGAAATTCAAATGTGCTTTTCGCACCGCCCACTCGCCTGCTGATCAATGTGAGCTTTAGTTCTGGTGCTGGGATGGGGGCAGGGCCGCCTCCCAGGCTCAGCTCCCTCAGGGGTTTTATGCAGAGACCTTCAGGAATGGAGCGGGTGGGGGGGGCCGCCTCCCAGGCTCAGCTCCCTCAGGGGCTTTATGCAGAGGCCTTCAGTAGTGGAGCAGGGTGGGGCAGGGCCATCTCCCAGGCTCAGCTCCCTCAGGTTGTTTAAGCAGAGACTTTAAGTAATGAAGATCCTGCCTGCTGCTGGGGGAGTGCCGGGCTGCCGCCGCCGCTGTTGCCTCCGCTGCCACCCACACCTCTGCCTCCGCCGCTTCCTGCCCTCATCTCTGCTGCCGCCGCTTCCTCCAGAGGGGACCCGAGTCACGGAGACACCCCACTCCCCTCAGCCAGCCAGCCGTCTCTCTCACTGTCCTGTAGCTTCTGTGGGCGGAGGGACTTTCCCGGCTGCCGGAGCCTCCGTCCCTGAAGCCTGCTCGGGTCAGCTTCTCTGGGGCCGTGGCCAGGGCAGCGCTGGGGTGGGGTCCACTTTCTGGGGCGTGATGGACCCTGGGGATGGGTCTCCAGGCTCTCTGGCACGAAAATCTCTTCCATTCCGTTTCTGTACCCCTTTCAGTGGTCCAGAAGTTATGGGGGTCTCTTGTTACATTAATTCTATGGGCTGTGGGTTGGAGCTCGTAAACGTGCGTCCTTCTACTCCGCCATCTTGGCTCCACCCAAAAAAATAGAATTTCATTCTTGATAAGACTTTCTCAACCCTTCTGAGCTGACTTCCCAATTAGAATTTTTTTAGTCCATGGGATCTTACCTTAGCCCTTTGAAAATTGCTTTCTTAAAAAATCACTTAGAGTTTACAATCGACAGGCAACAAATCACTCTACTGCCAGGCCAAAGTTGTATACCTTAAGAGAGGTACAAAGTGTTCCATCGATTGTGGCAAGGGAGGTGTTGTGTCTGCTTGTAAAAAATCTTTCCCAGTTTGGTTGCATTGGCTTTGTTTGTGTAAAACTTTTCAATTTAATGTAATCCAAATTATCCATTTTGCATTTCACAGTGTTTTCATTCTCTTGTTTGGTTATAAATTCCTCCATTTGCGTTTTGTGTGCTTGGAGATGATCACAGAAGTCTTTGAGAAGAAGGGAGAACAGCCTTGAGAGATGGGTAGGCTTCAACAGGCAGGAATTGAAGGGGGTGGAGGGGGAACAGGAAATTCCAGAAAGAGAAAAGAGTGTGACAGCCTTCAGGAAGTAGGAACAGGGTACAGATAATAGTCTGGTTTGTTGAATATACAGAACATGCAGGAGAATTATAAGATATCAGTTTGGAAAAGCAGAATTGAGCCAGATTTTGAAAGGCTTTCAATGCCAGGCTGAATTTTGACTTAGTTCTGAAATAAGAGGCAAAACTGATAGAGTACTTTAAGATTTGCAGAGAACTTTACATGCCTTAAGCTTATTTAATTGCCTCATCAACCCTGTGAGACAGGTAATTCAAGCATTAGTAGCCCCATTTTGCAGGTAAGGAAATTGAGGCTCATCCGTAGTCACATGGCTAATACAGTGTTGAAACTCTGGCCTTCCTGCTCCTGGGACCAGCACTATCCACTACACCTCTCTGTAGGTAATCAGGATCTACTGAAGGTTTCTAAGTAGGGCAGTGATGTGGTTGGTTCCAGGCTTTCAGGGCTCTACCTCTCCTTCCTTACTCCTCTAATTGAGTTAGGATTTTTTTCCCCAAGTAATTATTCCAAATTACTCCCATAGTGAGCGGGGTGGGGGTGTTTAGGGGGTCAGGTGGGGGAAGGAAAGGGAAGGTGGGAGGGAGGGAGGGAGAGGCTGGGGTCTAGGCTTCCTCCCAGTGTGGTACAATTTGGGGCCCCCTCAGGCCACCACTGAGGAGGAGCAGGAAGGACTAGGCTGACTGGCCCCAACAGTAGGCGATTTTGATGGCTTTTCATGGCCTGTGATGTGCTGGGAAAAATCAAAGGCCTGGCCTCTCCAACTGCCCATCCCATTAATAAGAGTAGACTCGGGCTGGGACCAAAACGCACCGGTCTGCTCTCCAGCTGGAACAAAGCTACATGGTCTCCAAGGTGTCAGCTGTTGCTAGGCAACCACATGCTAATGCCTGGGTTCATCTTTAACCCCTGCCTGTCCCTTCTCCATCACTTCAGACAGACATATGCATGTACATACACATACACTTCTATTCTCAGATGCTCTCTCTCTCACACACACACTCACAGACACACATGTTCTCACATACATGCTTACACATACACACATGCATGCTCACACACATTTGACATGCAGTCTTATAATACTCTCAACACACATCCATATAAACTTGTTCATCTACACTCATCTACAGCTCACATGTACTCACTGACATACACACTTTCACATATATACACTTAATACACACTCACATACACATACATGCACTGACCTACTTACACTCATCCTTACATACCTTTAAAGCTACATGCTCACACATACATGCTCACACACATATATACAACTTATATAATACACATCTCTCACACAGTACACATACATACATACCCTACACCCTCAGAGATTATATGTTCACACATACATGCATGCTGTCACACTCAGGCTCACATTTCCACCTACACTTATACTTACACACTCATATTCACACACTTCATACATATATTCTCATACATACATACTCGTACATGTTCTAGCACCCTCACACACACTCACACACACTCTCTCATGTGTACAAAACACACATGCTCTCACATGTACACACAAACATCCCCACATTCTCATACACATACGCACTCACATACATACACATTCTAAACAGTCACATTCTCACACACTAATGTAAACATGTTCTCACACACATTCACGTAACACACTTCACACATCTAGTCATATGCATGCCTTCACAGTCACATACTCGCTCAGACAAAACAAAGACATACACACATGCCCCTTCACATGTCTACACACACTCTGACAGACATAATGATCACACATATACACACCCTGACATGATAGTCTTGCACATACCCAGATGTTTATAAATACACTCTTACAATATACAAGATTACATACACACATTCTTTACCATATACATACACACGCATACACATATATGGTCACATTCATAAACATACAAATACAAATACACACTAATATACATACATTCTCTCACATACAGACACACATATAGACACACACACATGCTCTCAAACACATATATTTACACATACACTCTCCCACAGACACATACTCACTCATACATACATACACACACATAATCATACATATACTTATGCTCAGTCATACACACACCCACGCTCACACTCATACATTTGTGCAGACATGCTTTCTCACACATACACACTCATACACTCATGCTTTCACATACACAGTCCCCTCACACACATCCATGTTCACACATATACATGCTGTCATACATATACAATATATATTCACATACTTACACACATGCTCACATAAACATACTCTCACATTCATGGTCACACTTTAAACATTACCTGCTCACACACATATAACCTCTCTCACATGCTCTCACATTCATCCACATACACATGATCTCACATACACTTTTACATATACACACATACATTCTCTCACACACATTCTTACATACATACTGTCATACGCCCTCACACTCATACACATGCTCTCATACATACACGCACACTCTCACAAATGTGCATGCTCTCATCTACTCATACAATCACACACGTTCGACACATGCTCACACACATTCATCTCGCGCACACACACAGTCTCACATACACATGGTCACACACGCACACCTGCTCTTACACATGTACATCCTCTCACACATTCATACACATATGATCATACATATCCACTTGCTCTCTCATGCACATAGTCACACACATACACACACGGTCTCACACTCATAGTCACACACGCACTCATACATACACACCCCTGCTTACACACACACACACACACACACACACACACACTTGTACACCCCTCTCTGGCATGTGAACTCTGTATCCAGT
Organism: Bettongia penicillata ogilbyi; assembly: GCA_023548195.1. Taxonomy (NCBI): domain Eukaryota; kingdom Metazoa; phylum Chordata; class Mammalia; order Diprotodontia; family Potoroidae; genus Bettongia; species Bettongia penicillata. The sequence goes on from JAJHZJ010000438.1 coordinate 463,477, forward strand.
TCTCTCCCTCGGTTTATCAGGGCTTCCTCAATTTCACCCTGGGGACTCAAAGGAGGAAGCATTTGGAAAAGATGAGCAAGGCATCTGAGCCCTTTCCCACACGCTATTTCCTAAAATACGAAACTTTGAAGTCAGATCACTGGGGATGTTCCGCCACCCGCAGCCTGTGGGAGTTATCAAAGTACCGCCCCACCAGCTGCTCTCTTCAGGAGCCCATGGCAGCTCCCAAGCCAACAGTGGGCATCTTTGGCCTGGCCCCAACCCAGCTCTCCGATCTTCTCTGTTCCTGGGAGTAGCGGGCCTGTAATGCATACCACTTAAGCTAAGGCAAACCCTTGGCTTGGGAACAGCCTCTGCTTCTCCTGACTCCTTTAGGGGGAATAGGAACCCACCACCACCACAGCTTCAAGGAGCACAGAGGTCTAGATTTAGAGCTGAGAAGGATGCATCCTAAAGTCATCAAATCCGAACCCAATCAGGTTAGGACAGAGGTGGGGAACCTGCAACCTCAAGGCTACATGTGCAGAGGCCCTCAAGTGCAGCCCTCTGACTGAATCCAAACTTCACAGAACAAATCCCCTTAAGAAAACTTGGACTCAAGTCAACAAAAAGCTGAGCCTAAGGACCTAGAAAGCCATGTGTGGCCTTGAGGCTGCAGGTTCCCCACCCCTGGGTTAGGATAAAGTTCAGATTCATGTCCTCCAAATCCAAATCCTTCTCCCTTATAGTAAATTGTAGTATGACTGCTCTTCCCCCTACTTTCAGGTCACAGACACCAGCCTCAGACCTATCCACTAGGTTGCCTCAGTGGTAACAGTTGTAGTTATGAAAACCAAGAGGCAATACTAGAAGGAGGAATAATATAAGAAAATGGCTAGTGCCACCCCCTGCCTGCCCCTTGGTGGTTCAGACGACATACTCACTGGCGAGGGAAGAAAGAGAAATTGGAGTTGTCGGTAAGGGGAACTGACTTTCTCTTCCGCTTACCTCCTGGAATGAAAACCTGGGGGAAGGGTCTCCAGTTTCAATGACTCTCTCATTCCTTCAGTTGGAAATTTTATCCAGGGGCAATAAAAGATGGCAGTTGCAATATCTTCTCAGTGGTGACATGTGATAGGAGTGCTCACAGTTCATCAAGCAAAGGAAATGCCAGACATGCCTTCCCCAACAACTTGGTTGGGGGGCAGGTGGTAAAGAGGGCACAGCTTTATTGCTTTCATGGTAAGAGGTTCATAGATTTAGAGCTGGAAGCAACCTTGGAGGCTATCAAGTATAATCCCTTCATTTTAGAGCTGAGGAAACTGAGGCACAGAGGTTAAGTAACTTGCCCAGGGTTACACAACCAGTAAAAGTCTTAGACAGGATTTGAACCTCAGTCTTCCGGACTCCAGGTCCACCACTCTGCATATCAAACCATCCTGCCACTGACTGCACAGAGGTCTGGGCCCACACAAACTTCTGTGCAGAAAAAAAATGGGAATTGTGACTTCACAATGAATGCTGGAGACCCTTTGGCTAGAACTCAGTTCTCTTTGCTGATACACATCCTCTCTATCCCCTCCCCAACGTACTAACTGTGGCATAACAACAGCTATTAACTGTTTTTAATCATACTAAAACAACTATGTGTGACCAGGTTTGATGTTTGAAGAGGCAGCTGGGTCTTTGAAAACTCTTCATCATCAGTACTTGGTTTCTTGATAGTAAAGGAAGGTTGCATTTTTCAATTCACTGAGTGGTTTGGTTTGGTTTTGCCAGTACACATTTACTCTTTCCCCAAAGGCAGCCACCACCACTACCAACCCACCTATACAGGATGAGTACAGAGTTAACATTTGATGATGATGACTGCAAACTGTCAATCTTGCCTACTCCCAATTCCCCAACTTTGGTTAATCTCCAGTACTCTACACCAGTACTTACCCATGGTATAGCAGGGACCTTGGGTTCTCAAAGGCATTAACAGCAGAATACAAGCTTTACTATGCTGAAAAGGCTTCAAGTCTGACCCTGGAAGTAGACCAAGTCTACTTTTGAAAGGACCAACCTAAGAATGGAGAAGGACATCACCAACAGGCTAACCACTTAGTAAGAAACTCTTCGACCATGACAACCCAAGAAAGAAAAATATACAAAATAGACTTTAGTCCTTTGCAATATTTTTCCACTTGTGCAGTGATGGAAACAGAGTGCTATCGAAAGGAAGCACAGGGTGCTAAGACTCAGTCTTTAGACTATCTATAAACTTTTAACTTGGTTGTTGATAATCTAAATCAAGCAAGCCAGCAGCATATTTTTGTACAGGCTAAGCTAAGAATGGTTTTGACTTTTTTAAATAAAATTATATTGTGTTTAAAAATAGCAAAAAACATCACTTAGTTCTCAAGCTCTTAGCTTGAGAACCATAGTTTGCTCTAAATTGAGATCTATGCTTTCTCATCATCTAGTATAACCAGTGCACATGCCACTGTGGGAACCAAATTATAGCCATCTTAACCTTCTTGTTATAAATGAAACCAGAAGAAAGAGGGAAGTTGTAGCTAAATGGCACAATGGTCTCCTCCTTGGAGTGACAAAAACAAAAAGTTAGCCAAGTCACTTTTATCATATATTCAAGGATAACAGGAAACGTCATTCTGCAGGACTAGCAAAGTCCACCATGAAAAGAATTTCAATGTATGTACAAAATCTGTTGCCAATGATGAAATAGAGTTCTCCAAAGAACTTGATAAGGTTCTTCAAATTAAATCAATATATACACTTGTATACTCAATGACCTCAGTAGAAATGTGGGAACAAGTGAGGATATAGCAAAACATGGATGTAAAATACTGATTGGAATAAGGAATGAGAGGGTTCATAGATTTTTTTAACTATACAGAAGCTTCATGCCTATATACCATGAATATTTTCTTCTAGAAAGTATCAGAAGACACTGGACATAGCAAGTACTCAATAGCATCACCAAAAAATGAAATTGATATTCTAACAGACAGGAGATGACTTGTTACTGACATGGGAGTCCTTCTCAAAGCAGCTGTCACTGTACAGTCAGACCACTGACTTGTCAGATTCAAGACCAAACTTGGTACATAACCAGAGGAAAGGTGGACGAGATATGATATACAATTAAAACAACAGCAAAACACACAGTGACTACATACAAAAGTTTAACCAGTGTTAATAGGTTGCCATAACAAGGAAATCAAAGGAGTCTAAAAATTACTACAGTTTGCAATAGACACTCAAGCGACAGACAGAATGATATGGCACTCAATAGCAATACATAATTAAAATATATACTTATCCCTTCTACATCATGACTTTCCCCGTCATGCTTTCTTTTTTTAATTTTTTTTTAAATTTTTTTAATATAAATTTATTTATTTAACTTTTTACATTCATTTTCACAAAATTTTGGGTTCCAAATTTTCTCCCCATTTCTCCCCTCCCCTACCCCAATACACCGAACATTCTAATTTTCCCTATCACCAATCTGCCCTCTCTTCTATCATCCCTCCCTTCTCTTGTCCCCATCTTCTCTTTTGTCCTGTAGGGCCAGATGACTTTCTATTCCCCATTACCTGCATTTCTTATTTCCTAGTAGCAACAACAATACTAAAGAGTTGTTCCTAAAACTTTTGAGTTCCAAATTCTCCCCATCCCTCCCTCCCCACCCATTCCCTTTGGGAAGGCAGGCAATTAAATATAGGCCATATATGTGTAGTTTTGCAAATGAATTCAATAATAGTCATATTGTGTAAGACTAACTATATTTCCCTCCATCCTATCCTGCCCCCCATTGTTTCTATTCCATCTTTTGATCCTGTCCCTCCCCAAGAGTGTTGACTTCAAATTGCTCCCTCCTCCCATTGCCCTCCCTTCCATCATCCCTCCCAACCCTGCTTATCTCCTTCTCCCCCACTTTCCTGTATTGTAAGATAGGTTTTCATCCCAAAATGAGTGTGCATTTTATTCCTTCCTTTAGTTGAATGTGATGAGGGTACACTCCATGGTTTTTTTCTCAGCTCTCCTCTTTTTTGCTCCACTAAAAAGTCTCCTGCTTGCCTCTTGAATGAGAGATAATTTACCCCATTCCATTTCACCCTCTTTCCTCCCACTACATTTCTCTCTCACTGTTTACCTTAATTTCTTTTAAGATATGGTCCCATCCTATTCAATTCACTCTGTGCTCTCTGTCTCTGTGTGTGCATGCATGTGTGTATGTGCATGTGCATGCACACGTGTACATGTGTGTGTGTGCGTGTGTGTGTGGTCCCACCAACTACCCAGATACTGAAAAGTTTTAAGAGTTACAAATATTGTCTTTCCATATAGGAATGTAAACAGTTCACCTTTGGTAAGTCCCTTATGACTTCTCTTTGCTGTTTAGTTTTTCATGCTTCTTCTCATTCTTGTGTTTGAAAGTCAAATTTTCTTTTCAGGTCTGGTCTTTTCATCAAGAATGCTTGAAAGTCCTCTGTTTCATTGAAAGACCATATTTTCCCCTTAAGTATTATACTCATTTTTGCTGGGTAGGTGATTCTTGGTTTGAGTCCTAGTTCCTTTGACTTCTGGAATATCCTATTCCACGCCCTTCGATCTCTTAATATAGAAGCTGCTAGATCTTACGTTATCCTGATTGTATTTCCACAATACTGGAATTGTTTCTTTCTAGCTGCTTGCAATATTTTCTCCTTGACCTGGGAATTCTGGAATTTGGCCACAATGTTCCTAGGAGTTTCTCTTTTTGGATCTCTTTCAGGCGGTGATTGATGGATTCCTTCAATACTTATTTTGCCCTCTGGTTCTAGAATATCAGGGCAGTTTTCCTTGATAATTTCATGAAAGATGATGTCTAGGCTCTTGTTTTGATCATGGCTTTCAGGTAGTCCCATAGTTTTTAAATTGTCTCTCCTGGATCTATTTTCCAGGTCAGTAGTTTTTCCAATGAGATATTTCACATTCTCTTCCATTTTTTCATTCTTTTGGTTTTGTTTTGTGATTTCTTGGTTTCTCAGAAAGTCATTAGCCTCCATCTGTTCCATTCTCATTTTGAGAGAACTATTTTCTTCAGTGAGCTTTTGAACCTCTTTTTCCATTTGGCTCATTCTGCTTTTGAAAACATTCTTCTCCTCATTGGCTTTTTAAACCTCTTTTGCCAATTGAGTTAGCCTGTTTTTCAAGGTGTTATTTTCTTCAGCATTTTTTGGGGGTCTCCTTTACCAAGGTATTGACCCGTTTTTCATGCTTTTCTTGCATCTCTCTCATTTCTCTTCCCAGTTTTTCCTCCACCTGTCTAACTTGATTTTGAAAATCCTTTTTGAGCTCTTCCAAGGCCTGAGCCCACCGGACATCCCCCTGGGATGTCTGGGATACAGAGGCCCTGACCTTCACGTCTTTCCCTGATGGCAAGCATTGTACTTCCTCATAAATGAAAGGAGAAAGAAACATCTGTTCCCCAAGAAAGTAGCTTTCTATGATCTTATTTTTCTTCCCTTTTCTGGGCATTTTCCCAGCCAGTTACTTGACTTCTGAGATTCCTCTGCACCCCCGCCTAGATCTGCCCAGCTAGTGCTTGGGGTCTGATAGTCAAATGCTGCTCCCCAGCCTCAGGGCCTTCAGCAGCAGGTGGGGCTGCTATTCGATGTGAGCTTAAGTTCTGGTGCTGGGGTTGGGGCAGGGCTCCTCCCAGGCTCAGTTCCCTCAGGGGGTTTATGCAGAGACCTTCAGTAATGGAGTGGAGCTCCTGCCTGCTCCAGGAGTCCTGGGCCGCCACCACTGCCTCTGCCGCCACCTCCAACACTGCCTCCTGATGGTGCCCGAGTCACGGAGACACCCCACTCCCCTCTCGGGCAGCCCAGAAGTCTCTCTCACTGACCTGTAGCACCTGTGGGTGGAGGGACCTTCGCAGCCGCCGGAGATTCCGTCCCTGAAACCTGCTCGGATCTGCTCCTCTGGGTCCACATGGCCAGGGCAGTGCCGGGGTGGGCTCAGCTGTCCAGTGCACGACGGACCCCTGGGGACGGCTTTCCAGGGCTCTCTGGAACGGCAATCTCTTCCACTGTGTTTCTGCGTGGCTTGAACTGCTCCAGAATTTGTGGGCAGTTCTTTTTACAGTAAATTTATGGGCTGTGGGTTCGGAGCTAGCTTACGTGAGTCTTTCTACTCCACCATCTTGGCTCCTCCCCCCCCCGTCGTGCTTTCAATATATTGTGAGTGGGCACAAGAAATTAAATGGGAATTTGGGGGAGTTTTGTGGAAGCAAAGACCCAAAGGACAACAGACAGAGCCTACGACCAAATACTTAGCCCAAATTTTACAATGAGGTACTGTAAACACCCCATAAAAGAAAGATAAAAAAAAAAAAAAAAAAAAAAAAAAAAAACTTCTTCTCTGATACAAAGGCAGGGTCAGAAAATTTTACTTGTATTTTACAGATCATGGGGGTGCCCCTAACCCCTACAATGTGGAAAGGATAACTGTAAATTCAGTTAGGAACTTGCGTCTCCATTGTTACAAAGGGATGCTAGCAGTATCTCCTCATAAAAGAGAGAGGCAGTGGATGGTAAAAACCAGTTTAAAGGCAGCTTGGCAAGAGACCAAAATAAGCAGTTTTCCCAAGGTCATGTGGGAGTGAAAAGGGAAGACAGCAAATTAGAAAATGTAAATGGACTGCAAAGATTTTTTTAATGACCAGTTTTTCACCATTAAGGACAATAAAGCTGCCACAGTTGGTTTCTACCTGCCACATGGTGTGTTCGTCCTTCATTGCCAAAGAAGACCATGCCATCAGAGAAATAATGACATGACTTGCACTTGACTTTTGTTTTTAGAGTGAGGGAGGGCTATGCAGGTCACCAGCCTCACTTCTCCTCCAGAGCCATCTGAATCCAGTGACCAGATATTTATTAGGATGACTGGAGATGGCCCAGGATGAAGCAGTTGGGGTTAAGTGACTTGTCACACAGCTAGTGAGTGTCAAGTGTCTGAGGGGAGATTTGAACTACTGTGCTACTGAGCTCCCCCCCCCCCGGCACATAGTAGGAGTTTAATAAATGCTCAATTGATTATTCAAAAAAAAAAGTTTATGAACTTCTTGTGATAATTGGGCTAAGGACCAGAGCTATGATTTCATTTTTATGAGGGATGTGGATCCACACCTTCTCTTAGACTTAGGAGCTTAGAGAGTTTTTAGCCTAGAGCAGATAAAGGCACGGGGTACCAGATTAAAAATGTAATTGAGAAATAACAATTTAAAAAAGAAAATAAAAATACAATAGGACATAGACAATGTTAATATATGGCTTTTCAAGTGAGTATGTACCAGCAGGAATTCTCAAGCATGGTTTAGTTTCTACCTGAATTTGACAGCACTGGCACTGAGCAGCTAAGTGACCTTCCCAGGGTTACATAGTCAGTATGTCAGTGGTAAAATCTGAACCCAGGTCATCCTAGCTTTTAGGCAGCTCTCTATTCACAATGCCAACCTGCCTCTGATGGGAAAATATGAAACTCAAAGATGAAAGAGCAGAAATTATTTTGATGGATAATGTACTCTTGAGTACATTAACCCTTTATTCAGAGTGACCAACTTGGCCTTGAACTGACTTTTGTTTTCTTCACACAGCATACCAGTGTCTTTCCAGGCTCCAACCCGCCAGGACTTTCTGATGAGCCTCAGTCTAATTCACCTTCTCCAAGCTACATGTGGTCCTCCAACGAGCCACCACAGTACTCCCCACCGTATTATTCACCTTTTGAAAAGCCGCCTCCATATAGTCCATGATGAAGAATTCCTGCCCACCACTGAGATCATGGATGTCTGTTATGGTAGCATTGGCTGAGTTTAAGGTGTGATCCTTCCACCGTGTTTGCAGTTTCATGATTTGCCTGCCTGGGCAGGGGAGGGTGATGCTTATTATTTATCAGTGCAGAAGAGGGGGTGACCAGGTGAAACCCACTACTTCTCTCCATTTAAGTGAGATCAGCTCACCTTCTCCCTGCAAGCATGCTGGGGATTCCACATAGCAAGGACTTGGTATGCTGCATCTTCTACCTTCCCATTCCACCTGCATTCAGCAGTAGCCAAATTACCATTTTTCATTTTATACAAGTTGGCTGTAGCCTTCAGCCACCTGGCCCCTTAGTTGAAACATCTTTACCTTCAACCAGTCAGGCCCCAAGGAAGTCCCCAGCTGATGGGGCCCCACCAGAGTAATTCCACTCTCCTGAGTGATACAAAAATTCACCTCAGTTCTCATTATTGGTACCTCTCAAAGGGAAAAGTGCAATAGTTCCTCCCCTTCCTTTAGTGGGGAATCAGAATTTGTTCACATACCACTCAAACATACATGTGAGGTTTTTCACAAGTGGATCTTACAACCTGTGGATGTTACACATTTTGCTTCAGTGAAAAATATACTTGCTGGAAGTACACATCTTACTTAGATACAATTCTGTATATTCTTGTTAGTGCTGGATTATCTTGGATTATTAGTGATTTATTGTGATCTCTGTGGCTATTTAATCTTCTACAATAACTGGGCTGGTTGAGCATTCTAACAAACTTCACACATTCTGCAAAATAGCAATGAAATCATTCCACCATGTCAGGCTCCTGCCTGACTCCTGTAAAAACTGCGACATCGTCATCTCGCTCGATTTCTAAGTATTACAGTAGATTTAAAGTGTCTGAGCAGCTTTTAAAAAGTATTCCAAGCTTTAAACCATACTAGTGAAGTTCAAATAATAGATATGTATATGGTGCTTACAGCTTTACATACATAATGGTTTGATCCTCATAACACCCAAGGTGAGACTGACTCCCACGACAAAATTTAACACCTAGTCCTCCACCAAATACAGACTTTCAGTGCAATTAAACTACTGCAAAAAAAAAAAGAAAAAAAAAAGAAAAAGAGAATACCTGCCCCAGCCTTCAAGCTTTTATTCTAATTGGGGGACTCAGCCTATGAAGAGACAAGTAAATACTACGTGAGAAAAAAGCGCTAAAGGAACAATTTGATAATCCTACATTTGGGTATTTATTATAAAATAGAGGGGCCAAAGAAAAAATTGGATCCTTTGGCAAACAGGTCACTTTTTCCCCAATTTGACAAATGATCAATATTAATACAGCAAGCTAGGGTCTAGAGGTAGTAGACAGGTGCTGGTTATCCAAACAAACAGATATTTGTAGACACCTAGCTGCAGGATTCCTTAATGCCTTTAAAATGCACTCAATTTGCTCAGTGCATCTCTTTGAAAAACAATATTAGTATCATGAGTTTTGTCATCCAGATTTAGGGTCTGAAAAACAATAATTCTTAACAAAATTGCTATTTATTTTTCTGCAAATCTGAGCATGAGAGGGGGAAAAGGGGATTCCATTGAATTCTACATAGAGATTATCATGATTTGTCTTGCTACTCTAAGTATGATATTAACTTGTTATATATTATCAGTGGCATTTTATGTTTATACTTTCCTTTAGCTTTAATGAGTATTTAATTTTGAAAATATACAAAATTACTCTATACCATCACATTTCTGCACACCAAAGTATTAAGATTATAAGATCTCATTTCTATGTATCTTACTTTCCAAAATAACTGGAAAATAATGCATTATGGATTTTGTAATAATTAGTTTGAGCAGCTTTATCAGTATTTATATTATACTAAACTATATATATATATATAAAGTACATGTTATCATAAGAAATATCAATATTATCTTAATTTAGCAAAATATTTGCAGTAATGAAGGAATGTTTCCAAAATATGTATTTTGATTGCATTTTGTAATATTTAATGCCTTATTCATAATTCTATATTAAAGTGCTAAACAAGGCATGAAAATATAAACTATTAATCCAGAATCTGTATAGTGTTGCTTAAAACCTGTATCACTGCCATGTTTGAAACTGATTGCTTTTGTGATGTTTCTGATTAATTCAACTATCCTTTCCTTTCACCCTTAAAAGAAATTAAAAATATGAATATTCACTTTGTCTTTCTCATGTTTTTAACTTAAATGTAACTTGCCTAAAACTGTAGATTTTCACTTTTCTGTAGGGGTCACAGAAGGCACATAAGATGGGATCAACCAATCCAACAGGATAAACAAAGCAATCCTATCAGTTTTGCCAAGGTGTCAACAGAAATACCTATCTGATACTCAGACAAGTTTGAGACCTGGGACGCAGTGGCTCATTTCCACCTTACATTGTTGCTTATGAATTTTTAAGAGGTGTCCTTTGCAGTGTACAGCAAAAGTACCAAATTTAGTCTAGCTGTGTAATCAGTGCCGAAGGAACCTCTAAGACCAAGCTGCAGGTTGGTAAAGGGAATTTACTTACTGGGAGTTCCCTACGTTAATGGAATCACAAATCTGGTCCAAAGTTTAAAGAGAAAGGGGGCAGGTGTCCAACAGAAATGTAGCTCTGACATACAGCTGCCAAAATGGAAAATATAAATATGGAAGAAATTTTAACTTTATATCTTTTCACTGTTTGGTGAAGGAAAACAAACATACTTGTCCTTGAACATGTTCTCTAAAAAGTATTACTCTGCTTTTTCAATCTAGTTGGGCAACTTTTTTTGAAACCCATGTGTGTATGATGTGTGCCCAAGGAGAGGGCCTCCCTACCACACCCAACATACCTATGACTACATATGTATTGCCCTAAAATAAGTGATTTTTAGGTGAGAAATTAATCATAATTCTATAAGATGATCTTCTGAAATAAAGACAGTTGACAGTCAGAATTAAAACTTTTTTTATTTCTGCCATAGAAAGCTTCTAGCAACTAACAGCAAGAATTACTGGTTAAAATTTAAAGCACAACTTTAAAAAGTAAAAGACTGTACGAGTGTATATATACACATTACAGTGTCTTTAAAAATAAACAGCAGACAGTTTTGATTCTGAGCCACGGAAATCAAAGCTCTTAAGACAACATACATTTTTATCAGCTCTCGGATCTTGATAACAGTCATGCCTTAATAACAGCAGAAAATAAATATGCAGCCTCGAACATGTTATGTTGCTCTTTGCTATACAGGAAAGATGTAGTAGTTTCCCTTAGTGACAGGGTGGAGGATATTCACCACTAAAATCATTATGAACATTGAGAAGTATTTTTAAATGATTCTTGCAAGTTTGCTATGGCATTTTTTCCCCCTGATTTTGCTAAGACTTTAAGCGTTGTCAAATTGTGAGACTGTTTTGAATGAGAGTACTGTTTCAAAGCGTTAACATCGGCTAATATTTACAGGAAATTTAGTATTAAGACCAAAAGGGAAAAGCTAGCTTAACAACCAAAAAAATAGTAAGTGCAATAGGCTGAGATCTAAAGGCCAACAGGCCCCATAAAAAATAACAAATGGGGGCCTTGACACATTTTTAATCCAATAAATACTACAAGTGAAGGGTTTTATTCCCCCTAAAAGTTTTTCTTATGCGCTCTGGACTTTGGATATTGAAATCACTCCTAGGAAAACTGAAGACCCTGAGACACATGCAAGTAAGAGTCTTCTGGCAGAAATACAATTTAATGTTAATTTTTCCAGTTTTCCTCCAAACCCCTGCTCCCCTCTAGCCCTCAAAAAGTGACTTCTAGTAGGCATAGAGTTTAAATTTAAGGACCAGGACTTCAATAGGGCACATTCAGCAGCAAATAATTACATCCACTTCATTCTGAATAAAGAATTGGAGTGGTACAAGAAATCCCCCATTTTCACAACAGATTCGTAAAACTTACCAAGCGTTAGCATGACAAAATGTGTCTATGTGTTTAACTGCACATGGGCCATTAAGTCTGAAAGGTCTGAAAACTATGCTGGTATAGGTATTGTTCACACTCATAATAACTGCGTTTAACTGATGAAGTATATTAATGGAACGAACAAAATTCAACATGAACATTTTTCAAAGCAAGTACACTCTTATGACCAAAGAGGACCATGACATCCAGATGGACTTTCAGTTGATTTTATAACATCATTAACATCTATACACAAACTCTACTACTGAGGTTTCTGGTAGCAGAGTCTTAAATTAAAAGCTACTTCCCAATTTAAAAAAAAAAGGTTAATTTACAAAATGATAATGATTTGAAAAATCTATTCACACACAGGACAGAAAACATATGCACAGCATACACCTGGGTAGGCAAAGAATGACTTATGTTTTGTTCTCCTTTTATTACAAATACTGATTTCTGGTACCTTTGTAGCTTTAGAAGCTTTAAAATCATTATCGTCAAATCTAATTCATCTCGGCAACAATGACATAGGCATGAAAACTTATAATTAAAGCTTTAAGCTTAAAAAAGTTATTTCTTATAATACATAAAAAATCTTTTAAACTGTCAGATAAGAAATATTTAATGAAAGGTTACAAATAACTATTACTATGCACAACTTTTTCATATCTATTAACTTTTTTTGTATTTTTTAGATTTTTTTCTTTTTGCAAATCATTTACAGAAATTCAACAGGTTGACTTAGAAATGCTAAGTGAAGTATTTGTGCTTGCTCACTTTACTAACCGTTCCAATGAGAATATCCTATTGGTGCACCACTTTGAAGGTGACACACAGGCCAGTAGGCCGATGTGATTCCATGCAGAGTTCCTGAATGCTGTAGAATCACAGTGGTTTGCAGATAGAATGGAGCAAAGCATACCTTAGAATACATTAAAAGCTAAAATTTTTCTTTGAGAGAGAAAAAAAACATCAATTGCTTCAAATGAAAACTTCCTACTAAAAAATTCTAGGTTTAAGAATTTACATTAAAGGATTCCTCCCCCCAAACCATAGAGTTTAGTTATTTTTATAGTTTTATGCATATTTGCAAGCCCATGATACAGCCTTCAGATTGAAAAGTAAAAGTAACATTACATAAATCTGGGCACATTAGTCATGAGCAAATCAACAACTAGTTTCTAACTTCATTCTGTGTCTGAAGTTGACAGCTCTTGACAATTTCCTAACAAAAATATCACTGTGCGGGAATTTTCCTTTTTCTCCATTCCATACCACTCAGATCTTAGTCCATCAAGATTCCCTCCACATATCCCATGTGGCAAAGGGATAAAAGTGGACCGGCTATTGGTCTCTCTAGGCACATGGCCAGACAGAAGTCAAGCTTGTTCTGATGAGCCCAATTCTACCATGTTCCAGATGACAAGCTTATGAAAAAGGACAGTTTTTAACTATCCAGATGGAAGTTTAACAATCCATTTGGATCAGAGCAATATGGCACCACTGGACCCAAAGTATGCCATCCAAGTGGGCAGGATAGTTATTTTGAACCTTTTCAAAATGACTTTCAAAGCTGCTGGATAGTTTTATGTCATACACATTAGACAACACAAAAACCGTAGACTTATTGTTCAAATGCTTTTGCAGAAATCAGCAGTAAAGTGCTATACATAAGAGAAAATTCATAAAATAGGTTCAATTTTTCAGGTATGCCAATAATACCTATCAGAGAGGAGTAACTGCTTCCCTTTTTATACCATTAATTCATCTTTAAAAACCAAAGAATAAACAAAAAGCCTCAAAAATAAACTAATGAACAGCTCTCCCTGGAGATAACTCCCTCAATTAATATTCAAGTAAAATTTCAGATAAATTTGCTCCTATCAATTTCCCATAACTAAAAATAATGCAAATAGAAACTACTTTCGGATGATTTTGAAGGATTAATTAACTTGCTTTCGCTCCAAATTATTTTATAAGTGTTAACTAGTCTTTTGAAACCATTGCCCCGACACAAACTCAGGTTTGTTTGGTTTTTTTCCAAAGCAATTCAGTAAGATTCTGGTATTATAAATTCAAACTCTGTGCTGCCATCTGTTACATTCTGTTTAAACATTGAATCATTTCCCTGTTGAATAAAGATATCATCCCAAGTCATTGGCTTGTTCTGGGGAGTAGATGTGGCAGTCCCTTCTGAAGGTTCTTTCCCACCATCAACCTTATACACAATTCCATCTTCCTTTATTACAGGTATACTCCTAGGCCGATCAGTTAGGTAAGCATATTGCCTGATCTGCAGAGACCTACATGGATGTAGGCGATATAGCTTGGTGTCACCAGAAGGGTCCTGACTATGAACTGACTTTATATGTGAAGACATAAACTGGTAGTTGATGAAAGATTTGCCACACGCCAAACACTGATACCGCCGCTCTCCAGTATGATGAATCTCATGTTTGGTGCGGTATTCTGCAAGGGGAAACACCTTCTCACAGTAACGACATGGATACTTCTTCTCCCAAGAATGAATGTTAAAATGTCTCCGCAAACTTGTCAGACAGACATAAGATCTTTTGCATACAATACAAATATAATACACCCTCCCATCTACAATTAATTCATAGTGATCATCATGTTTGACTTTCACGCGCTTGTTCGAAGGCTCATCACCAGATGTTTTTGGGACCTCACTATCACGCTTGGCCTCTTTCTCATCAGGGTCATCTTTGACAGGAATCACAATGTCATATGTGTCTTCCCCAATATTTGCATAAACTTTACAACCAGTAGATAAGCCTTCAATTTCAGTAGCTGTATCTAGCGTAATGATCTTCTGACCCTCCATCACATGCCTTGCACCCCGACCTGAATCTTTACTGCTTTCAGTAATGACATTTGAAATTTTTAAAGAGCCAGAGAGTGGTTCTTGATGAAAAAGAGAGATCTGCTTTGACTGGACTATAGAGCCATTAAAAGAAGCATCTGGCTGGGGGAGCAAAGATGGATTACTGACTCCTGAGTCTGGACTAGAACTAATAGTGTCATCATCATCATCTATAATCTCTGCTTCCACTTCTACATTAGCCCTACGTTTAGGTAAAGCCATGGTGTTATTTGGTGCCTGCTGATGATTCTGTACAAGTAAATTAACTGAAGGAGACACCTGACTAGGATGTGAAGAACTTGGTAGGGAGTTAAGAGATGGCTGATTTAACAAAATGATGTTGGGAGTCAGATGCTTTGGGGCTGAAGACTTAAGTGTTTCTTCACTATTTCGGGATTGGCTTGGGCCCATCTGGTTCACAGAAGTAGCAAGCGTCTGAAGTGGCTTATTTATTAGAGGGGGCGAGCTACTGGTGCCACAAGCCTTATCTGCATAGGCAACAGGCCCAGGGTCGGGCTGGACTTGTGCCACTGTATTACCACCTGGCAAAGTCTCTTTGGAAGATAAAACTTCAGAGCAAAAAATGACATCATCGTCTTCATCAGAATCAGTACCAATTTTTTTTGTCTCATAATCTTCAGCACATAAAGAAAAAGTCTCAGTGATAACAGGCATCATAGTCACCCCAGCATCAGACCCTTCATTTTCTGCCTTCTGCACTTGAAGATCCTTTTCATCTGCACCAGGAGGTAAGGTATCACTATCTGGCTTTATTGCACCTGAGATACTTTTAACCTGTGACAAAGGTACACCAAGTTCTGCAATAAACTTAACTCCTAACAACTGACCCGACTTAATTAATTCATCAAGTAGATCTGATCTAATACGCATAAGTTTAGAACTATAAATATAGTTGAGAATTTCTGCAAAAATCTCTGCCCTTATAAAGTTTAGTTCAACTACTTGCCCAGCAACTGCAAAAAGCTGGTGGAAGTAAGTACTTGATGCAGACAGAATATTCCGATGGGCCCGGAATTTTCGATCTTCCACAATCACAGTGACATCACAGAACAGGCCATGGTCTCGTTGCTCATTCAAGGAGTTCAGTAAATTGCCAGAGTACTGAGTGTCAGTGGCAGAAATAAGCTTTCTGTTCTCCATGCCTACAGGGAGAAAAAAGGAAAAAGCAGAGAAAGAAGGAGGAGAAGGAAGAAAACAAAAGCATTTTACTATTTAAAAATTTAACATATAATTGCAGCACCTGTATGCAGCTCCTTCTAGTTTCAACCCATGGAGATTGTATAGTCATAAGAATAATGGACTGGGGGCAGAGTCAAGATGGCAGAGTAGAAGGATGCACCTCTAGAAGCTCTCCTCCCAAATCCTATAAAATACCTGTAAAAAAATGACTCTCAACAAATTCTAGAGCAGCAGACGCCACAAAAAGACAGAGTGAAAGAGTCCAAGGTAGCCTGGAAGGCTGACAGGAAAAGTCTATCGCACCAGGCGTGGAGTAGAGCGCAGCACAGCATGAGCTGCGCTGTGGCAAGGACAGGACTGAAGCGGGCTTCAAGGCTTCACCTACAGTAGCTGCAGGTCCCAGATTCCTCAAATCACAAATGCCAAAGACAGCCTCAAAGGTAGGTAAGAAACCTCTTTCACTTGGGTGAGCAGCAGTGTAGTCCCAGCCTCAGGCAGCAGCACTGACTTCCATTGTTGGAGCCCTGGCCTAAAGCCCCTGGGATAACTGAGCAGGTGATCTAGATCTCAGCTCTGAGTAGTGGCCCGTGGCTGGGGGGGAGGGGCCGGGCAAGGAGGGAGGAGGACTGCTGGCTGGCTTGGTGGAGACTCTGGAGAGGAAATCCTGCTCCCAGACCAGAGCACAGGCCAGGAGAGGAATAAACTCCTCTCCCTTGATTGTGGCACCTTGGAGGAACTGAGAACTTACAGGTCCCCAGAGTATACCCTCCACATGACAAAGAACTCAAAAGTCAAGTAACTGGCTGGGAAAATGCCCAAAAAAGAGAAAAAGAATAAGATAATAGAAGGTTACTTTATTGGTGAACAGATATCTTCTCCAATCCTTTCAGATGAGGAAGAAAAATGCTTACCATCAGGGAAAGACATAAAAGTCAAGGCTTCTGTATCCCAAATATCCAAAATAAGTATTCAGTGGTCTCAGGCCATGGAAGATCTCAAAAAGGATTTTGAAAATCAAGTAAGAGAGGTGGAGGAAAAATTGGGAAGACAAATGAGAGCAGTGCAAGAAAATCATGAAAGGCAAGTCAACAGCTTGCTAAAGGAGACCCAAAAAAAATACTGAAGAAAATAACACCTTTAAAAATAGGCTAATTCAAATGGCAAAAGATGTCCAAAAAGCCAATGAGGAGAAGAAGGCTTTAAAAAGCACAATTAGCCAAATGGAAAAGGAGGTTCAAAGGTCACTGAAGAAAATGGTTCTTTAAAAATGAGAATGGAGCTGAGGGAAACTAACAACTTTATGATAAGCCAAGAAATTACAAAACAAAACCAAAAGAATGAAAAAATAGAAGATAATGTGAAATATCTCATTGGAAAAATAACTGGCCTGGAAAATAGATCCAGGAGAGATAATTTAAAAATTATGGGATTACCTGAAAGCCAGGATCAAAAAAACAGCCTAGACATTATCTTTCATGAAATTATCAAGGAAAACTGCTCTGATATTTTAGAACCAGAGGGCAAAATAAATATTGAAAGAATCCACCAACCACCTCCTGAAAGAGATACTAAAAGAGAAACTCCTAGGAATATTGTGGCCAAATTTCAGAGTACCCAGGTCAAGGAGACCTGCTTTCTGCAAGCATCCAGAAAGTAACAATTTGAGTACTGTGGAAATACAATCAGGATAACACAGGATCTGGCAGTTTCTACATTAAGGGGCCACAGGGCTTGGAATATGATATTCCAGAAATCAAAGGAACTAGGATTAAAACCAAAAATCACCTACCCAGTAAAACAGAGTATAATACTTCAGGGGAAAAATTGGTCATTCAATGAAATAGAGGACTTTCAAGCATTCTTGAGGAAAAGATCAAAGTTGAATAGAAAATTTGACTTTCAAACACAAGAATCAAGAGAAGCATGAAAAGGCAAACAGGAAAGAGAAATCATAAGGGATTTACTAAAGCTGAACTGTTCACATTCCTACATGGAAAGATAATATATGTAACTCTTGAAACTTTTCTCAGTATTTGGGTAGTTGGAGGGATTATACACACACACATACACACACACACACACACATATATATATATACACACATACACACACATACAGACAGAAGGCATGGGGTGTGTTGAAAAGGAAGGGATGAATTCTAAATAAATAAAATTAAGGGGTAAGAGAGGAATATACTGAGAGTAGAAAGGGAGAAATGGAATGGGGCAAATTATCTCATAAAAAATGCAAGAAAAAGCTTTTTCAATGAAGGAGAAAAGGGGGAGGTGAGAATGAAAAAGTGAAACTCTCATCACGTTTGGTTTAAGGAGGGAATAACATGCACACTCAATTTGGTATGAAAATCTATCTTACACTACAGGAAAGTAGGGGAGAATGGCATAAGTGGGGTGTAGGTGGATGACAGGAGGGAGGGCAAATGAGAGGAGGGAGGTAATTAGAAGTAAACACTTTTGGGGAGGGACAAGGTCAAAAGAGAGAATAGAATAAATGGGGGGGCAGGATAGGATGGAGGGAAATATAGGTAGTCTTTCACAACATGACTATTATGGAAGTCTTTAGCAAAATTACACATATACAGCCTATATTGAATTACAATCAGTGGGGATGGGTGGGGAGGGAGGAAGGGAGAGAAGTTAGAACTCAAAGTTTTAGGAACAAATGTTGAGAATTGTTTTGGCATGTAACTAGGAAATAAGAAATACACGTAATGGGGTATAGAAATCTTATCTTGCCCTACAAGAAAAAGGAGAAGATGGAGATAAGGGAAAGGGGGGGTGTGATAGAAGGGAGGGTAGATTGGGGGAAGGAGTAATCAGAATGCAAGGTGTTTTGGGGTGAGGGAGGGGAGAGATGGGGAGAAAATTTGAAACTCGAAATCTTGTGGAATGTTCAAAACTAAAAATAAATAAATAAGTTGGAAAAAAAAGGAATAATGGACTCAGAGTGCTGCCAATTACTGACTTTGTGAACTTGAGCAAATCCCTTCCCCTCTCTGGACCTCAGTTTCCTCCTCTGTAAAAGGAAAACAGTGGACGAGATCCGGAGGTCCGAGGACTTCGGTTCTAATCCCATGGTCTTATCTAACCTTTCTTACTTTTAGATTAAATTGTTCACAGGCGCAATTTTATGTCTTTTCCCTGAAGGCTAAGCAGGGCTTTCTTGGCTGGTGTGTACTAGTCAATCCCTCCACCACACCATCCCCTAATACCTCAACCCAGTGGAGAGATAAAACCTGGATTCCTAACGGGTATGCGGCAGAGCAGGAGCTCTGGAAGGTGCTGCTGAGCTGGGTACAAATAACAGACTAGACAACTGATGTCTTAAAGACCAACCCAGCTAAGTTTTGAGTGGTTCATCCATAGAAGACTGACCACTGGGGGATGAATCTTTTCAACCACGGTGATGTATTGATTTGATAGAACCCTTGACAAAGGTACATAAGACTTTTCAGAGTTATTGTGAGGATCAAATGAGATTACCATCTCATGTGAGTGCTTTGCAAAATCATCTTGTGAATCTTAAAAGGTACTAGGTAAACAAATATCAGCTACTATTATCTGCCATACATTTAACTACTAATTGCTCTCATTTAATTAGCTCATCAAGGCACTCTGACTGAATATAGGTAGGTTTCAAACTGTAAAGAGAACTCTATTTATTTGGAATAGACTTAGATATGTACTTGTTGTCTGCTCCCAACAAAACGCAAGCATTTTGAGGACAGGGACTATTTCATTTTGGTCTCTGTATCCCCTCTAATGTAGTACCTGCGCACAGAAGGGGCTTAATAAATGCCCAGGAGCCACCCAAGCAAATGATCCATGTTGCCCAATTTTATCTAAAGCTTCATATCTACCAGTACACTATATATTCCTAGGAAGGAAAAATATGTGTTCTTATCTTTCTATTGACTTTTTACTAAATATTGTCTCTCTCTCCCACTGTTTCTAG
This sequence comes from Bettongia penicillata ogilbyi, assembly GCA_023548195.1. Taxonomy (NCBI): domain Eukaryota; kingdom Metazoa; phylum Chordata; class Mammalia; order Diprotodontia; family Potoroidae; genus Bettongia; species Bettongia penicillata. The sequence continues at coordinate 483,303 of JAJHZJ010000438.1, forward strand.
CTGTCACTCGGTGGCATAAATCTGAGGCTTAGTTCAGTTCTGACATTTACCCATCATTGTTAACTAGTAAACATTTTTTTTCCTCATCTTCCTTGGCCCGTAAGTTAATTTAAAATCACCATTTAGAAGAAAAGTTCCTGATGATTTCTGGTTTTCATTCAAGTACTGGAAACATCTTTTTAGGGGAAAAAAACACTGGGAGAAACCACTCAAGTCCTTTTGTGACTGGCCTGCTCATTCTACTCTCAGCAGTTACTATCCACTCTAGTTCAAACACAACTGCTCCCAACTAAGCTAGTTAACAACAAGAATAACTTTCTTCTCCCTCACAGTCAAGGGCAAAGAAGTTTAGTTAACTTCCTCAAAATAATGTCAGATTTGTTGAGGCAGCAGCATGGCAGCAGTGGTCAGACAACTAATTATGATCAAAGTCAGACAACATAGGTTTAATAATAGTAGTAATAGCTAGCATGTATATAGCACCTACTATGTGCCAGGCACTGGGCTAAGCACTTTGCAAATATTATCTCATTTTATCCCCACAACAACCTTGGAGGTAGGTGCTATTATAATCATTATTTTACATTTGAGGAAATTGAGAGACAGACTTGCCCATGCTCATGTAACTAAGAAGTGCCTGAGGCCACCCTCAAGTATTCTTGACCAGGATCGGCACCCTATCCACTGAACCACCTAGGTGCCTCAATCTGAATCTTAATCTCAATACTGGCTGCCTGTGTGACCTTGGGCAAGTTTTTGCCTATACTGGGCCTCAGTTTCTTTGTCTGTTAAATGAGAAGTTAGGACTAGATCACCTATAAGATCCTTTCCAATTCTAAGGCCTTACCATCTTGGTTTGCATCCTAGCTCTACTCAGTGCCTCATCTTCCTCCTCTGTAAAATGAGGAGGTTGGACTCATGTTCCCAAAGTGGGCAATACCACCCCCTGGGTGGGTGCTGGAACAATCCAGGGGGGTGGTAGTAGCCTCAGGTGCAACTGGGGGATATTGAATAAAAATAAGGGTTGGTTGAAGCACAAGGAAAGAAAATAAGAAAATGTTGAAAAAAACCATTCATATATGTTTCATCTGTTGTGTAACATGGTTCAAGTCATAGTAATTACATTATTTTCCAAATAAACATGCAAAATGCAAGTTATAACCCATCAGTGGTCAAATCTACCAACAGGTCTTAATAAGCAAATGTTGGCAGGTGAGCTTGTCGCATTGTCAGGAAGTCTAGCATGCATACAGAAATATGTGCATGTAATGACTTGCTTGCAATACCATATAGTTTCATGATGTAATATTGCATCACCAAAATTTCAATGCAGGAAAAACTCACAAATTTACAACAAATTATTAAACTTAAGATGTGTCATTTTTTTTAAATTTATATTTATTTGAAATGAAACAATTTTGAGGGGTGGAGCCAAGATGGTGAAGTAGAAAGACACACATACTCTACCTCTTCCCCCACAGCCCATAAAATACCTGTAAAAAAATGACTCTCAACAAATTCTAGACCAGCAGAAGTCACAGAACAACAGAGTGAAAGAGATTTCCAGCCAAAGGTAACCTGGAAGGCTGACAGGAAAGGTCTATCACACGGGACATGGAGAGGAGTGGAGCCCAGCCCTGGCCATGTGGCACCAGGAGGAATAGGACCAGAACAGGCCTCTGTGGCAGAATCCCCAGCAGGGAGGGTCTCAGATCCCTCAACCTACAAGCGCCAAAGAAAGCTGCAAAGGTTAGTGGGAGGGCTTTCTCAACTGGGGAAGAGGGGAGCAGGGTTACCCCCCCCAGCGCTGGCCCCAGGTGGGGGTGGTGGCAGCAGTGGTGGTGGCAGCTGCAGTGCCCATCTGTGAAGCACTCTGCCTAAAGTCCCTGGGGGAACTGAGCAGCTGATCTGAACCTTAGCCCTGAGCACCATCCTAGGGTAAGAAACAGCACTAGGCCCCTCCTTCTGACAAAGGATTCAGAACTCAAGTAATTGGCTGGGAAAATACCCAAAAAAGGGAAAAAAAATAAGACCACAGAAGGTCAGTTTCTTGGTGAACAGGTATTTCTTTCCATCCTATCAGATGAGGAAGAATAATGCATACTGTGAGAGGAAGTCAAGGCTTCTGCATCCACTACCTCCAAAATGGATATGCAATGAGCTCAGGCCATGGAAGAGATTGAAAAGTGATTCAACAGCTTGCTAAAGGAGACTCCAAAAATGCTGAAGAAAATAACACCTTTAAAAATAGGCTAAATCAATTGGAAATAGAGGTCCAAAAAGTCAATGAGGAGAAGAAGGCTTTAAAAAGCACAATTAGCCAAATGGAAAAGGAGGTTCAAAGGTCACTGAAGAAAATGGTTCTTTAAAAATGAGAATGGGGCTGAGGGAAACTAACAACTTTATGATAAGCCAAGAAATTACAAAACAAAACCAAAAGAACGAAAAAATAGAAGATAATGTGAAATATCTCATTGGAAAAATAACTGGCCTGGAAAATAGATCCAGGAGAGATAATTTAAAAATTATGGGATTACCTGAAAGCCAGGATCAAAAAAACAGCCTAGACATTATCTTTCATGAAATTATCAAGGAAAACTGCTCTGATATTTTAGAACCAGAGGGCAAAATAAATATTGAAAGAATCCACCAACCACCTCCTGAAAGAGATACTAAAAGAGAAACTCCTAGGAATATTGTGGCCAAATTTCAGAGTACCCAGGTCAAGGAGACCTGCTTTCTGCAAGCATCCAGAAAGTAACAATTTGAGTATTGTGGAAATACAATCAGGATAACACAGGATCTGGCAGTTTCCACATTAAGGGGCCACAGGGCTTGGAATATGATATTCCAGGAGTCAAAGGAACTAGGATTAAAACCAAGAATCACCTACCCAACAAAACTGAGTATAATATTTCAGAGTAAAAAACAGTCATTCAATGAAATAGAGGACTTTCAAGCACTCTTGATGAAAAAACCAGAACTGAAGAGAAAATTTGACTTTCAAACACAAGAATCAAGAGAACCATGAAAGGGTAAACAGTAAAGAGAAAACATAAAGGGCTTTCTAAAGCTGAACTGTTTACATTCCTACATGGAAAGATAATATTTGTAACTCTTGAGACTTTTCTAAGTATTTTGTTGCAAGGATTATACACACACACACACACACACACACACACACACACCTTTCCTGTGTGAGAGAGAGAGCTCAGGTTGAGTTGAATCAGAAGGGATGATATAAAATTAAGGGATGAGAGAGGAATATATTGGGAGGAGAAAGGGGAAATGGAATGGGGCAAATTATTACTCATTAAAGAGATAAGAAAAATCTTTTTTAATGGAGAAGAAAAGGGAGGAGGTGAGGGGGAAAAGTGAAGTTTACTGTCTTCACATTTGGCTTAAGGAAGGAATAACATGCTCACTCAATCTGGTATGAAAATATCTTACACTACAGGGAAGGAGGGAAGAAGAGGACCAGTGGGGTGAGAGGGATGATAGAAGGGAGGGTAAATGGGGGAAGGGAGTAATTACAAGTAAACATTTTAGGGAAAGGACAAGGTCAAATGAGAGAACAGAATAAAGGGGGAACAGGGTAGATGGAGGGAAATACAGTTAGTCTTACACAACATGACTATTATGAAAGTCTTTCCCAAAATGACACATATATAGCCTGTATTGAACTACTTGCCTTCTCAGTAAGGATGGGTGGGGAGGGAGGAAGGGAGAGAAGTTGGAATTCAAAGTATTAGAAACAAATGTTGAGAATTTATAACTGGGAAATAAGAAATACATGTAATGGGGTATAGAAATTTACCCCATACAAGAAAAGAGAGAAGACAGGGATAAGGGAAGGGTGGGGTGTGACAGAAGGGAGGGCACATTGAGGGAAGGGGTAATCAGAATGCAAAATGTTATGGGGTGAGGGGAGGGGAGAGATGGGGAGAAAAATTGGAACTCAAAATTTTGTGGAAATGAATGTTGAAATGTAAAAATATATAAATAAAACAAACAAACAAAAAGAAATGAAACAATTTAAAAAAAAAATGTTAAAGGGTTAAAGAAAGTAGATTTCCAGAGGGCACTGACTAATTTTTTTTAAAGGGGGCAGTAGGTCAAATAAGTTTGGGAACCTCTGGACAAGATGGTCAATAAATTCTACAATCCTAAGAAAATAATATAACAAACACACCATGCAAGCATGGAGTGACTTGTTCTCTACCACTATATCAAAGTTGTAACTTTTAAATGCAGAAATGAGAAGGCAATTCAGAAAATCTCCCAGAAACAGGGAGTAAAATGTGGCCAAAGATAATAGTAAAATCTTCAGAGGAGCCAAGATGGAAGAGTAGAAAGACTCACGTACGCTAGCTCCGAATCCACGGCCCATAAATTTCCTATAAAAAGAACTCCCAACAAATTCTGGAGCACAGCAAGCCACACACCAACACAGTGGAGGAGATTTCCATTCCAGAGAGCCCTGGAAAGCCGTCCCCATGGGTCTGTTGCGCTCCGGACAGTGGAGCCCACCCCTGCGCTGCCCTGGCTGCGTGGCCCCAGAGGAGCAGATCTGGGCAGGCTTCAGGGATGGAATCTCCAGTGGCTGCGAAGGGCCCTCCACCCACAGGCGCTACAGGTCAGTGAGAGAGACTTCTGGGCTGGCCAAGAGGGGAGCGGGGTATCTCCATGGCTCGGGCCCCTTCGGGAGGCAGTGGTGGAGGGAGTGGCAGAGGCAGCGGTGGCCAGGACTCCCAGAGCAGGAAGGAGTTGAGGGCCATTACTGAAGGTCTCTGCATAAACCCCCTGAGGGAACTGAGCCTGGGAGGCGGCCCTGCCCCCACTCAAGCACCAGAACTTAAGCTCACATTGAATAGCAGCCGCACCCACTGCTGAAAGCCCTGAGGCTGGGAACCAGCATTTGAATCTCAGACCCCAAGGACTAGCTGGGAGGATCTAGGCGGGGGTGGAGAGGAATCTCAGAAGTCAAGTAACTGGCTGGGAAAATGCCCAGAAAAAGGAAGCAAAATAAGACCATAGAAGGCTACTTTCTTGGGGAACAGATGTTCCTTCCTCCTTTTATTTCTGATGAGGAAGTACAATGCTTGCCATCAGGGAAAGACGTGAAGGTTGAGGCCTCTGCATCCCAGACATCTGAGGTGGATGTCTGGTGGGCTCAAGTCATGGAAGAGCTCAAAAAGGATTTTGAAAATCAAGTTAGACAGGTGGAGGAAAAACTGGGAAGAGAAATGAGAAAGATGCAAGAAAAGCATGAAAAATGGGTCAATACCTTGGTAAAGGAGACCCAAAAAAATGCTGAAGAAAATAACACCTTGAAATAGGCTCACTTAATTGGCAAAAGAGGTTCAAAAAGCCAATGAGGAGAAGAAGCTTTCAAAAGTAGAATTAGCCAAATGGAAAAAGAGGTTCAAAAGCTCACTGAAGAAAATAGTTCTCTCAAGATTCGAATGGAACAGATGGAGGCTAATGACTTTCTGAGAAACCAAGAAATCACCAAACAAAAGCAAAAGAATGAAAAAATGGAAGATAATGTGAAATATCTCATTGGAAAAATCTTCACCTATACTTGACATATCTAGTCAGCAAAAACATTTTGAAAACTTGAAAAAGATGTTTGTAATAATAATATTAGTAATTATTAATATACTAAGATCAGGGTAAACACCATCAATAAATCATACTGCTTTGTGAGGGAAAAAATGTTAGTATCATGAATATTCTTTCCCTTCAGAGTTCTAAAGCAACATTCATGTGATGCAAGGTGCAGTTTTTCAAAAATGACCAGAATGTTGGCATGACTGAAATGGCACAGATATTACTTTGTAGCGTATTTCTTGTTAGTCCAACATCCAACAGTTTCAGAGTTACATAAAGGAATCCATCAGATGAAAAAGAGTGACTTCTGGGCTTTATGCCAACAATCTCAGATTCCTAAATGTGGGAATTTCAACACAGTAGTCAATTTTTTAGTAGGCAGGATTTCCGAAAAAGGCCCTGCGACTTCCTGTGGTTCACAAAGGGGTCCTACTAAACTGGAAACAAGGAAAATTGACATTTACAGGAAACCTAGCAAGTTGGTGGAGTTCCATTTGTTTGTTTGTTTTTGTTGGGTTGAGAAATTGAGGATCTACAACCAGACTTTGTGGAAAATCCCTGCCGCACAACCATTTTGTGACCAACCTTCTCGCTGGGGGGGAGGGGGGAAAGCAGAGGTGATGGAGGAGGGGGTGTAAAGAGGAAATAACACGGGATCAGATATGTGGAATCAAATATAGGAGATCACTGCAGCAGCTGAAACCTGTCTCCCTTCCTCCACCTGCTTTCCCACCCCCACCACCCCTCCATCCCCTACCCTTTGAGGCCAGTAGGTTGAAAGCAAGGTTTGCAACCTGCATTTTCCTTCTGGAGGAAAAGTCTCACACCAGCTAGGTGTGGGGTCGTGGGGCGGGGGGTTGGGGGTGGGGAGCGAACCGAGGGCTGGGAGAGGGATCCAAGATCAGACACATACAGAGAAAAGTACAAACTGGTGATTAGAGTGGAAAGAGTGGTCGAGGGAGAGCAGATTGCTAGTGATTGAGACAGGGAGGGAGACAGACAGGAAAGCAGGCGGCATTGTTACGGCCCGGGAAGTGGCCCGAAGGGGCGAGCAGGGGAGGGGAAAGGGGGGAGGGGGGAAAGAAGCGCGGATTACGCCAGGGGGAAGCGGGAGAAAGAAGGGGCCCCAGTCGGAAGGCTTCCTCTTGTCTGGTCCTGGGCCTAGGCACTGAGAAACCTGTCCATCCGGCAGCCGCGTCCCGCACACAGCAACCCCCTCCCCTCCCCAAGGCCCCCCGCCCCGTCTCCGGGCTGGAGGAGCACCCCCCTCCCTGCACAAAGGAAAATCCCGAGGCGCAGAGCTGTCGCTTCCTGGTTTGTGCAAGGGGCCACCGGCCCAGCCCAGGCGGGCGAGCCCCTCTCAACTCAACCCTTCCTCACCTGGTCCCCAAGGGCCGCGGGCACCGAGTCCGCCGCCGCTGCTGCTGCCGCCGCTGCTGCTGCCGCGCGCCTCCGGCTCCTCGTCCTCTCGCGCTCCGGGAAGCCCGAAGCCCCGCTGCCAGCCCTCCGCCTGCTGCTCGGGAGCTGCCGCCGCCGCCGCTACCTTCGCCTCCGCCGCCGCCGGAGCCAGCCTCGCCTCTGCTGCTGCCGCTCCGAGAGCCGGCAGGGGGCGGTGTGCGCGGGGCGCCGGGGGCCCCAGGAGCCAATGGCTGCCTCCTTCCGCGGGCTCACGCTGGCGGCCGGCTCTCCTTCCGGAAGCGCTTCCCGCCGGGCCGACCTTCTCCGCAGACTCGGGGCGCTTGTTGCCCGGTGCTGCTTGGACGAGGGCGGCTTGGGCGAGGGGGGCGCCAGGCTCTCAGGGGCTCCTTCCGGGGCGGGGTGAGAGGGGCTCCCGGCGGCCCCTTCCGGGACGGAGTGGGAACGCTCGGCTCCCTTCGGCTACTCTCGGAAAGTGGGGGAGGGCGGTGGAGAGGGGTGGGCTCAGCCCCCGCCCAGCTGGAGGGAGCCGTTCCCTCTCTCCTGAGACTGGGCCGGGCCAGAGGGCTGGGAGCCGTCGGCTCCTTTTCCCTCCTTCCGAAAGGGAGGGAAATGTTCGCTCCCCGCTCCCCGCTTTCCGCAAAGGCGGGGCCGTTCAGCTCCTCAGCGGGGAACGGGGCGGGGGGTGGGGCGGGGCGGGGCGGTGGTGGGGAGCGCGCCTTCTGCTACTTTCAGCTCCTTCCCAACCGGCGGGAAGCACCAACTAGAAAGCAGCAGGGTCTCCCTAGAGCTGAGCGAGAGGTGGGGGTGCACTGGTCATAAACTTTTGGAATGGTGCAGTCATTAAAAAAAAAAGTTAGGCATGCATTCCCACACTATATCAATTTTGCCTTTTTAAAAGTTTATTTTATTTTTGAAGAAGTACTTTATTTGGTATATTTAGAAATAACTGTGCGCATTATAAAACATACAAAAAAGAAAAGATGCTATAGGTTATATTTTAAATATCTTCATAAACACCATAAAGAAATGGGGAAATGAGGAGGGCCTCTGGGCCCTCCCTAAAACATCTCTTAATGTTGTTACCAGTAAAGATTGGTGATGATTTTATTGGCAGCCACGTGATTGCTTTATTATTTCTAAAAATCTTGGTTCAATACTTTGGGATAACAGCGATTTTGAAAGTCTGGTTCTAAATTCAGTTTACGTGATTTTAAATGGGTGTCATCTCCATTAGACCGTGAGCTCCTTGAGAGCAAGGGCTGTCTTTTGTCTTTGTAGCCTCAGTTATTGGCACAATGCCAAGGATTAAGCCCCATTGTTACTGTTCAGTTGTTTTCAATCGTGAAGGACTCTTCAGTGACCCTATTTAGTGTTCTCTTGGTAAAGATGCTGCTTTTCCTTCTCTTGTTCATTTTACAGATGAGGAAACTGAGGCAAACAGGGTGAAATGATTTGCCCAGGGTCACACAGCTAGGAAGTGTCTGACACCAGATTTGAACTCAGGAACCTGAATCTCCCTGGCTCTCTATTTAGTGCAGCGCCACCTAGCAGCGCATTAAGCACCATAAGTGCTTAATAGTTGCTTGTTGACTGACTAAAAAAATTTCCTAAAAATACCTAGTTCCAACTAGAAGACGTGCATCAAGAGCTGCGTCCTCTATATCATGATACTCACTTTCAATCCCATCCAACAATTGTGCAAAAGTTTTTTGTGGAAATTTGAATAGAAAACTTCCACTTTTCCCTCACATCAACTTTTACTTGGAAACTAAAGTGCAGATAATTGCATTTTTAGTTTTTTAACAGTGGGTAGCAATGTGGCACTAATGAGAGAAGTCTATCAAGTACACAGCATACAAAAGCATTGTGAATAATAAACCCAAATAAACTTCTAAGGCAACGGTTTGATATTTGACAAAAACTGCTAGGAAAACTGGAAATCAGGCAGAAATCAGATGTTGTCCTTCCTTCTCAAAAAGGACCAAAATGACATCACTGTGTTAGAGTCAACATTCTGTGACCAGCCCAACCAATACGGATTCAGAAGGCTTGATCAAAGCTGGAACACAAATGGTCCATATGAACATTTGGAGTGGACATGGGTCTAAATTTGCACATCTCACATTTCTTTTGAGCTCCTGCAAATCTGCTTTGATCATACAGCATGGGCACACCATGCTGTGCAGTCCTATGCCCATGTCTCCCATGTCTCAATAAATTCCATAGCTCTTGAGAGAAACCTTGAGAGTGATCTTGTATCACTTCTTCTGACCTCCACATGAGCATTTGGCTTGCCCTGTGTGAGTTCTTTATAAAATAGTCTTTTAGGCAAACCTATATTTGGCACTCAAATAACATGGTCCACCCATCAGAGTTGCTGCGCCCCCTGCAGTGGAGTTTGAATGCTTGGCAATTCAGCTGGAGAAAAGACTCTCACCTGTGTAGCAAAAATTAGATTTAGGTTAAAAAATGACATCAGGCAGCAAGTTCAATTTCTTTTTTTTTGGGGGGGGGGAAGGTTTTGTTTTTTTAAATGTTTATTTATTTTTAGTTTTCAACATTCATTTCCACAAAATTTTGAATTCCAAATTTTTTCCCCATCTCTCCCCTCACCCCAAAACACCATGTAATCTGATTACCCCTTCCCCCAATCTGCCCGCCCTTCTATCACACCCCACCCTTCCCTTATCCCCATCTTCTCTCTTTGCTTGTAGGGCAAGATAGATTTCCATACCCCATTGCTTGTATTTCTTATTTCCCAGTTGTATGCAAAAACAATTCTCAACATTTATTCCTAAAATTTTGAGTTCCAACTTCTCTCCCTTCCTCCATCCCCACTGAGAAAGCAAGCAATTCAATACAGGCTATATATGTGTAGTTTTGCAAAAGACTTCCATAATAGTCATGTTGTGTAAGACTAACTATATTTCCCTCCATCCTATCCTACCCCTATTTATTCTTTTGACCTTGTCCCTCCCCAAAAGTGTTTACTTCTCATTACTCCCATAAGTTCACTTTCAAATGAATGACTTGGACATAAAAGATCACATTACAAACAAATTTCATATATAAAGGGGAAGAGTTCATGACCAAAAAAATAAAAAGAAATAGAGAGGATCAGAAAATAAAATGAGTTATTCTGATAACATAAAATTAAAACACAGTTAAAATTAGAAGGGAAACAGCTAAGGGGAGGAGAAAGGAAGATCTTTGCAACATGTTTCTCTGATCAAAGTCCCACTTCCAAAATATTATAAGAAACTGATTCAAATTTATAAGAATAACAGTCCCTCCCCAATAGCCATGAACAGGCAGTTTTCTTTTTAATCAGTTTTTTTTCAATTAAAAATCTATTTTTTTTCTCCTCACTCCCCACCTTGAAGGGAAAAAAGAACAAAGAAAAAAACCCTTTTAGCAAATTCCCCTATTGGCCATGTCCAAAAAATGTCTCATTCTGCACTCTCTGGCAGGAGGTGGTTAATGTGCTTCATCACCAGTCCTCTGGAATACATCTGACCATTTCATGCAAAGTTCATAAGTCTTTGAAAGTTGTTCATTTACACATTGTTGTAATTTATACTATAGTATAAATTCTTCTCATTTTGTTCAATCTATTCTGCATCAGTTTACACAGATCTTCCCAGTTTACATAGATCCTCAAAAAAATTGAAAACTGATTTTCATTCTATTTTGCTAAGACTTTATCACACTAGATTTAATATTTCCTTATGTGATTCCTTCCACTTCTGAACTTCACCTACCAACCACATACCACAGAAACTTATCTTTGTAACCCTACCCAGCACCCACTTTCTAGAGAGACTTGATTAATCTCACTTGCTTAATCTCAATATTTGGTCAAATAGCAGATATTTAAACTATTATAGCAACTCCCATCACCCTGAAGTCTACTCCCATCACCTGAGAACTTTTATCTTCTATCACATATCTTGGCTGTGGTTAAGGAGGTTTCAGGAGGAGAGGTCCACATGTTGTCATCTGAATTCTGACTATGCCATCAATAGCCAATCGGAAGAAGACACAAGTCTATGTTGCTTGAATTTGCATTGTCATCTCACCCTCAATATTTTTGATCATAGAGAAGAGGCCATTGACCCAATTTATTGGTTGCTGCTAGCCTAACTAATGGGCAGTTACGTGGCATAGTAAATAAAGTAGTCAGGCCTATAGTCAAGAAAACTCATCTTCCTGAGTTCCAATTTTCCCTCAGATGCTTATTATTAGCTGTGTGACCCTGGGCAAGTCATTTCACCCTATTTGCCTCAGTTTTCTCATCTGTAAGTGAGCTGGAGAAGGAAATGACAAACCACTCCAGTATCTTTGCCAAGAAAATCCAAAATGGGGTCATGGAGAGTTGGGCATAACTAAAAACCACTGACCAACAAAAAGAAAAAAAAAAACCTAATAAATTGATCATGCTCAGAACTTTGTTTCTCAGTTTACCTTAATTTCTACCAAAACAGCTTGGTGACCATGAATAGATTGGGATGGGGCTGGGGGGGGGGGGTTGATGGCGCAGAGCAGGGGGCTGGTCCCTAGAGGAAGGGCCTCCAGAGGGCTCAATTAACGTTTTCACTAAGGGAATTTCTCTAAAGAAGCTTGCACCACAGACCTGACCTCCAACCCAGTCCCAACCTTTCTGAACCAAGGTAAGCCCCACACTGTTGGGGAAGCGCAGCTGTGTTTGTTTGTCTTGGTGTCCTGTCTTTGTTTATAATGCAACTGATTGACAATAATTGCTGATATAAAGCCTAGGAAATTCCCCTAAGGAATTTAAACCCTTGAGAAAGGTTTCTCCTTCTTCAAAAGGGGATCTCCACTTACGATGAGAAGAATCAGTAACCTTTCTGGAAGTGTTGAATCTTAGAAAATTTACTTTCTCTAAGCAGGGAGATCTTGGCTTAGATTGAGGTGGGAAAGAAAGAAGTTCTTAAACTTTGAAGAATTCTTCTTTCTTATGGGGGTTTTCTGTTTTAAAGCTGAGAGAGATACATATTTCACGTTTAGGAAAGGGATGAGAAAGAGGAGTTTACCAAAGCATATGGAGCAAAATCAGCCTAAGAAATATAAGTCCCAAAACTGGCCCAAAAGGGTGTGTGTGTGTGTGTGTGTGTGTGTGTGTGTGTGTGTGTGTGTGTGTGTGTGTGAGTGTGTGCGCGCGTGCGCGCACATGCCCACTAATTTCTTCTGAAGCTTCATAGCTGGTATTTAGCATCTGAGTATCTGTCTTGTGATTCCTACTTTGTCATATTTAAATTGCTGATAAGAGAGAGGTGGTCTCCAGGTTTTGTGCCTAATTGTGCTCTTATAAACTAGGGCCCTGGAGAAAGGACTCAACCTATTTGACAGCCACACCTTCACTAGGGGAACATAGCTCTGAACCTGGTCATGGAAAGCAAGGATCAGTGACAGAACCCTGTGTCCCTCCCTTCCCACTCCCCTCAGGGAGATCTATGAACTGAGAATCAGACCTACGACTAGGCCACTCAGTTGAATCACATGGCTCCTCTGGGACAGACTCCTGAAAAACATTTAAAAACTTAGAAGGGCATTCTCAGAAATCATATTTCTATTAGCTACTCAAATGTCTTATTTGGAGATTGGGGTGGTCAAAGATTTTTTTTAACTTCTCAAAGCTGAAAAAGTGCCTTACCTCACTTGCTTAATCCTGATCACTCTCAGGAGAGGTAAAATTCATAAAGAATAACTGTGTTTCTGTGTTGGGATAGAGTAAGCTAACTTTTCTTATGGTCGTGAAAAGTAAGTATAGGCATTGTTTGTCCTTCGTTTTTAAAGAGGATCAGTGACATCATGGGATGACAATGAGTGGGTTGGATTTAAGTGAAGCTGAGTTGCTCAAAGTCATCAAACTCACTCTCTCTTCCAGTCATCTAAATCCAGTGACAAGACAGTAGTCTAAATGACTGACGATGGCCCAGGATGACCTTGGCATCTTCGATGTCTGACCAAGCTCTAAGCTTTCCAAAGCTCCTGCTTCAGCCTCCTTTATGGTCATTAGCACAATTCATTTTTATCCACCCATTCCATGCTTATACATGGGCATAAACATAGAACATAATAAGCCTTAAATATAAACTGGTAATGAATTGCTTGTGTTTATAGATGTTATACTTTTGTAGTACTTCCAAACTGTCGATTTTGTTTTAGGACAAGAAAAGATTATGTACAAACTTCTTGAATTGTTTTTGGGAGGGAGGGTTTTTTCACTCTAGTTTTAAAAGTATCAGACCACTGGAAGTCAGCATTAGTAAGATTTCAAAGACAGTTTACAACTTAAACTTTGTTCTTGACCCTGAAAGGAGAGAAGTTTGTTTAGATCAAGGAGAAACAAGGGTAAGTGAAACTTCATCCTTACTTTTAAGTAGAATAAGTAAAATTGATTTTAAATATTAGAAGTTATAAATCCATTTCAAATTGGGCTCTGAAACTAAATTTTTTAGACTATGGTCACTTGTGCTATTTATCCCAGAATTTGGAATAGTTCTCAATTTTCAGAAGAAACTTCTGTTGTTGTTTTTAAATAGATTTTCAAAGATGCTAAGCCTTAAGCAGGTCTAAATTTGAATGAACCATGTGATGCTTGAATTTTTAATTTAGCTTTGTCAACCAGTCTCAAGAAGAAATCAGGAAGCATTTTTTAAATTGTTTTCCTCCAAATTTATTTATTTATTTGTTTTCAATTTTCAACAATCACTTCCATAAGTTTTAAATTTTCTCCCCCTCTCTCCTCCCTCCCCAAGACAGCATGCACTCTTACATGGGCTCTACACATATAGTCTTATTAAACACATTTTTACATATTAAAATAAATGGGAGAAAGTATGAGTAAAACTAAACAAAACCAAACATAACAAAAGAGAAAACAGTCTGCTTCAATCTGTGAGGAAGCATTTTTTTTTAAAGAATTGCCCAGGGTATAATGACAAAGGAATTAATGAGTTACAAGATACATCCCAGTGTGTCTATGAGGGAAAAGAAAAGGACCCAGGCAAGATGCTTCTGCTGTCTGAAAGAAGGTCATATGGTTAAGAAATGTAAAAAAGAAAGTGGCTATATTTGTGATATTGCACAAAAAAGAAGGATTTGAAGAACAAAGATAATTCTTTATATAAAATTAGCCCTGGAGAATATTAAATATAGATTATTGGTATTGAGCTTAATTTTCATATTACTACTCAGTATTTGAGATCAGAGCAACATGTTTAAAAACTGCAAAAAATAAGACTTTTTTTCCTGAGAAATGATTATTTTTCTATTAATAACCACTTATTAAATTAGGATTAAGGTTTTTTCTTTCTATTTCTTCATCCAGGGACCAGTCTTTATAGGCTATCCAGCCAGTATCTAAAGGACGAGATTGACAGATGAGATTGGGCTAATCCTTAGGTTACATGCACTACCTTCTTTGTTGAACTCCATTCAACTAGGGGATCTTAATTTTGTTATAGTGTAAACAGAATCTAATCTAGGAGGATTCTAGCCCTAAAGCATTTTACCACTCTATTAGAGTCCAGGGGGACCCAGCTCATGAAGGAGAGTGATCAGGATAGACATGGGTTCCTTTGTCCAAACAGCTGGAGCCAGATGAATCTCACTGTCAAACCAATTCTTCAGCAGGATGAGCTGAAAACTTTTGGCCCAACTCCTCATTTGAAAGTCCACCCCTCATTAATTGTTCACCAATCAAGGTTGATTTTCACCTCTCCAGAGCACCCCTTTTTCAAAATGTATTTCAGCATTCAGAGAATCTCCATGGTTCCATCTTTGGATCAGTGACCATCAATTTATTGCTTATTAGCTAGCTTAAACCCAGAAACTCTGTCTTTTGAGATTTTCATTTGTCACGGTCCTTGAAGTATACTTTGATCAAGATTTCTCTATATTGGCCTTGTAAGCAATCAATTTATAATGTCAAAAATTGTTATTTAAAAATATATGCTACTATTGTAAAGTCATTGTATGAGAAATGTTCTTAAGAATTGAAAAATGCAACTCTTGGTTTGGAAATTACAGGATATTATCTGGGTATTTTCAAGAAAAGAGCAAAATATTGAATCTACAGGGAAAATTCTATCTAGATGCTGAAAAGTGAAAAGTAGATTAACTTTTAATCACTCTTTCCCCAGACACAGACAAGTTTATTGTTTTAAAGGGGGAAGAAAAAGGGGAGCTGAATGGATGTGTAAGTATTAGTTACAAAATGGATTGAAACTGCAAACAGTTGTTGAGTATTGGTGAATTTTCAGGTACAACTGGCAGCTTAAATTTATCTGACTCTTAAGAACTAGCCCCACACCCCAGCTACAGTGAGGTCATTGAATTTTATTGGGAAATAATAATAATGTATTTCAAGGTTTCCCAAACCCAGAAAATCATAGACCTATCTATAAATTACAAAGGAGAGAGTCAATTCATTATATCATACTTCTCTAAGAGTCATGAAACTTCTTGGTATGCTAGGCAAATGTTCTACAATTAAAATCTACAGGATAAACCTTACTAGTTTGTAGAAGAAGTTGTTTAGAATATTTGACACTGAAGCCTACTTGTCTCATTAGTAAAAGTTGTAGAAATTCTGATGAAACAACATATAGAAAGCAGCTAGTCTCCTGCTTCTAACTCATTCCTTTTTTTCATTTTAAATACTATTTTATTTTTTCCAATTACATGTAAAGACAATTTTTAACATTCTTTTTTTTTTTATAAAATTTTGAGTTCCAAATTTTTTCACACTCTCCCCACTCTCCTCCCTAAGACAGTAAACAATTTGACATAGGTTATATATGTGCAATTATGTAAAATATATTTCCATATTAGTCATGTTGTATAAGAAGAAACAGATCAAAAGGGGAAAAAAACTACAAAAAAAAGAGTGAAATGAGCAGAACCAGGAGAACATTTTACACAGTAACAGCCACAGTGTGGGAGGAATGTTTCTAATAGACGAAACCCTTCACAACAATGCAGGGACCTAAAACATTCTCAAGGGACTCATAAGGCAAAATGCCATCCATATCCAGAGAAAGAACTATGGAATTGGAACACAGGATGAAGCAGACTATTTTCTCTTTTGTTATGTTTTATTTTGGTTTTTCTCATGGTTCTCTCATTCATTTTAATTCTTCTATGCAATATGACTAACATGAAAAGGTATTTAATAAGAATGTAGGTGTAGAACCCATATAAAATTGCATGCTGTCTTGGTCGGGAAGGGGTTAGGGAAGAGGAGAAAATTTAAGATTTATGAAAGTGAGAACCTGAATAGGCCTAGGTGAGAAAGGAAAAGGTCTCCTATTGCATCCAGGGTCATCTCCAGTCATCCTGATGAATATCTGGTCGCTGGATTGAGATGGCTGTAGAGGAGAAGTGAGACTGGTGACCTGCACAGCCCTCCCTCACTCAAAACAGTCAAGTGCAAGTCACGTCATCATTTCTCTGATGGCATGGTCTTCTTTGGCAACAAAGGATGAACACAACCTGAGAATCGACCAAACTGCCTGAATGGGACCCATCTAGCTGGGTAACTCAGCTCTTCCTTTCCCTTCTGTTACCCCCTTCCTTCTCCTCTCCAAAGGAAGGTAAATTTGGATGGTCAGAGGATGCCAGTTAACTTCGGATTGTTGAAAACTGAAAACAAATACATTCATTAAATTAAAAAAAATAAAATAAAATAAGAAAGTGAAAAAATATGTAGAATGTAAACAGTTCAACTTTAATAAGTCCCTTATGGCTTCTCTTTCTTGTTTATCTTTTCATGTTTCTCTTGATTCTTGTATTTGAAAGTCAAATTTTCTATTCTGCTCTGGTCTTTTCAACAAGAATGCTTAGAAGTCCTCTGTTTCATTGAAATTCCATTTTTCCCCCTGAAGTATTATATGCAGGTTTGCTGGATGGATGATTCTTGGTTTTAATCCTATCTCCTTTGAACTCTGGAATATCATATTCCAGGTCCTCTGATCCTTTTGTGTAGAAGCTGCCAAATCCTGTGTTATCCTGAATATATTTCCATAATACTTAAATTGTTTCTTTCTGGCTGCTTATAATATTTTCTCCTTGACCTGGGAATTCTGGAATTTGGCTACAATATTCCCAGGAGTTTTCCTTTTGGAGTCTCAGTGATCTTGGTGGTCAGATGTAAATTCTTTCCATTTCTATTTTACCCTTTGGTTCTAGAATCCAAACTTCAGAGCTATTTCCATCAAAGGACTGCACTTGAGGACCTAGAGGGCCACATATGGCCTCAAGGCTACAGATTTCCCACCTCTGCCTTAGAGCCATTTGTCTGGGCATAAAAGAATGGTCATCTGGCCATCTGTTTATTAATAATACCAGCATGTTTACTAATAAAAGGATGATCATTTGGTTGTTTTTCTGTTAGACTGAAGACCATCAGTACATATCCTAGTGTGTTCAAGGAAATGCCTTGTGCTAAAGTCTGACAACTGTTACAGGTAGATATCTGTCTCTGGGAAAGGTTGAAGGGATGATCTTAGTGTGGGCTAAGGTTGAATCCTCTTGGCTCAGTTTCCTAAACTAGAAATCTTCCCACCTAGTCAATCATAAGCCAGTGTTCCATACTCTGTGAATAACTTGACATTTTCCTATATTCTTGACTATCAAGCAACTCATCCTTGAAGTCAAACAGGAATAGGGGAGTATTATCTCCCTGCTATGGCTATGTCCCTCCTTTTTTTCCTTTTATAGCAAGTTTTTCTCTTACAGCAAGTGGCCAGTAAGACATCTAAGTTACTGTTGGTTCATATAAAAAACATTTAGATCACAGTAGGGAGTATAATTTCCTAACCATTTAAATAAAAAGAACTTTTAAGTTTGTCACCCCCTTAAGAACTGTGTGTTCATGTATGAGGATGGATTTTCTTTTAAGATGATGTAGTGATGCTATCTTCCCAAGGGGAGATGTAAGATAAATATAAGAAAAGATGTATGTAAATTTTTTCTTTTCTTTCAAAATTAAATGGAGTGAAAGATTTATTTTTTTTAAGTTTTATTTTATTTTGTATTTTATTTAAAACTGAAAGTTTTCCTTTTAGGCTCCCTATGTCTATTCTGGTAAATACGAATCTTTGCTAGAAGATTTTACTAGATTTGCTAGAAAGGGCCATCTCAAAAGTCAAGCCCTCATAGATTTCTTTTTAGGATTCTCCCTTTAGCCTGCTGATGGCAGTGTCCATATTAGGTACAAGGTTTAGGGAACAGCAGGTGAGATGTGAAAACTTAAATTCTTTGAACTTTTGGGTGAATTATGAATTCCTGATGCTTGAGCTGGTTATTGAAAAACCAAGTTTAGGAGGATATGTTAAATTGTATTGAGGTCTGTTTTGCAAAAGATGATAGAAATATCTAAGAATCTGTACTAGTAACCTGAATCAGAAAAGCAGATCTTCTAGAAGTTCCTCCCTTCAGATCTGCTCTGAGAAGAGGCCCATTCCAGAATGCCCAAAAGGACATATTTTCTTAAATCAGATAAGTACATGAGTTATCTGAATCCTAAGATATGATGTGCTGATGAAATGGACATTGTGAATGGATTTGTTAGGAAAGAGAATGAATAGCCCTTCCCTCTCATTCCTTCCCCATGCATTGCTATTTCTGTAAGGCCTACTTACCAAAAGGAATGGCCTCTGATAGTATTTGTCAATGTGTCTCAAAGGCCAAGGGGTGAATTATTATAAGACTAAGTCTGACTGTTTGGGGGCTATTTGCTCTCAAATTAATCCCATTAAAGTGGAATATTAGGACAAAATTTCTTTGGCCTCTGTTCCCATATATTAAGGTTACAGCATTAGAACAAGCAGCTAGAAATGTCACTTTGACAGAGATACTAGGCTACACCATTTTTGTTTCTGTAATAATTGCTTAACTAAATATTATGAGATGATAGACATATATGATTTTTACTATACCTTGATTTGTAACTTTCATCAGGCTAAGTCCTCCCAAGAATCAAAGGGGTCCCCAAGAGATAATAAAAGTGGAAAAGGGTCCCACATATACAAAAATATTTATAGCAGCACTCTTTGTGGTGGCCAAAAACTGGAAATCAAGGGGATGTCCATCAATTGGGAAATGGCTGAATAAATTATGGTATATGAATGTAATGGAATACTATTGTGCTCTAAGAAATGATGAACAGGAAGACTTCAGAGAGGCCTGGAAAGACTTATGTGATCTGATGCTAAACAAAAGGAGCAGAACCAGGAGAAATTTGTGCACAGCAACAACCACAGTGTGCGAGAATTTTTTCTGGTAGACTTGCAACTTCGTAATAATGCAAGAACATAAAAAAAAAATTCCCAATGGTTTTCTAAGG
Source organism: Bettongia penicillata ogilbyi (assembly GCA_023548195.1). Lineage (NCBI taxonomy): Eukaryota > Metazoa > Chordata > Mammalia > Diprotodontia > Potoroidae > Bettongia > Bettongia penicillata. The sequence continues at coordinate 502,708 of JAJHZJ010000438.1, forward strand.
CAAAATGCCTTCCACACTCAGAAAAAGAACTATGGAATTCATTCACGGAATGTAGCAGATCATGTTTGTGTGTGTGTGTGTGTGTGTGTGTGTGTGTATTATGCTTTGATTTGTTATATGATTTCTTCCATTTATTTTAGTTCATCTACATAGCATGACTATAGTGAAAACGTATTCAATAGGAAAGTATATGTAGATCCTATGTAGAATTGTATGCTGTCTTGGGGAGGGAGGAGGGAGGACAGGGGTAGGTGTGTGTGGAGGGTTAAAATCTCAGTTTTATGGTAGTGATTGTAGAACATTAAAAAATAAATTAAATTTAAAAAAAGAATCAAAGGGGGAGGGGTGGAATTGTAACTGTAGTTTCAACTGTAAAATTGAAAATTGGTGTTAATTCTATGTTGCTTGAGATTCTGCACTATTATCTTGCTAATTGTCATAAAAGACTCTGGCAGCCCTCACTCAATATTTTTTGTCATAGAGAGAAGTCATTGACATAATTTATTGATTACTACTAGCCTAACTAATAAATTGGTCATGGTTGGGACTTTGTCTCTCAGTTTACCTTAATTTTACCATACAGTGAAATCATCCCTTTTGTCATTCCATACATTGCAATAATATTATATTACATCAATGTATCATAATTTGTTTCCCATTCCCCAGTTGGTAATGTTAAGGGCTGATAAGGAATCCCCTGAACTTATCTTTTTGAGTTGACCTATTTTCTAGAAACCCTAGACCCAGAACACACAGGAGGCCCTGAATGTGCCTAAGACCAAACTCCCCCTTCCACTATTAAGTCTGTTTCCCAAGGTGATCAGGGAAATAGAAAAAGAATTTATTTGTTCTAAAATATTTACAGCAGCTCTCTTTGTGGTGGCAAAGAATTGGAAATAGAAGAGATGTCCATCAGTTGGGGAATGGCTGATAAAGTTGTGGTATATGATTGTGATGGAATACTATTGTGCTATAAGAAGTGATGAGCAGGTTGATTTTAGAAAAACATGGAAAGACTTGCATGAAATAATGAAGGGTGAAATGAGTTGAACCAAGAGGATATTGTGTAAAGTAACAGCAATATTGTTTGAAGAATAACTGTGAACAATTAAGTTATTCTGAGTATTAGAAATAGTCAAGTCAACGACAAAGGACCTATGAAGAAAGATGCTCTCCATCTCCAGAGAGACCTGACAAATAAAAGTATGCATAGTATGGTTTTACATATATTTCTGTATCCGTGTCAAATGTTGGCCTTTTCTAGTGCAGGGTGGGGAGTGAGGAAGACAGTGTACCACTTAAAACATAACCAAAAAAATTTTAATTTAAAAAAATAAAAGAATAGCAATCTACTCATTATTTCGATAGCATCTGAATGTAATGAAATGCTATTGCACTATGAGAAATCACAAGAGGGATGGTTTCAGACAAGTGGGTTCAAATTCACTGAGATCCTTCATTTAGAAAGTTTTTCAAACGTGTTAAAATTCTTTCCCTTGGATTTTTAAGCATGTAGACATGAGATTTTTTTTATAGATGGCACATTATTTTCAACAGCACAAGTTTAGTTTTTAAATCTCTTTTTATTTATTATCATTAGTTAATGTCTCAAGGTACAGTATACACATAAAGCCAGGTTCACCATTAAAGTTAGTGGATAGAAATCCATACTTCAAGTGATCTCCTTGATGATTTTGAATTTGAAGAGAGCGATTTCTTGTCCAGCTGATTAGATTCTCATTGTCCTCACCTTGTAGCGTGGAGTTTCTTTGCAGGAATATTTTTAAGCCACATGTCCATTTTGTGAAGGTTGGTTTAGTTAAAACTAGATCATATCCATAAATCCACTTAACCCAATTAACACATAAACAAAACATGTCACATATGATGAAAGGCAGCCAGCAGGTGTACCGCTGTCAAACCTCTTTCTGGTGCAGAGCTCTTTCCTCAGGATCTCTCATGTACTATACATGACACATGATCATCTGACATGTAGACCCAGTGAAGCCGCCAGTGTCAATATTTACATTAAAAATAAATCTCAACAGAACCAAGAGACCATTGTACACAGAAACTGCAACATTATTCAATGATCAACTTATGATTGACTTAGCTCTTCGTCAATGATCCAAGAAAATTCCAAAGGACACATGATGGAAAAAGCTATCCACATCCAGAGAAAGAACTGATGAACTCTGAATGCAGATTGAAGCTTACTATTTTCATTTTACTTTTTCATGTTTTTTTTCTTTTGGTCTGTTCCTCCTTTCATACTATAACTAATATGGAAATATGTTTTACACGATTGCACATGTATAACCTGTATCAAATTGCTTACCATTTTATGAGGGGGATAGGGAGGGAAAAAGTTAGCAACTCAAAATTTTTTTAAATACATGTTAAAAATTCTCTTTATATATAATTAAAAAATAAATAATTGAAAAAACTGTTTAAAATTTAAAAATATTATTATTTTAGATGAGAAATACATATAATTAGAAGTTCTAATATCTTTCTCCTCACCTCAGTGGAGCATTCTCTGTACCCCCTAGGGTGTACACACCTTAGTTTGGAGAGTAGTGACATGATGGAGTAATCTAGGCAGCTAGGTGGCACCGTGGACAGAGCTATTCAACTGGAGTCAGGAAGACCTGAGATCAAATTTGACCTTAGACACTTAATGCGTGACCCTGGGCAAGTCACTTAATCTCTCTAAGCTGCCATTTCCTCCTCTGTAAAATGGGGATAATCATAGCACCTAATACCAAAGGATCAGGTGAGATAGTTGTAAAGTGCTTTATAAATGCTAGCTATTATTATTATTATTAATATTAAACCAACCTCCTCATTTTATAGAGGATGAAACTGAGGTCTAGGAAAGGGCAATGACTAAGCCAAGGTAATACAGATGGTAAGCAACAGAATTATAAATAAGACCCTCCCTATCCACTTTGTTAGCTGACACAAAGTCACAGAGGAAACACTCCAATTCCACTTCCATGCAGTCATTCCCCTTGGGTGATAACTGCCCTCAAAGATTCCATGTCTTAGATCTGGAGATGGAGGTAACAGACAATACCTTGCTCCCCATCAATCACCATCCTGAAATCTCCCCGAACCAGAGAGCATCAATAGTGCACTTCGGAGACAGATTTTCCTCTACAACAGAGAGAGCTTCTTCTTCCTCCGAAGAAACAAATGATGGAGTCTGAATGCAGATCGAAGCATAATATTCTTCACTTTCTTTCCTTCTTTCATTTTTTTGGGTTTGGAGTTTTCTTCTACAAAATGATTAATATGAAAATATGTTTTATATGATTGCACATGTATAACCTACATCAGATTGCTTACTCTCTCAGAGAAGGGAAAGAGGAGTGAGGCAGGGATAGAATTTGGAACTCAAAACTTAAAAAAAAAAAAGTTAAAAGTTGTTTTGACATAAAATTGTGGGAAAATAAAATATTATTTAAAAACAAAACAAAAGTGAGAGCTAGGGAGCCATTTTGAGGGAGTTGTCACACCATCATTGCAATCTAGAGAAAAATGGATAATATATATATATGTAATATATATATATATATAACACTTTAAGCATTGTAAATGTTATCTCATTTGATCTTCACAACAATCCTGCAAGGTAGGTGTTATTATTATCCCCATTTTTCAGAGGGGGAAACAGAGGCAAGCAGAGGTTAAAAGATTTGTTCAGGATCACACAGTTAGTCAGTGTCTAAGGTAGGATTTGAACTCAGATCTTCCTGACGGCAGGTCCAGTATCCTCTCCACCATGCCATCTAGGGGCATCACAGGTAGAGATCTGGAGGGCCACAGCATTCATCCCTTCCAGTCTTCAACCAGCTATAAAGACTGTATACTCTAATAAATCTCTTTTGGCCATGTGAGTTGTGTGCATCGACTTTCCTCTTCCCCCCCACTCCCCCGACTCCCAGTTCAGATATTGGGTTATTGCCTGATCAGTTAGAGAAGCATTTGTTAAGTGGACCATGACCAATGTGTGGTAATGTTGCAGGGTGCCCCTTAATGTAAGAGGACAGGTGGAGTTCCATCTATTATAGATAATGTCTCCATGCAGTGGAATGCATGAAAGAAAAAAATAAAGAAAAGAAAGAAAGCTCCAGTGCCTCCTTCTAATGGGATGGATTGACAACTCACTCATAGGAGAATGGTCTTTAGGCTCTTCTCACATTTGTGTCAAGGGCCTAGCTCAGGTCTAGGGGTATGATGATGGTATGAATTTTGAATCTCTGATTAAGGGGGCTCTCCAGTTTATGGAAACTTGCCCTTGCCTAGGAGTATAAGCATAATACCTCTTATAAATGTACTATACATATGAATATGTATAGTATACATATACTATATGTATATGTAAGAGAATCTTTTTTTGCATTGTGGGGAAAAAATCCAAAGAGAATGAGTGTCCTTTCCTACCTGTCTCCTACTCCCATGATTTTCTCAATTTCTCATGTGATGCTGTCGTTAATAGCACCAGACAAAGACTGGGGGTCTGCCATGCTTTCTTGTTTATAATCACACATGATAATGTGAGGAGGCTGAGAAAAATCCCATCATAAGATAGAGAACAAAAGGAAGCATTGACTTTAGCCCAGGACATCCCCCTTTTGTCTCTGCTTCTGACTCTCCCTCCCCTCCAGGAGAAGGAAGTAGCCTGGGGTCTGTAGGGAGTTCCAAGTACCACTGTCTTGCATCAGCAGCCTGTCAGAGTCCCAGAGGAGGGAACAGAGAAGCTGGTTTGGAGAAACCAGCTGCAGCTCAGTGCTCAGAATGGAGGACAAACCCCTCTCTTCCACCTTCTTTGTTCTGCCTAGAATTCTCTCCCACAATTTCCACATCACCAAAAGAGGTGAATTCTGGGAAAGAGTCTGCTAGCCAGTCATTTCCAGAGTTTCGTGTCTCTTATGGGGGAAGGGGGAGGAATAAGCATTTATTAAGTACCTACAATGTGCCATGTAATGTTCAAAGAACTTTACAAATATCTCATTTGATCCCCACAATTCTAAGAGGTAAGTACTACTATCATTCCCATTTTGTAGTTGAGAAAACTGAGTCACAGAGGTTAAATGACTTGCCCCGACTCACAGCTAAGTGTCTGAGACCTGTCTCTCTCTGGGACAGCCTTCATTCCAATTGCTACAGTGAGTGGCCCTAATTTAGAGAGTTTTTCTATTCCTCCTTGTTCTTAAGGTTCTTCTTCAACCCTCCAAATTATTTTATGTTTATTCAGTCTAAACTTTGAATTTACTGACCTGTGGATATGGTGGATCCTTGCAGTGGAATATAAGCTCCTTGAGGGTAGAAACTATTTATTTCATTTCTGTTGATTTCACTTGGAACCTAGCATAGTGCTTGGTACAGAGTCAGCATTTAATGCTGTTGTTTGTCCTTCCTTTGAAGAGGACTGATGACATCAGGAGACTGATGTCTTGTTCACGAATTGGATTTAAATGAGGCAGAACTTTGAAATGTTATTAGCTTCGGTCTCTCTTCCAGTGTCATCAAATCCAGTGACAGGATGAAAGTCAAGATGACTGATAATGACCCAGGATGGTGTAGTGGATGACCTTGGTGTCTTAGATATCTGACCAAAGTCCTGGCTTCAGCCACCTTCATGGCCTTTGGAACAAATTATTCTGTATTCTTCAGGGATGGGAGATGGGAGCCAGTCTTCATATGTTTGGGGTAGACATCCCCCTAGCTCACCCACCAGGTTTGAGGCCTGTAGGTTGTTCTAAATCTGGATTTAACCTGTCTTTAACCCAACCACTTTACATTGTACAGCTTCTTGGAGCCACAGGTGAGAGATGAGTGACAGGTAGGACACCAAAGGTAGATGAGCAGTCCTGAAAAAGACCAGGTAAGTCCTCACACCAGAAGTGCTCATCCTCCCTGAACAACCCATACACCTCTCAGTACTTCTTAAATGTTCAAACGTTATAGTGTGAGTCTGGATCCAAAAATGGAAATAGACTAAAACATTGGACCAATCTAATTGATAAAATTCAACGGGTATGCACTTGGTGCTTAATAAATGCTTGCTAAATGAAATTAAGTCATAATAGGGTAAGTTAATTTTAAAAAATTTCATGTTAAGGCTTTGTCTTAGAAGCTAAGAATGCAAAGGTAGAAAACAAGGTAAGTTTTACCCTCAAGGAACTGACATTCTTGTAAGATCTTATATGTTATAATTACCGTAATATTAATTGTTTTTCAGTCGTATTTCAGTCATGCCTGACTCTCTGTGTCTCCATTTGGGGTTTTCTTGGCAAAGAGTGGCTTGCCGATTCCCTCTCCAGCTCATTTTCCAGATGAGGAAACTGAGGCAGGCAGGGTAAAGTGACTTGCCCAGGGTCACACAGCTAGGAAGTGTCTGAAGCCAGATTTGAACTGAGGGGCACCATCCAGCTGCCCTCAAGTAATAAGAACAGCTTACATTTACATAAATGTTTTTCTCTAGAGAGCTTTCCTTACAAACCTGCGAAGTTGGTGGCATAAGTAATGTTATTACTTTTTGACTTTAGGAAATTGCAGAAGATGAGCTCCTCAGGAGCAGGGATTTTTTTTTTTTTTTTTGACTTTGTATCCCCAGCACTAACTCAGTACCTGGTACAGATAGTAGGAATTCAATAAATGCTTGTTACTCATTGATTGATACAAAGAGCCTTGAATGCCAAGATAGGAGTCTGGTGTTTAGTAGACAATTAGGATTTTGACCTAGGGTCTTGATGAGGGTGGTTCTTTAATTAAGGGCTCTAATCAGTCAGCCAGATAGATTGGAGTGGGGCCCTCGGATGTGTCTTAACCGTCTCAAATTGGCTCCCCGAGGCAATAGTTTATTTTTCCGTATGAGCATTTACACTTCAGAAATCCGCAAAAACCACATAGTAGGGCTTGTTTTTATTGTTTTGTTGATTTTTCCGAAGGTGTCAAACTTAACTGCCACAGTCTGAACCAGATTAAAATGTAATTGGGAAATGTTTAACAAAAGAAAAACAATAGAAAAAGATAATGTTAATTGTGGTTTTCTAAGTCAATAGGCAGCTCCATTTCTATTTGAGTTCAACACCACTGGTTTAGACTTAAGAAAGTAATGGAGAAAATTTTAATAATGCAGATTCAATTTAAAAGTGCTTACATTTGGGGGGGGAGGCAGTTGTTAAACATTTACCAAATACCCTTGGTAGCCATTTCAGAGGCTATTACAGGAGTCTAGGATGGTGGTAAGAAAGACCTGGTTTAGAGCAGTACTGCTCAAATAAATTAATATATTTTAACAATATTTAAATTAATCAATATATTTAATAAATAGTTTAAATAAATATTTTACTCAAATTTACTAGAATAAAAAATTTACTCAAAAATTTGCTAAAATTTACACAAATAAAACAGGATGGCTAAAACTGTATATAAAGAGTCCAGTGGTCCACAGATCAACTTAGAAAAACACATATTAACATTGTCTATGTCCTATTGTGATTTAATTGGAATATCAGGTCACTGGATCTGGATGGCTCAGGCGAAGACGGTGAGGTTCGTGACCTTGTACAGCCCTCCATCACTCAAATCAAAGTCAACTGCAAGTCATGTCATTGTCTTGATGTCATGGTCCTCTTCGACAACGAAGGGCAAACACAACACAACAATTGTTGTTTAGTTTTGTTAAAAATATGTCCTGATTACTTTGTATTCTGGTTCAGGATGATTTGGGAATATTGTGGGCTGAAATATGGCCTCTTCTTACCACATATTTGACACCTCTGACCCAGAGCGGGGGAATGAGAGAGAAAAGGAGAAAACATCTGGGAGAGTAATTATTGGGGAGGTAGAATAGAGAGAACTTGGCAACTGAAATTATATGCGGAGAATCTTGTTGAGTTGTTTCATTCCTGTCAGACCCTTCATGACCCCATTTGGGGTTTTCTCGGCAAAGATATTGGTTTGGTTTGCCATTTCCTTCTCCAGCTCATTTTACAGATGAGGAAATTGAGGAAAACAGGGTGAAGTGACTTGTCCATGGTCACAGTACTAGTAGGTATCTGAGGTCGGATTTGAATTCAGCAGGTTTTCCTGACTAGCACCCTATGACATCTAGCTGCCTGTTGTGGTGGTGCTGTCATTTCAGTCATGTCTGACTCTTCATGATCCCATTTGGGGTTTTCTTGGCAAAGATCCTGGAGTGGTTTACCATTTCCTTCTCTAGCTTGTTTTCCAGATGAGGACACTGAGGCAAATAAGGTTAAGTGACTTGCCCAAGGCCACCCAGCTAGTGAATATCTGAGGAATAAGGAAGTGTTCAAAAATAAAGTCAACAATGATTGTAAAGTTTCTAACTTCAGAATGTTATTATAAATAGGTTTATGGGATAAAATGTTATTGGGATAGAAATTTGATGATGGGAAAAGGTCTAAAAATAGACTCATCTTTCCCTCCTTATTATAAAGTAATATGAATTGTAGACAGTCTTTACTTTGGATAGGGACTGTATCTTACTCATTTTGATATTTCAAAAACCACCTAGCACCATGTTTTGCACATAATAGACACTGCTGTTTATATGTGATTAATAATGAATAATGCTAATAATGAATAATGCTAGTTACATAGTGATGCACAGTTACTTGTTTCACCTATATGTACTTGGATGAAGTTCAAAATACTCCTGAAAAATAATGGTTATATTATAATTCCTGTTGTAAAGATCAGGAAACTGAGGCTCAGAGAGATGGAATAGAAAAGGATTTGTCAGATACTTGCAATGTGGCAAGCACCTGCCTAGGTGCAGGGCGAGGCAACAGGATCCCCATGGATCTTTAGGGACCAGAGGCAAGGAAAATGGAAAGCCTGGTGATCCTTCACCGTACCAAAAGAATTGTAGCTGGTTACTCCCAGCTCACTGTAACTTCGGTCGTGCCCATTAGGGGTTTTCTTGATAAATTACTTGAAATCCACGTCTCCTCATCAGCAGTCCAGTATGTTCTCCACTACCCCTCCATTTATAGTCTCTGTTATTAATTAATGAAACATACAAAACACTGGAATGTGGTTGATACTCAATAGATGACACATGTGCATGTTGTTTCCCCACTAGGGATGTTAGGGATGTGACTAAGGGCATACTGGCAAACATTTAACAACCAGCCCTCCAAAAAAAAGTTCTCAGGATGCAATTTTAAGTTTAATTTCAATTAAAATTTTCTCTAATGCTTTCTTAAGTCTGGATAATCAATAAAACAATAAACTGAGCCTTGATTCCTAGAATTTGCTGATTTCTGAGGTGTAAATACTCAAGCTGAAAATTTAACAATCTGTTCTTGTGAGTGGGGTGGTGGGGGGAGAGTTGTCTCCAGCACACACTTGGATGCCTTTAGACCCTTACAAGCCCCACTTGAAGATTGAGTCATGCTAGCTCACTACAATCTGAAACTGCATCGATACCTCCACCTTCTCCAAACTTCTATATTTTCCCTAGGGTGTTTTGTCCTTCATTCGCAAAGAGGACTATGACATCAAGATGATGACATGACTTGCAGTTGACTTTGACTTGTATGAGGGAGGGCTGTGAAAGGTTACAACCTCACCTTCTTCTCCTGAGCCATCTGGGTCCAGTGGCATGATATTCACTAGGACAACTGGAGAAATCCCAAGAAGCAATGTGGGACCCTGGCACTTTCAGGCTTAGGTCTTATCACAACCTCATTTTGAGTGAGATACACCCATTCAATGAATAGGCTTCTGTAAGTTACTCAAGGGATGGTCCCTTTAATAAAAAAAAAAAAATCAAACTGGGAAGGAAAGACCTTCAGGGTTCCAGGTAAAAGAAGAACAATTACTGTTTAGTATTTACATTCACTCTGTGCTAGGAGCGCACCTGTTGAGTCTATGAACTCCAGAGTGAATTGGGTTTAAGGTTTGACCTTTGAGAAAGAAATGTAGCCAGTAAACCCAAAAGTAAAAAGGTAGCTTTTGGACACGGAGTTTACCCTCCCTTGGGCAGAACACCAGAGGACAGGGGAGAGAAGGGGCTTTCACTCAACATGTAAATGAAAGAACTGATAGCAAAACATGTCTCTGTGGAAATCCTAGGGAAGGAGTTATCTGTAGTCATACCTGGCCAATGCATTGATTTGTTTTCTTTAACTGTGGTTTTTCTTTGAAAGGGAAAATTTTTCAGGAGGGACGGGGAGTAATTGAGAAGTCACAATCCAGTTGTAAAGATGAAGTCTTGAATTCTTCCAATTTGCCTGCATCCTTCCTCATGCTATCACAGAACATGTGATAAAGAAGGAAAAGACAATTTTATAAAGACGAAAATTCTTCTACTCGCGGTTTTTGTTGGTAGCAAAGACCTGGAAACAAAATAGATTTCCATCTACTGGGGAAGAAATAAACCTAGTGTGGTACATGGAGGTAAGGGAATATGACTGTGCAATAAGAAATTATGAGTCCTAGGGAGAATGGAGAAATTTTTGACTAAACAAAAGATAGAGAACATTAAGAATGGCAAAATGGATAATTTTGATTACATTCAATTGAAAAGTTTTTGCAAAAACAAACCCAATGCAACCAAGACTGGGGGGAAGCAGAAAACTGGGAAAGAATTTTTGCAACTAGTGTCTGTGATAAAGGCCTCATTTCTAAAATATATAGAGAATTGAGTCAAATGTACAGGGATACAAGTCTTTCTCCAATTAATAAATGGTCAAAAGATATGAACAGGCAGTTTCCAGAGGAAGAAATTAAAGCTGTCCATAGTCATATGAAAAAAATATTTCAAATCACTACTGAGCAGAGAGATGCAAATCGAAACAACTCTGAGGAACTACATCACACCTACAGATTGGCTAACATGACAAACAGGAAGATGATAAATATTGGAGAGGACGTGGGAGAGTTGGAACACTAATTCATTGTTGATGGAGCTGTGAGCTGATGAAGCTGTTCTGGAGAGCAATTTGGAACTATGCCCAAAGGGCTACAAAAATGTGCATACCCTTTGACCCAGCAATAGCTCTTCTAGGACTGTATCCCCAAGAGATCATAAAAATGGGAAAGGGTCTCACATGAACAAAAATATTTATAGCAGCTCCCTTTGTAATGGCCAAAACTGAAAATCAAGGGGATGCCCATCCATTGGGGAATGGCTGAATAAATTCTGGGATATGAATGTAATGGAATACTATTGTGCTATAAGAAATGATGAACAGGAAGACTTCAGAGGGGCCTGAAAGGACTTGAACTGATGCTGAGTGAAAGGAGCAGAACCAGGAGATCTTTGTACACAGAAACAGCCACAGCGTGCGAGGAATTTTTCTGGTAAGACTGGATCCTTCACAGCAATGCAAGGACCTAAAATATTCCAAATGACCTCTTGAGGCAAAATGCCATCAACATCCAGAGAAAGAACTATCAAACTGGATCACAGAATGAAGCAGACCATGTTCTCTTGTGTTATGTTTTGTTTTGTTTCATGTTTTCTCCCATTCATTTTAATTCTTCTATGCAACATGACTAAGGTGAAAATGTATTTAATAGGAATGCATGTGTAGAACCTATATAAGATTGCACACCATCTCAGGGAGGGAGGGGGAAGAAGGGGAAGGCAGGGGACAAAAGTCTAAATTATATGGAAGTGATTGTAGAAAACTGAAGATAAATAAAGTAATTAAAAATAAATAAAATCCAATGCCTCTCCCTAAGTGAGAATCACTCTCCCTCAGACTACACATAATATTATAATTAGAACTTCAACGTTTTACTGGCAACCCTATGGCATAGGATAAATGCACTAGTCTTTATTAACCCCGTTTTAAAGATGAGGAAACTGAGGCAAAGAGGGGAAAGTGAGTTGCCCAGGGTTATTTAGCTAGTCAGTGTCTGAGACTGGACTGGAACTCGGGGCTTCCTGAGGAAGTTCATCCTGGACTTTCTTCTATCTCTTACTCACATCTTCTGCTCTCAAGAAATGATACCCATCTATTCCCACCTTTGCCCATTAAAATCCAATGTCTTTCCCTAATTGAGAAGAACCCTCCTGCAGACCACACGTAATATGATATTTAGTGCTTCAAGGTTTTACTGGCAACTGTATGAGATAGGATAAGTATGTTAATCTTTATTATCCTCATTTTACAGATGAGGAAACTGAGGCAAAGAGGGGAAAGTGAGTTGCCCAGGGTTATTTAGCTAGTCAGTGTCTGAGACTGGACTGGAACTCGGGCCTTCCTGAGGAAGTTCTTCCAGGATTTTCTTCTGTCCCTTACCCACATCTTCGGCTCTCAAGAAATGATACCCATCTATTTATTATTCCCACCTTTGCCCATTAAAATCTAATTGAGAAACACCATCCTGCAGACCACACATAATATTATATTTGGTGCTTCAGGGTTTTACTGGCAAACTTATGATATAGGATAAACACAATAGTGTTTATTATCCCCATTTTATAGATGAGGAAACTGAGGCAAAGCAGGTGAAATGACTGTGTCTATGACTGGATTAGAGTTCGGGTCTTCCTGAAGAAGTTCTTCCTGAACTTTCTTCTGTCCCTTACCCACAGCTTCTGTTCTCAAAAAATGATACCCATCTATTCCCACCTTTGCCCATTAAAGTCCAATGCCTCTCCCTCATTGAGAATCACCCACCTGCAAGAATAACATCCAAATGAATACATGATCTAGGTATAAAAATTGATACCATAAACAAATTAGGGGAGCAAAGAATAGTGTATTTTTCAAATTTATAGAGAATGGAGAAATTTTTGACCAAGCAAGAAGTACAAAACATTATGAAGTGCAAAATGGATAATTTTGATTACATTCAATTGAAAAACTTTGCAAAAACAAACCCAATGCAACCAAGATTGGGAGGGAAGCAGAAAACTGGGAAATTTTTGCAACTAGCATCTGTGATAAAGGCCTCATTTCTAAAATATATAGAGAACTGAGTCAAATGTACAAGAATACAAGTCATTCTCCAATTGATAAATGGTCAAAGGATATGAACAGGCAGTTTCCAGAGGAAGAAATTAAAGCTATCTATAGTCATATAAAAAATGTTTTAAATCACTCTTGATTAGAGAGATGCAAATCAATACAACTCTTAGGTACCACATCACACCTATCAGATTGACTAACATGACAGAAGAGGAAGATGACAAATGTTGGAGAAGATGTGGGAGAGTTGGAACACTAATTCATTGTTGGTGGAGCTGTGAGCTGATGCAGCTATTCTGGAGAGCAATTTGGAACTGTGCCCAAAGGTCTACAAAAATGTGCATACTCTTTGACCCAGGAATATCACTTCTAGTACTGTATCCCCAAGAGATCATAAAAATGGGAAAGGGTCCCACATGTACAAAAATACTTACAGCAGCACTCTTTGTAGTGGCCAAAAACTGGAAATCAAGGGGATGCCCATCTATTGGGGAATGGCTGAATAAATTGTGGTAAATGAATGTAATGGAATACTATTGTGCTGTAAGAAATGATGAATAGGAAGACTTCAGAGAGGCCTGGAAGGACTATATTATATGAACTGATGCTGAGTGAAAGGAGCAGAACCAGAGGAAATTTGTACCCAGGAACAACCGCAGTGTGCAAGGAATTTTTCTGGGAACAGTGTTTTACAGAAATGCAAGGACCTAAAAAAATTCCAGATGGACTCTTGAGGCAAAACACCTTCCACATCCAGAGAAAGAACTATCGAACTGGATCACAGAATGAAGCAGATCATTTTTTCTTGTGTTATGTTTTGTTTTGTTCTATGATTTCTCTCATTCATTTTAATTCTTCTATGCAACATGAGTAAGGTGAAAATGTATTTAATAGGAATGTATGTGTAGAAACTATATAAGATTGCACACCATCTAGGGGAAGGAGGTGGAAGGAAGAAGAGGGAGGGGAAAAAAATCTAAGATATATGGAAGTCATTTTAGAAAACTGAAAACAAACATAATAATTTAAAAAAAGAAAAAAAATGATGAGCCCACAGAAGCCTGGAAAGATTGGGATGGGCTGATGAAGATCAAAGAAAACAATATATGTAATGGCTACAACAATGTAAATGAAAAGAATAAAATAAATAAAAGTTTGTTTGTAATTGTAATGATCAAAATTTGACCCCAGAGAGAGGATGAGAAAATCCATCCCCTCATTTCTTTGCAAAGTAGGGGGACCATGCATGTGTAATACTGTATTTTCAGATTGTTTTGATGTATTAGTTTTAGTGAACTGTTTTTAAATTTTTTTATTTGGTTACAAAGGGTGACTCTGAGGGTAGGGATGGAGGATGGTGATATTTGAAAAAAATCACCACTCAAAATGAAAAGTTACAAATACATATTTAATAAGGTTCTTTGGGTATAAATTGTATAGAGGAATAGATTAGCATTGCCCCAAAGTGGTTCAGTCTCTCTAATTCTGAAGCAGTGGGTTCTTCCTCACAATTTATCATCAAACCATTCTCAGATGTATTACAATGGGGGTCCTTTTTCCCCCAAGGTAATGGAGATTAAGTGATTTTCCCAGTGTCACACAGCTAGAAAGTGTCAAGTGTCTGAAGCCGTATTTAAACTCAGGTTGTTCTGACTCCAGGGCTGGTGCTCTACCCACTGTGCCATCTTTTTTAGCGTGGGGATCTTTTTTAGCCTAAGAATTGAACTAAATTGTCCTTAACCCTCTTCAAATATGCAATTTTTTGATTTGGGAGATTGTTCATGAAGATAGGTTTCCAACCTAATATTAAATTCAGGAAATCCTTTGCTGCCCCTTCCCAGACACTCTCTCAACAAAAAGGGGCTCAAATGACCTGTCAGGGAATTGTCATTGCAGGTGTGCTGGGCAGCCACAGAACATGTGAACTGAGCTCTTTCATTGTCTTTAGGGTTGGGAGAATTTTTAAAGGAGCATATTTTGATAGTGTAATAAAGTGCTTTAGGAGTCCGATGGGAGACTATTGCTATGTTTTCCATCTTTCACTGCTTTTTGAACTGCAAACAAGCTTAACCCTTATTCCAGCTACTCTTAGTTCTTAATGACAAAGATTTTCAGGGATCTGGTCACAAAATGGGCAGATCTGGTCTGGGTTGGAACTCTTGTTGCAATTGGGCTGGGGATCCCAAGAGAAGTAAATGCTTTCTCTTGCAAGTCTGTCACCAACTAGGGAAAGAGGTGGGTATGCACAGATGGTAAGAAAAGAAGAGACTGACTCCTATTCGATCCCACAGAATCATGTGACCAAGACTGGATTTCAAATGTATTAGTAGGACTGATCTCAATTGTCACCCCCCTTGTTCCTCCTTGGTCCTTAAAGAGAACCAGTGACATCCGGAAGGTGATGTGTTGACTTGAAGGTGAATTGGATTTAAGTGAGGCAGGGCTGTGCAAAGTCATCAGCATCACTTTTTCCTCCAAGGATATCAGGGTCCATTGAAAGACATAGGTCAGGACAATTGGTGACGGCCATGAAGGAGGGAGAAATTCATTTCAGCAAGTATTTATTAGGCATCTACTGAGTGCGGAATGAGTACTTGGCACTCTCCGACCCTCCTTTCTCCTTCTCGAAGGGGTCTTGTCTGTTGTGAAGAGGGAGAGTGGTCCCCTTTTGGTTTGGGAACTGTCCTGGAGACCCACACCACTCTATCCCATCTCCTTCATATACATAGCCTTGAGTGCTGAGGTCTGTTCCCCTTTCCCCAAATGCCCTTGGGTGCCAGAACTGCTGCCTAAGCTCTGCTACTTCCCTCAGTTCAAATGTCCTCCCTGAAACCTCCCCATTCCAGACCCTGCTAAAAGGTCAGAGTTTTCAGATCTCAAGTGATCCTTTCTCTTGTCTGAACAATGTTTCTTGGGTAAACTTTTCATCTGACAGTTTAGGATCTATTAGCAAAGAAAAGAGAAGGCATGTTTCTTTCAACTGTTACAAATGGGGCAGGTGAGCAGGTGCGGCTAAAAGAAATATTTTGAGAGACTGGAGGTGGTGTGTGTCAGATGAATGAAGTCACTTGAGTCCAAGAGCGCTGGGAATAGTGAGGTCCCCCAGACTACCAGTTCTACTTCTAGCCCAGCAGCCCCCTCCCCGCCCCTGGTACCAGTGAGAAGAGAATTCTTTGTGGAGAAGGGGCTCACCTTTCTAACCACCAGCAGCAACAACCACTGACCACTTACCACAGAGAAGCCCAAGAGCCATGGCAGTACCTGGAAATCCTCCTTCCAGGTCAGTCCCCACAGCCTTTGTCTGGGGAAGCAACCTCATGCAGGTCTGACCAGGCTACTGTTTTGGTAGATGCTTTGGTCACAACCACTGAAGACCTGGAAAAGAATGTTCCTATCCCAAAAGTTCTTAGCACTGTCAAATGGTTTAACATCACACATGGATGTGACTCTGTCAAAGGAAATAACATTAAAGAAGAAATATTATCATCTGATTGAAAATGAAGCCTTGCCTTGGTGTTGTTTTCTCCTGCCCCCCAACCCCCATTAAAATGTGAACTCCTTACCCAACCCTTCTGGAGAATGGTTTGGAACTATGCTCAAAGGGCTACAAAAATGTGCATACCCTTTGACCCAGCAATAGCTCTTCTAGGACTGTATCCCCAAGAGATCATAAAAATGGGAAAGGGTCTCACATGCACAAAAATATTTATAGCAGCTCCCTTTGTAATGGCCAAAACTGAAAATCAAGGGGATGCCCATCCATAGGGGAATGGCTGAATAAATTCTGGGATATGACTGTAATGGAGTACTATTGCGCCATAAGAAATGATGAACAAGAAGACTTCAGGGAGGCCTGGAAGAATTTATATGACCTGATGCTGAGCGAAAGGAGCAGAACCAGGAGAACCTTGTGCACAGCAATGACCACAGTGTGAGAGAGTTTTTTCTGGTAGACTTGGAACTTTGTAATAACACAAGAACTTACTGAGAAAAAAAAAAATCTTAATGTCAGTCTTCTAAGGCAAAATGCCTTCCACACTCAGAGAAAGAAATATGGAAGTCATTGGCAGAATGTAGCCGATCTTGTTTGCGTGTGGGTTGGTTTCAGTGTATTATGTTTTGATTTGTTATATGATTTCTTCCATTTATTTTAGTTCGACTACATAGCAAGACTATAGTGAAAATGTGCTCAATAGGAAAGTATATGTAGAACCTATACAGAATTGTATGCTGTCATGGGGAGGGAGGGGGGTAGTGGGGGAAGGGGGGGGATAAAATCTTAACTTTAAGGAAATGATTGTAAAACATTAAAAAAAAATGAGAAAAAAAATGTGAACTCCTTGACAGCGTAAACTGTCTGACTTTTCTATTTGTGTCCCCAGTGCTTAGCACAGCGCTTGGCACAAAGAGAGCTCTTAATGCTTTTCGTTCGTTCTTTGAGAAGGTGGGGGGCTATGGGTGTGAAATACTGCATATAATCCAACTTGATTGATGTCTGGGTTAGTGTTGCTGAACTGCTTTTTTAAAAGGATAGTTTTGCTGGTGGAGAAGGGGGAAGGGATTCATTGGAAAAGAAAGGTGATATAAAAACAAAAGATAATTTAAAATTAATAAAAGAATCTATTGGTTTATAACAATCTTTATATTCTTGCATTGAACTGTAATTTTCCCTTGTGTTTTTGTTTAACTAAGGTAGTGTAACCCTGAAGCTGTGACCCAGCATAACTGGATTGAGAATCAGCCTCCGTAAAGTTGAGAAAATTCCTTCCTATTTCTGTACCTCAGTTTCTCCCTTTGTAAAAAGAGGAGGATGGGATAGGTGGTTTCTAAGGATCTTTCCAGATCTGACATCCTGACATCCCTTTCCGTCTCTGGGTCTCAGTCTCCCCCTTTGTAACATGATAAAGGCATTTGGGACCCTTGGTCCCAGAGAACAAATAACCAAATAAAACATCGCGCACACGAGAGGGGCAAATCGGGGGTAGGGGGTAGAGGTGTGTAGGGTGGGACAATGTGAATTATTTGAATACAGGGCAGGCACCCTGTGCCCTCACTGGTTTGCCTGGTTTTGCTTAGTCACTAGGGAGAATTTAATATGCTCCGGGAAGTAATAGTCCAAAGAGAGGCAGCCGCATCTTGCGGATGTATACAGGAGTCTAACTGAGTCTTCAGATGGCTATGAGAACTGTCTGTCTTGAATTTAAAAAAAAAAAAAAAACGACAACCAATATTCAAATCTCTCATTTAATGCACTGTGGTGTCTGTTTGACCTTGGATGAGGCATATACCCTGTCCGTGGAACTTTCTAAAACTGCAAATTGCAGACGTTGAAAACGTGCATTGGTAGGGGGTTCTTCTTGCAGAGCATTGCTTTCTTTTTTCTTTTTGAATTTGACTTGTGATTTCATTAGAATAAACAACTATTGATGAAATACTTGCTTAATGCACATAGGAAGGGGCAAGGCAAGAGCTGTAACGCAGAAAAGCGCAGCAGTGGAAAAGCGCGGGATTCGAAACCTAGGCGCGGGAGTCGCGAATCTAAGTAGTCCCGGGACCCCACACGGAGGGATACGCATGCGTTTTACGTGCACGTTGGTGGCGCGCGCCACAAGTCGGGCTGACGGTTGAAGTTCAGGTCTTCCTAGCGCGGCGGAGCTTGTTAAGATGCAGGCGCCTGGGCAAGTGAACAAACTTTTTCCCGTCTCTGGGGTTAGGAGAGCTAGTGGGGCGGCTAGGCGCTTCCCTATAGCTCCCGCACCCTGCTCCTACGATCCTGAAGAGGTGACCCACAGCCACGAACGGCAATTCGGGCATGGACGTAGAGGCAGACGCAGAGACAGAGACAGGGCGGCAGGTGGAGGTAGCCGGGGCAGGGACACGGGCGGCCGCTGGAGCCACAGTAGCTCCAGCGAGAGCAGAGACGCCAGGTGCGGCCCCGACCCTGGTGAGAATCGCGGCGGCACTGCCGCCACCAGTGATGCCGGCGACCCCCGCGAGAGCCCCCAGAGCCGCTCGTCGCGCAGCCGCCGCTCCCGCACCCGATCCCGCAACCGGCCTCGGTCCCGGCGCCGACACCAGCGCCGATCTCGATCTCGCTCTCGGTCGCGCTCTCGTCACAATATCCCCTACTACTGCATGCCCTCCCGCTCCTGGGACCGCTATGACCGCCAAGACCGAGGCGGACCCCCGGGGGCAGCCACCGTCGCGACGGGCGGCTCTACCGACGAGCGGTCGCCCAGCCCGAGGCCGGCACCTAGCTCGAAGCTGAGCCCGGTCCGGAGTCCGAGACAGTACGTTAGCCCGAGCCTCAATCCCATTCTGAGTCGGGTTCGGGACCCCAGCCTCAGCCTCAATTCTGGCCAGTTGCCTAAGCCCAGCTTCAGCCGCGTGCAGGGAGCTGGCGATAGCACTGACAGGGGTTCAGACCAGGGCTTCCTGCCGTTTAGGGGGTGGCTCTCTGCCTTCCCTGGGCAGTCTGGCCGCTTTTACCGACCCAAACGCCGGAATAAGAAGCTCTGGTCCACCTACCTGGAAAAATCCAAGAAGGAGGATCTTCAGCAGAGGTAAGCCCCAGCTCCCCCTCCGCCCCCGGGACCCGCTTTCTTCCCCTTCTCTTCTACTTTCTAGTCTTCGCATGCTTTCCCAACCCCTTCCCCCATTTTCTCTTTCCCTCCCACCCCCTTAATTTTTTCGTCGGTTTCTCTGTCCCAAAACTCTCAGCTTCACTTAAATCTCTCACCCCAAAATCTTTCACTTGCCTCCCCAACCCCCTTTCCATTTTTCTTTCCCCTTTCCTTTGCCGTCGATTTCCTTATCCTATCAGTCTTATCCCCTCCACTAATTCTCGACTTGTTTTCTCCCTTCCACACCTTCCCCTTCTCCTTGGGAACTGACCGGTATAGCTAACTTAAGCAATACTTTAGAAATGTTTTTGGTAGACTTTCCCGCAGTCCCTCTGGGGGTCGGAGGGATCCCCTGCTATTCGTCTGACGCATCGTGCGTGGTTCATCCCAGAGAAAGGGTTTATTATTAAAATATTCACATTTCTCGGTGTTGGCTAAGTGTATTACAAATTACTTTTTAAAAAGTGAAAGGGATTTTTTTTAAAAAGTGAAACCAACTTTTTCTCTTTAAAAAAAAAATTAGCAAGTGCGAAAAAGTCTTACTTCTGAGGAGTCAAAAGACCTTATTTAGGTTCGAACCCTGACTCTGACGGCTCGTGGTTTTGAGCATGTTAGTCTTAGAGGTTTCATAGAATGATAGATTTAGATCTAGAAAGAGCCTAAGAAGAGACCCTTAAGTATAAACCCTTTCGTTTTACCCATGAGGAAAATGAGATTAGGAATTTGCCCAGGATCGCATTGCTAGTAAATGTCTGAGAGCACGTTTTAAATCGTAGTCCAGCATTTGATACACGATCCCTGTTGGGACCCGGTTTGTAGTTAGTAAAATGGAGGGAGGTGTGTGGACTAGATAACGTCTAAAGTCTCATAGGGTTTTGAAGTATGTCATCGTGTAAACGCTGTTGTAACTTTTCTCATATTTTAAAATCAAATATAATACCTGTCTTATCTCTACCTGTTCGATGGTATCTTCTGAGGCTCAATATAGTGGTGTGTAAAAAGGGAAGTTCTAGCACTTGTATATGGACCTGCCCCAAAGCCTTCCGTGGAAAAAAAAGTCATATCTACTGCCCTTATTTATTATAGGAACGCAGGAACAGAGGCAAATGGAATATGAGAAACTAAGAATTGACCCTGAAATTGCAAACCTGGGTGACTGGAAGGATATTTGGGCCCCAAATATTTCATATATAATATTTATAATAATAATTCAAACTAACATATACTGTTTATAAGTGCCACTAGTAATTATGTTCGTTATAAAATTTACACATAAAATTTTGAAATGTGACATAAAAGATGCCAGTGTTTGATATTAGAATCAACAGAGAGAATCTGGAGTTTGAATAGGGGAGTGAATCGATCAGACCCAGTATTTTGGCTTGCGTACTGATTGGACAGGGGAGAGATGAAGCAGCAGCAGTCAAATTAGGCTGTTGCTGTAGTCCAGGAAAAGGTGTTGAGATCCCGAGCTAGGCTGGTGACTGTGTCAGCAGAGAGAAGGGGATGAATGCTCCAGATACTGTGGAGGTAGCGATAATAAGAGCTGATAAGTACCTAGATATGTGGGGTGAGTGCAAGTGAGCTGAGGATGATGCCTTTTGCCATAAATGGGGGGGGGGGGTGTCCTCTGAAGAGGAGTGTATTTGAGGAGAAAGATGAGGAAATAAAATCTGAAATGGCATATCATAAACCATCCCATGCCAGGTAGTTCCATGAAATTCACTCTGTTTCTTGAAAGGAGAAAAAGGGAATGTCCAAAAATATGGAGGGAACAGAGTGGGAAAGTGTTGAGGGATAGGAGGAGGTGTGATTGTGTTGGTTATGGGTGGGGGAAATTCAAACCATCTCCTCTCCCTCCAGTTGACTGATCACTCCTTGGAGCAGGCAATATGCATTTTAGAGCCCAATGATTTAAAAAGTAGAATATAGTACTATCTATTTACTGAATCTATATTCCTGAATCTTCTAGGAGATTAAGTGAGAGATTAAAAATTGCCGAAGAGGGAGTGCCAGAAGTTTGGGGACTTTCTCCAGGAAATCCAGAGCCAGAGTAAGTGATTTTCCCATTCCAAAAGTAGAGTATCTCATATCTTATATTCCGAAACTGTTTTGAGAGAATTTTTTTATGTAACCACATTTTAAAAAAAATTTTTATTTAGTATTTTATTTTTATCCAATTACATGTAATAATGAGAAGATTTGGAAGGGGGTTTTGTTAGCTAAATGAAAAGCTTTAGACCTATTTCATGGCTTTCTTTCTGTCCTGTGACTCCATATTATCTTCCTCTTAAATTTTACATCATAAAACTGACCTAAGAATGAAGGCATTTTTTTTTTGGGGGGGGGGGGAAATAGGACATTCATTCTTTAAATACTCTTGTATTTATGTGACATTGATTTCTTATTCAAAGCAAGATTTAATATTAAACTGCTAACTATTTGCAGTGACTTTACTTTTTGCCTAGCCTAACTGTAACATCTATGTCAGAAATGGATGTAACAAAATGAATTTTAATAGGGAGCAAATGGTCCTCCTGGTGAATCAATTATATATGCTTCTCTTTAACAGTCTTAAACTGTTTCTCCCTTTTTCCCCATATTTCCTTTTCCTTTAGCAATAGTCTTCATTTTGGGGTTCTCTTTTTCTTGCACATCTGGGTTCACTTGGCTAATTTGCAACAGTGTTTGTTTATAACCACTGAACTCATAATTCACAATGCTGTATGGAGCTGCATCACCAGAAATGTGCCCTTGTAGAAAATCCCAGACTCTTCAAGGCTCAGGGAACTTGCATTCATAGAGATCTGGAAGGAGCCCTTGGAGGCTATGCAGATCCAAGACCAATGGGTAGAAAATGATAAAGACTGATTTTTGAAGGAACATGAGGAGGGACTTTCTAATAACTAGAATTGAAGCAGGCTACTTTTGGACAGCGGCAGATGACCCCTTGTTGGAGAGGCATTTCTGCGTGGGGTAAATAGGTGGGTGAAATGACCATTGAGAGCTCTTCCAACTTTACTATTTTGACTAGAGCTCATCTCTTACATAAAGAAAATTAAACCATTCCTTCTGAGGAAATCATACATAACATCTAAATAGATGAGTCATTTTCCAAGGGACCAATGGAGAAGTTAGTTTTCCATTCTAGGTCTTTGGAATGAGAGGAGTGGATTAAATAATCTCCAAGGCCCTTTCACCTTGCATTCTATAAATTTGAAATACTTCTTCAATCCTGTCCTCCTTCCTTTCCATCTAAGTTTCTTAAAATTGACCTAAATACCTTATGTTGAAGCTTAAGCTACTTTCCCCCGAAAGATATTACTGTCTCTTATATGCCCTTCATAGACTTAGCGGACAATTTTTATCCCTAGATTTCATAACAACAGGATAAACGATCCCAGGCTGAAGCTAAAATACATTTTCTTTGCTTTCTGTTAACAACTTGTAAAATGATAGGAGTGGAATGTTTTGTATGTCCCAATCACTATATTAGAATTGTCTTAATTAACTAATTTTTAATGAGAAGCTGGGAGGATGTCATTTATTGGGAAATAGTTGACTTTTCAAAATATATCAAAAAAGAAGTGGACTGGTCAGGTATTAAGCATGGACCTATCCAGATCGTGGATCCATGAAAGCAGTAAACACTTTATTCTATCACATTTCTTAATTTTTCCAACTCTTTTCTTTACATTTAGTTCAGATGAGCATACCCCCAATGAGGAAGAGACAAAATCTAATAAAACTGCTTCTTCTGACTCAGAAGGTATTTTTACTTAATGACAAAGCTTCTTTTTGTGGATAGCACGGATGGTATTGTGAATAGTAAAGCAATAGACTTTGTAAGTTGGAAATTTTTCTTAACAAGTTGTTAATAAAAAGACTACAGCAATATATCCCCAGAATTATCTATTATAATGAAATTCTATTTATTCCACAGAAGTAAGAATGATTCAACCTTAGGAAAAACAGTTATGATTAATCTTTTAAAGAGCAAAAATCACACAATTATTTTCGGAAAAAAACTTTTAATAAACAGAGTATCAATTATGCTTCAAAACTCTAATAAGAATACACGCAGAAAGTTCATTTTTAATAATAAAAATATGGAAAAACCAAAGCTGGCATTATTTGTGCCACTTGAAGCTTGAAGCTCTCACAGTAAATACAGGTGTAAAGCAAGGATGCCCACTATTATTTGACATTGTTCTAGAAATGTTGGCAGTCTCATTGAAAACAAAAGAAAATTAAAGGCATGAAGATAAGCAGACAAGGAGACAAGGTTATTCTTGTATGCAGATGATGTGATGGTTTACTTAGGAAAATCTCAGAGAATCAGGAAACTAAGAAAATATAACTTCAATGAAATAGCGGTACTCACATTAAATAAAAAATCATCAACATATTCAGTTAGCAATTTAAAAAACCAGGAGGGGAATGATAGAAAAATCACATTCAAAATAACTTACAGAATGCATAAAGTATCTGGGAGTTGGTTGGTCAACACACTCTCAATTTAATTTAAATACAATTGCAAAATCCTTTTTACAGAAATAAGAGATGACTTAAATAATTAGATTAATTGGTGTACAAGGCTAGACTCTCCTAATATAATAAAAGTGATAATGCTCCCTAAATCTACAAATTTAGTGTTATAGAAATCAAGCTATCAAGGTTGCTTTATAGAACTAGACAACATAAAATAATTGTAATATTTACATAGAGGAACAAGAGATCAAGGATCTGACAGGAAATAATGAAAAAAAAAATAGGAATAGTGCTTCCACACATCAGACTATAGTAGAAAGCAGCAGTCATTAAAACTGTTTGGCACTAGTCAAAAATAACAAGTCATTCGAACAAACTAGATTCAGAAACAACGGGATTCAGAAGTTCCATTGTGCAATAATCTTAAGAACATAAAATTAGTTGGGGAAAAATTATTCATTCCTTTTTTTATTTTTCAATTATTCATTGCTTTTGTTAAGCAGCTGGGAAAACTAGAAAACAATTTGGTAGATAATTACATCTCATGCTATATACCACATTAAGTTACAAATGGATATGTGACCTAAATGTTAAAGGTTTCATCATTTACAAATTGGATGAAAATGGGAGTGCCTCTCAAAACTGGTTAAGGGGAGAATTCTCAATCAGACCAGAGATACTGGTGATCATAAAAGATAAAATAGAAAATTTCAGTTACATGAAACTGAAAAGCTTTTGTATAAAATTGCTACAGATAGGAAAAAAGAAACTGTCTTGTAGGAAGAAACTTTGCAATAAGTATCTCTGATAAAGGTCTAATATCTAAGAAATACAGGGAATTAATCCAAATATGTAAGCCCAAGAGCTATTTGCTAACAGAGAACTATTCCCATTTAAGGTAATTCTGAACCTTCATGTTAAACACACCCCTCCTCAAAATGGCAAATTTACTAAAAGACAGTGATAGTCAAAGTTAGAAGGGCTGCAGGAATATAGGCACACTAACACACTGTTGACAGAACTTCGGATTGGTCTAGCCATTCTGTTTGCTGTTTGGGGAGGGAATGGGGTTAAGTGACTTGCTCAGGGTCACTCAGCTAGTAAATATCTAAGGTCACATTTGAATTCAGGACCTCCTGACTCCAACACTGGTGCCCTATCCACTGAGCCACCTAGCTGCCCCATGATCTAGCCGTCCTGGAAAACAATTTGGAATTAGGTGAGAAAAGTGACAAAGTTGTTCATAAGATCTCTCTCATATATCTCACTGGTAAGGCATGAACCCCTGTGGAGATCAAACAGAAAGGCTGCCTATAGCAGGCTTTTTTTTTTTTTTTTTTTTTTTCAATACCAAGGAATCGTAAACAAAGTAGATACTGGCTGAAAAGACCGTAGTATATAAATGGATGGGATAGAATAGGATTGTTTGATAAGACATGAGGAATTCAGAAAAACCATCAGACGTAAAGTGATGCATCCTGAAGAAAGTAGAGCCCGTAACATTAAGTGAAAAGAAGAAGGCAATGAAGTCAATCAATGAATGATTGTAATAGCTGATCTTGGCCCTGGAGAGGAAATGCAGAGAAACATCTCTCTCTTCTTGTTGGGAGAAGTGGGGAGCTGTGACTGTGGAAAGTTCCATATCCACTCAAACGTGACCTTGATGCTGATTGAATTTGCTTAGCTATTTTTCTTTGTTACAAGGGATATTCTGGGAAATGTCTGAAGTAGTTTTACACTTAATACTCTTGAAATATTTGTTCAGAGGTAAGGAAGAAGAGAAAAAGGAAGACTAGTTACCCCAAGGATAGAGCTGAGAAAAGGAGAAAGAAGTCATCCAAAAAGAAGCATAGAAAACATTCGGAGGACAATGACGAGTGTAGAGGTAAGAAAACCAATCTTGCCTTGCTTGGTCCCCAAATGAGGTTTTCAGCTAGAATTTTGGTTAGAGGATCCCTAATTTGTCTACTTTCTTCTGCTGTGTGTTTTTGTCATTTGCAATACAATCTTACTGCTGTGCCTTCTTATAAGGAAGAGACCTCTAAACTCTCAGAGCTGTCCCAGAGTGAAGCAGTGAAATCCCCATCAGTGGAAGTGTTCAGGAGAAGGCTGGATGATTGCTTTTCAGGGATGTTGTTGGAGACAGACTTTCATGCTTCAGCAGGGGACTGGACGAGACAACTTCTGGGATCTCTTCCAGCTCTGGGAATCACTGAAAAATCTGATAATGACTAACTCAGGGTAGCTAAAACTGTAGGATGGTCCAGCTTTCTGAGAAAGCTGCTTTTAAACAGGTCACTGATTTTCCTCTGCTAACATAGTTAATATCAATCCATTACCCTGAGTGCATTTTCTGTTGTTTTGCCAGTTACCATGAGTGAATTTCCTACTTTGTAACAGATGAAACAGGAATTGTTATATTTCCCAGGTTTTGGGCGATTTTGTTGTTGTTTCATTTGCTTACTTGTTTCTTAAATGAGTGCAATAACACCTTGGTGCCTACTCAAACGCTTGTTCAGGTCTTGACTTCCTAGTTATTATCTGCTTTAATAACTAGGTTCAAAGGAGAAACGGAAATCGAAGAAAGCCAAGAAGCACAAGAAGAGGAAGGAGGAGGAGGAAAGGAAGAGAAAACATTCGTAAGAGTGACTGAAATGACTTTATTTCACCTTTATATAGGATGAAAGCTCTTTTCTAAGTTTTCTTATGTTGGGAGTAGAGAAGGGACCTTGGTGATTTTATTAAATGAGTTAAACTTTTAAAAAAAGACCTCAATTTATTTTCTTTCTTGTTGTTTTGCGAGGCAGTCAGGATTAAGTGACTTACCCAAGGTCTCACAGCTAGTAAGTGTCTGAGGCCAGATTTAAAAGTGAGATCCCCCTGACTCCAGGGCCAGTGCTCAATCTACTATACCACCTAGCTGCCCCAGTTAAACTATTTTTAAGTAAAACCTATTTACCAAACAGTGTGAGTAGGATAGCTGAGGATTCTGACATGGATTCTCTGACAATTCTCAGAGCACATCTGCAGTTTGCTTTCTCCCTCCTGTCAAGCAAGGAAAATAAAATTGATTGTTCAGAAAAGCAGCCATGTATATAACTTATATTAAATTGCTTACTGTCTTAAGGAAGGGGGGAAGGGAGGGAGAAAATTTATAACTCAACATTTTATAAAAAATGAATGTTAAAAATTGTCTTTACATGTAATTTGTTTTGATTATATTTAGATTTTATTTATTTAGTATTTTATTTTTCCCCAATTACATGTAAAAAAACCCAGTATTTGACATTTGCTTTTAAAATTTTGAGTTTCAAATTTTCTCCCTCCCTTTCCACTCCATCATTGAGAAGGCAAGCAGTTTGATATAGGTTATATGTGTGTAGTCCTGCAAAACATATTTCTGTATCAGTCATTTACATGTAATTTGAAAATATAAAATACTATTAAAAAGAAGACATTCTGTTTTTCTCAGAGGGTATGAAGTATCGATTTAATATCTCTTAAAATCATTAAAATATCATTGAAAATGTGACAGGGAAGCATGATATGGAAAGTTATGGAAAGAAACTGGTTCTGAAGTCTGAGTGCTATACTGAAAATGCTATCTGGAACAGTTACTACCCATGTGACCTTGGACAAATCACTTTCCTGCTCTGGAGTGGGTGGTCTCTCCCACTCATTTCTAGATCTCTGATGCCTTAATCCTAAGAGCAAGATCTCTTAACTTGTCTAACAAGCAATTTTCCCTGCATCTTTATGGATTTTCCTAGATGTTTAATGTGCACAATAATTTATAATCATGACAGGAAGAAGTCCCAGAAGGCTGAAAAGAGTAAGTACAGGAAAGAATCCCCCAAGTCGAGCAAGGAAGTCTTGGATGAAGAATTACTACAAAATTTCTGGCCAGGGAAACTATCAGGTAAGTTCTTTGTAAGCAACTGCTGTGGAATGACAAATTCAACTCTCATCTCTATTTGTAGGTACAGATAGGTATGGGATTGATTGTTTAGGGCAGGGCTGGAAAATCTTTGAGCTTGAGGCCACATATGGCTGAATCTAAATGTTTACCACATGTGGCCTTAAGGCCGAAGGTTCTCCAACCCTGGTTTAGAAGCATCATGCACCCCCAAATCTGATATGTCCAACAGTTTTCATAAGGCCCAGATCTGTTTCTTGTTGGCCAGGATTATTCCCCTGAATTGGACGCTTCCATGATAAGGGACTTTCATCCTTCCCGTAAAGTACCTCATGAATGTAGTCCACCTGGTGGACTGAATATGCTTAATAAATATTTAATTAACCAAGTGGTAACCTTAACGTGTGTGTGTGTGTGTGTGTGTGTGTGTGTGTGTGTGTGTGTTGGGATATTTTCCTTTAGCAGAGAATAAAGAACATGAGACATTAATTGGACCAGATGTTCCCAAAGTATATTCTACTTCGGAAGACAAGCCTGTGAAGTGAGTAGCAGTAGAAATGTAGAAATAGAATACCCAATTTATCTAACTTTATTTCTCTTGTTTTCTTTTGCAACATGACTAATACGGAAATATGTTTTGCATGACTTTATACATGTAGTTGATATCGCTTGCTTTCTCAAGGGGTGGGGGAGGGAGGAAGAGAATTTGGGACTCAAAATTTCCAAAAATGAATGTTACATATAATTGGGAAATATCTAGTGGAAAAAAATTAAAATATTTTTTAAAAAGAAAAAATGTATTGTTCAGGCTTCTCGTGTTTATGTGCCTTTCAAGTCTTCTCTTGGTGGTCACATAAGCTGCCACTCTTCAAGTGAGCTATCCCTGGTGCCAGTGGTCCCTGCCCAAGGACTATGGGTCAAATAAACAGAAACTTCAGAAATACCATTTAAGGATTTTGGGTTTTTAAAAGAGAAAGAAATGGAGAGAGAATTAACTGGAAGCAAAACCATCAAGGGGTGGTGGTGGTGCAGAGTATTTAGATCTACACCAGTCTGTAATCAGTAATAATGATCCTTCCATTTGTCTGTCCCAAAGGACTCTGCATTTCTAGGTCAAACTGCCTACTCACTGGTCATTATTGCTTTCTTTGTTGTTTCCCAAGGAAATATTGACTTGTTTCCTCTGTTTACAATCTCCTCTTTGAATACAGAGATGACCTAATGAATAAATCCCTGTCTTAATTTCTTTGCAGCTACGGTCATGCTCTGTTGCCTGGTGAAGGTGCAGCCATGGCTGAATATGTGAAAGCTGGAAAACGGATCCCTCGGAGAGGAGAAATTGGCCTTACCAGTGAACAGATTGCAACATTTGAAGGTTCAGGCCATATCATGAGCGGGAGCAGGTGAGTTCTTGACATTGAATTCCATCTCAGAGATTAGGTAGTTTTAGGGTCTTATGGTACTTATTTCACCAAGTGAAAAAATTTTTTTTTTGATAAAAATTTATTTATTTAACTTTTACATTCATTTTCACAAAATTTTGGGTTCCAAATTTTCTCCCCTTTTATTCCCTCTCCCCACCCCAATACACCGAGCAATCTAATTTTCCCTATCTCCAATCTGCCCTCTCTTCTGTCATCCCTCCCTTCTCTTCTCCCCATCTTCTCTTTTGTCCTGTAGGGCCAGATAACTTTCTATTCCTCATTAACTGTATGTCTTATTTCCTAGTAGCAACAACAATACTAAACAGTTGTTCCTAAAACTTTGAGTTCCAAATTCTCCCCATCCCTCCCTCCCCACCCATTCCCTTTGGGAAGGCAAGCAATTCAATATAGGCCCTATCTGTGTAGTTTTGCAAATAACTTCCATGATAGTCGTGCTGTGTAAGACTAACTGAATTACTCTCCATCCTATCCTGCCCCTCATTGTTTCTATTCTGTCTTTTGATCCTGTCCCTCCCCAAGTGTTGACTTCAAATTGCTCCCTCCTCCCATTGCCCTCCCTTCCATCATCCCGCCCCCCTTGCTTATCTCCTTCTCCCCCACTTTCCTGTACTGTAAGATAGGTTTTCATACCAAAATGAGTGTGCATTTTATTCCTTCCTTTAGTCAAATATGATAAGGGTAAACTTCTTGTTTTTTTTTTCTCAGCTCTCCTCTTTTTCCCTCCACTAAAAAGTCTCCTGCTTGCCTCTTAAATGACATATAATTACCCCATTCCATTTCACCCTCTTTCCTCTGCCTACCTTTCTCTCTCACCATTTACCTTAATTTCTTTTAAGATATGGTCCCATCCTATTCAGTTCACTCTGTGCTCTCTGTCTCTGTATGTGCATGCATGCATGTATGTATGTGTGTGTGCACATGTGTACATGTGTGTGTATGTGTGTGTGGTCCCACCAACTACCCAGATACTGAAAAGTTTTAAGAGTCACAAATATTGTCTTTCCATGTAGGAATGTAAACATTTCACTTTTGCTAAGTCCCTTCTGACTTCTCTTTGCTGTTTAGTTTTTCATGCTTCCTCTCATTCTTGTGTTTGGAAGTCAAATTTTCTTTCCGGCTCTGGTCTTTTCATCAAGAATGCTTGAAAGTCCTCTGTTTCATTGAAAGACCATATTTTCCCCTTAAGTATTATACTCAGTTTTGCTAGGTAGGTGATTCTTGGTTTGAGTCCTAGTTCCTTTGACTTCTGGAATATCCTATTCCACGCCCTTCGATCTCTTAATGTAGAAGCTGCTAGATCTTGAGTTATCCTGATTGTATTTCCACAGTACTGGAATTGTTTCTTTCTAGCTGCTTGCAATATTTTCTCCTTGACCTGGGAGTTCTGGAATTTGGCCACAATGTTCCTAGGAGTTTCTCTTTTTGGATCTCTTTCAGATGGTGATCGATGGATTCTTTCAATACTTATTTTGCCCTCTGGTTCTAGAATGTCAGGGCAGTTTTCCTTGATAATTTCATGGAAGATGATGTCTAGGCTCTTTTTTTGATCATGACTTTCAGGTAGTCCCATAATTTTTAAATTGTCTCTCCTGGATCTATTTTCCAGGTCAGTTGTTTTTCCCATGAGATATTTCACATTCTCTTCCATTTTTTCATTCTTTTGGTTATGTTTTGTGATTTCTTGGTTTCTCAGAAAGTCATTAGACTCCATCTGTTCCATTCTAATTTTGAAAGAACTATTTTCTTCAGTGAGCTTTTGAACCTCTTTTTCCATTTGGCTCATTCTGCTTTTGAAAGCATTCTTCTCCTCATTGGCTTTTTGAACCTCTTTTGCCAATTGAGTGAGCCTATTTTTCAAGGTGTTATTTTCTTCAACATTTTTTTGGGTCTCCTTTACCAAGGTATTGACCCATTTTTCATACTTTTCTTGCATCTCTCTCATTTCTCTTCCCAGTTTTTCCTCCACCTGTCTAACTTGATTTTGAAAATCCTTTTTGAGTTCTTCCAAGGCCTAAGCCCACCCGACATCCCCCTGGGATGTCCGGGATATAGAGGCCCCGCCCTCCACATCTTTCCCTGATGGTAAGAATAGTTCCTCGTCATCAGAATTGAAAGGCGGGAACATTTGCACCTGTTCAAAGAAGCTCTCTATAGTCTTATTTTTCTTCCCTTTTCTGGGCATTTTCCCAGCCAGTTACTTGACTTCTGAGATTCCTGTCCACCCCTGCCTAGATCCGCCCAGCTAGTGCTTGGGGTCTGAGATTCAAATGGGCTTTCTGCGGCAGGCATGGCTGCTATTCAATGTGAGCTTAAGTTCTGGTGCTTGGGTGGGGGCAGGGCTGCCTCCCAGGCTCAGTTCCCTCAGGGGCTTTATGCAGAGACCTTCAGTAATGGAGCGGGTGGGGGCAGGGCCACCTCCTAGGCTCAGCTCCCTCAGGGGCTTTATGCAGAGACCTTCAGTAATGGAGTGGGTGGGGACAGGGCCACCTCCCAGTCTCAGCTCCTTCAGGTGGTTTATGCAGAGACCTTCAGTAATGAAGATCCTGCCTGCTCGGGGAGTCCTGGGGGGCCGCTGGTGCTGGTGCTGCCACTGCCCCTGCCTCTGCCTCCGCCTCTTCCTCCCAAGGGGGCCCAAGTCACGGAGACACCCCACTCCCCTCTCGGCCAGCCCAGATGTCTCTCTCACTGACCTGTAGCGTCTGTGGGCTGAGGGACTTTCCTGGCTGCCAGAGATTCCATCCCTGAAGCCTGCTCAGATCTGCTCCTCTGGGGCCACGGCCAGGGCAGCACAGGGTTGGACTCCACTTTCCGGGGTGCGACAGACCCTGGGGACGGCTCTCCAGGGCTCTCTGGAACGGAAATCTCTTCCACTGTGTTTCTGCACACCCTGCAGTGATCCAGAACTTGTGGGGAGCTCTTCTTACATTAAATCCATGGGCTGTGGGTTCAGAGCTAGCATACGTGAGTCTTTGTACTCCACCATCTTGACTCCCCACCAAGTGAAAATTTGGAATAAGAAGAATACAAACATGCATAGTTTGTTGGAACTATAATAACCACAACAATAATAACTAGTAATTATAAAATGCTTTAAAGTTCTTATTGAGTCTAAGAGAGATTAACATTCATCTGGAAAGTATCTGATAGAGATGAACTCAGGTCTTCCTGACTCTAA
The DNA here is from genome assembly GCA_023548195.1 of Bettongia penicillata ogilbyi. Taxonomy (NCBI): domain Eukaryota; kingdom Metazoa; phylum Chordata; class Mammalia; order Diprotodontia; family Potoroidae; genus Bettongia; species Bettongia penicillata. Next base: position 535,326 of record JAJHZJ010000438.1, read on the forward strand.
GTACAGTGCTGTATCCATTGTACTACCTAGCTGCTCTATGTGTAGTTTGACTTCAAATTCAGTAATGTCATCACTCTTCTAAAAACATGTCCTACAAGAGTCTTTCTCTAATCCTTAAGTTGCCATGTGATAAATATTCATAGCTCTCTTAGCCTGTGGGAGAATCTATCTGAGCACAACTGTGAATTTCTGCCCTTGGAGGATCCTAACATTTGGGTAACGGGAGAAGAGTCCTTTCACAAAAGAATGTTCTCTATTTTTGAGCTTGTCTGTTTGGCACCCTAAGTCTAGTGGTAAGTTCTGTCACTGAGAACCAGTCCAAGATGGGTCAAGCTTCATTCCAGGAATCAGGGGGATGGTCCCTGGCTCAGAGAGTACATTAACAGTGACATAACCTTTATAAGATCTCTTACATATCTGTGCACATGCACATGTACACATACACACATACATATACATATACAACCAGTTGGTTTTATTCCTAATGTATGTGGGAAGTCAGACTGTGTCCTTACTTGAGACCAGCAGCAACGCCCAGGTCACCTTGTCTTTTGAGAGAACTCTGTGATTGGTAGGGCCAGCCTTGTAGTGCATTGTTTGTTGTTTTCTCTTCAAGGCGCTATCCCAGTCTAAATCTAGAATTTCTCTTTGATCAGACCTTTGTACCTGGTCCAGTTCATAGCCACAGGGGCTGTTGCTTATTCAATGAACTGGAACCTTGCAGGGATTTTGCCCGATTGATAGTATGTTCGCCCTCATGTGCCCTGCTGTTAGGATCCAACAGAGACATGGTTGCCTAGGCGATCCATTTTCCGACATCTAGTTATGTTGCTATCCAGAGTAGACTATGGGTAGCACCACACCAATCTTGTGCCCTTGGTGGTTAAGACTAAGTAGTATTTTTTTATGCTGATAGAGCATCAGTGATTCAGGAAAGATGGGTTGGATTGAATGCTAGAAAAGACACAAAATAAGTTTCAAATCAGCTTGGCTTATTTCACATCTGACCCATTTCAGAAACTGTTTTTAAATGGGCTACTTGGTATTCAGAAAGACTGGGAAGTCTATGAGAACATTCAATGGGGGTGAGGAGGTGTAGAGTTAGGCTTATATTATAACGATTTCCTAGGCACCGTCGAATGGAGGCCGTGCGTCTCCGTAAAGAAAACCAGATCTACAATGCTGATGAGAAACAAATGCTGGCTTCAATCAACCAAGAAGACAGACGAAGAAGAGAAAACAAGATTTTATGCAAGTTTCGACAAATGATCTATAAAAAGGCCAAGGAGAGGCAGAACAAATAAGTTTTCTTAGCTTTGTAGCAGGTTTAAGTGAAAAACATCTGCATATCAGTTTCTTTTATATATACATGATTTGTATTTATAAGTATGATTTTAGTTTTATATAGTTCCTTTGCACAAATATGTCATTGGTAGAATTCAGGTGCTTTTTTTCAGAAGGGAGTAATTGGTCTCCAAAGGGTACCAATTAATGAAAATTCGGGATCTTAAAATCTAGAGCTGGAGGAGCTCAGGTGAAAGCCAGGCCCAGAATCACACAGTGAATTGAATTGAGATTATCCCCAAAGTTGTTTTCAACTTTGACCTTCTGTAATTCTGTGAATGTACATTTGGGAGGGAGGGGAAAGGAGACATGGCAAAGGTCAGCACGACAAAAGATAAGATCTGTAAATCTCACCCTGAAGGATGATGCTTCTATTACCTCTGTATTACATCTGTTGGATTTAACAAAACCAGCCTCTCCTTAATTTCAAATGTATTTTCAATAGACTTGATGGAAACATAGGAAGGAGCCCATTGTTGGTGACAAAAATGAGGTCATTATTGTGAAGGGAAAATAGGGAATTTGAAAATGTTTTTTATAATTGGACAAACTAGAGTTCATTCCAGGAATAGTGAATGTTGATTCCTTCCCTCCTTGTGTAATAGACCAGTTGAATTGCAAATAAGAGAGAGCATGAGATTTCTACTAAATCTGGATTCAAATCTGAATTCACCTTTCCTCCCTGTGTAATTTTCAGTCAGTACTTTCCTTTCTCTGGGCCTCACAATTCTCATACATAAACTAAATTTCTTAAGGATTCCAGCTCTAACTTCTATTAACCTCAGTTGGTTTTTAAAATAACTTTGAGTTCTTTTAATTTTTAAAAACCTGGGATATCCTGTATACCAATGAAATGACATTATTTCTGCCTAAATTGTGCATAGAAAATAGATGATATCTAAAGAGATAGATGATAAACTGTGATCCATAAGCATGTTAGGGTAAAGAAAATATTAGAATATTTGAACCTGCTGAATAGTGAAGGTATTTTTTTTTTGAAGATAAAGATTTGTTATCATTCATGAGTGTTATTTAGTTACAGTGTTATATGGGGAGAAAGTCCCTGGTTTCCATTGTTAAGAATAACCCATTATTTGAATAGACTGTAGAGAAGATAGATTCAACATACTGCTTTTAAAAGCATGTAATGCCATTTGATGTTGGGAAGAAATGCGAAATACTGGCTGGATATTTTCATGTACCATCACTCACCATTATCTTCCTACTTTTGCTCTCTTATTGTACCAGCTAGGGAACTAAGTCAGTATGTTGACTCCATGGCTGATGTATTGAGTTTGGTTTATTTTTCTACAAATAAAGCAAATTTCATGTTTCTGGTATTTTCTGGTGGTTCTGAAATGGTCATTTTGGGAGCTATCACTTCTTACATCCTGAATTAGGTAACTAAATTTTTTCAAAGCCTAGCACCAAAGCCTTGTCTTGGTATCTGCCAAACCTTTGTCTTCTGCCCCAAGATGGTCACTGTGCTTTAGTCCACAGCTCACCTAGCCCACACAACCAGGTATCCAGCACATACAGCATAGTCTCCATGCTACATGATGGGAATTGGAAATGATATCTACTCATCTGGAATTAATCTTAATAACCTAACTACACGTAGGCTAATAGGAAAATCCATAAATTCAAGAAGTGAAATGGTATCTCTACTCCAGAAATAACACTCAAAAGCCTACCTAATGACCCTAGAGTAGGTGAGGCTGAAATGTCAAAGTCTGACTCGTTGATTTGTCTGCTCATTTAGTATAAGATATTTTATTTACTCTAGTCCACTAAATGTTTTATTCTCTCATTAAATGTCCTGATCTCAGTCCCTCAAAATAATAGCTAACATTTATGTAACATTGTGTGTGGGACACTGTGCTAAGCACTTTACAGATGAATGAACTTTCTTCTCAAACAAGTAAGTAGATAAGTTGAAAAGCAACAATTATTTAATATTGATTTAACAACTGCATAGGTCAGCTGTGTTGGAGCAGGGACGAGAGAGTTTGACAAGCTGATGGGAAATCAAGGTGAAGGGAAGACTCGAAACCATAGAAGGGGTGGCTTTATGTTGTTGGGTTGTTTTTCTGTTTGTTTGGTTTTTTTTTTTTTTTGATATTGGTTGATTTTTGCCTCAGAGGGGAAGATAAGGAACCAAGCAGTCAAAGTTAGAGAGAGGGAGGTTTTCATTACAGAGACAGAAGAATTTGGTATCAATATCAAATATTTCTCAGGATTTCAAAGCACTTTACACTATCTTTTTTTCCTCTGCCTCCCATTTCAGCATCTTTAGCAGAGGACCCTTTCTCATGCCTACACTCTAACTGATCCTTAGTCACTTCCTGTTTCCCCATTACTTACAAACACCTGTGTTTTTGCCATCTTCCTCAAACCCTTATGATCCATCTAGCAATGCTACCTTGTCTTAGATCTCCTTTTGCTGGCCAAATTCCTTGAGAAGGAAGGCTGTAATAGTTGGCATCTCCTTCCTTCCCTCTTGTAACTTTATGGTCTGGCTTCTGACATTTAACCAAAACAACCACCTTCAGTTACTCATGATCTTAATTGCTACATCCAATGGCTTTATCCGTTGTTCATGATCTCTCCATAGCCTTCGATGCTTTTGGTAAATACTCTTGTCCATGATGCACTCTCCTTTCCAGGTTTTTGTGACACTACTCTCTGGTTCTCCTACTTACCTGATCACTCCTGTCTCCTTTGTTAGATCCTTACGTCATGCCTGCTAACCATGAATGTTCCACAAGGTTCTGTCCTGGTCCCTCTTTTTTGTACTATTTGACTTGGTGTTTTCATCAACTCTCATCATATAAATTATCTTCTCTATGCTGACAATTGTCAGATCAACCTGTCTGGTCCTAACCTCTCCTGGCCTTTAGTCTTGAGTTTCTAGCTGCTTCCTAGACATTTCAAACTGGGTGTCCTTATTACTGTCACAGGTGCCACTGTCCTCAGTCCAGCTCATTATGCAGATCAGGAAACTGAGGTAAATGGTGTTAAGTGACTTGTCCAGGATCACACAGGTAGTAAGTATCTAAGGCCAAGTTTGAACTCAGGTCCTCCTGATTCCATGCCCCACACTCCATCCACTGTGCCACCTAGCTGACCCTAACTGGGGGTATGTAAACCAGTAGAGAAGATCATCTGGAGAGAAAGAAAACAACTGGTAGATTTGTGAGTGTATTTAAGCACAGAGAATGGAAAACAGAATTTCAGGCAGCTGGATTCTAAGTGTCCTGACAATTTTATTTCCCAAAATATGCTCTATGTTTGAATGTATAATGTTGTATTTGGTACACATGGACCAGAAATCCAATCCTGAAAACCCCAAACCAACAGTGGATCATTGAATTAGAAGTTAATACTGTTCATTAGGATGATCTTGCTTTCAATGATGTCCTTCAGCCACTTTTCTCGGAAGCGAGATTTTCCTGGTCTGTGGGGGGGAAGGGGGAGGAAGGGAGAGAGAAGGGGAGAGGGAGGGGAGGAGAAACAGAAAGAGGAGAGGGAGGAGGAGACAGAAGGAGAGGGAGAAGGGAAGAGGGAGGGACAGATAAAGAAGGGGAAAAAGGAGAGGGAGGGAGGGAGAGAAAAAGGGAGGAGGAGAGAACTCTTAAAATCACAGAAGATAGGTAGCAACAGTCAATGGAGGAGATATGGGAAGATGGGCCTACTGATGCATTGTTGGTGCACCTGCAAAGGAGACCTATTCGGGATTTCAGTTTGGAATCATACAAGAAAAATGACTAAACTTTCCAGATCCTTTCATCTAGCAATCCCACTGCTGGGATTCCCCAAGGAAATAGAGAAACAAAGGATCAATATATACCAAAATATTCAATCATTCTTTGTGGTAACAAGGAACTAGAAGCAAATTTGGTGTCCAAATGGGAAACAATCAAAGAAAAGAACTATGATAAATGAATGGAATGGAATAATAGGTGTGTGACAGGTATAAGGGATTCAGAGAAATGTAGAGAGATTTGTGTGAATTGATGCAGAGTGAAATAAATAGAACCAAGGAAACAATATGCACAATGAAAACAATAATGTTAATGGAAAGATCACCAAAAGTACATAATGGAAAAACTTATGAAAGTTCCCATGATGAGATAATGAAAGCAAGAGGTGGGGGGCTACTGGGACAGAGTATTGTCTACATTGTCAGACATGGTTTCTGTATTTCACTGGGTGCTTTCTTTTGCCATGAGGGAGGGTTCAAACAAAGGGATGGGTGGGTGGGAAATGACAATGAAATCAAGACAAAAGACATCAATAAGATGTACTTTTTAAAGAAATGCTAAAAAAAATTTTTAATCAAAATATAATAGCTATAGGTGTGGAATGGCCATTTTTGAGGTCATCAATGTCAACTTTCTCATTTTTTTTAAACAAGTGAAGAATCAGGCCCAGAACCACAAGGCAGTAAGTATCTAAGGCAGGATTTAAACTCAAGTCTTTCCTAACTCCATGACCCACACTATATCCACTGCACTACCTAGCTGCTTCATTTCAAAGAAGCTACTAAGCCTGAAGAGGATTTCAAGTTAATTTTTCACATTTCCAGCAAAAAATAAAATCTTTCAAGACTGAGTCATCCAAAGCCTTCCTTGTGCCCTCTCATGCTATAAGGATCAATGAAATAGTGTCCAGGGGTGGGGAAGCTGAGGCCTCAAGGTCACATGTGGCCCTCTAGGCCCTCAAGTGTGGCCCTTTGATGGAATCCAAACTTGACAGAACAAACCCCCTTAATAAAAATATTTTATAATAATAATAATAATATAATAAATATAATAAAAGGAGGCCACATATGGCCTCAGGTTCACAAGTTCCCCACCCCTGAGCTGTCTGTCTGTCTGTGTTCATCCTTTGTTTTCTAAAAAGACCAAAACATCAGAGAAATGATGACATGACTTGCACTTGATTTTGTTTGCTGTGCAAGTTCACCAGCCTCACTTTCTCCTCCTGAGCCATCTGGATCCAGTGACCAGATATTCATCAGGATGACTGGAGATGGCCCAGGATGCAGTGAGCTAGCCCATTTAGGAAGGTCCTTGGAGGATGTGAGTATTTCAACCAAAGGCATGATTAAAATCCAGGATTAAGCCCTCCCAGCTGGGATTTTTTACTGCACCCTAGGCAGGAAGAGTAAGTCCCTCCCCCTTCCCCTCTCCCTCCCATTCTTTGTTCCCCTCCCTCCCACTTTTTATGCAGCCTCCAAACACACATTACCTGTGAACATATCTGTTGGACTCCAGGATATAAAATACTTCGACTGGTGAAGTCTGTGGCAGAAAGAAGAAATTAGCCAAGCTAGCTTCCATTTCCGTGCAGCCTTGAAGTTTAGAGATCCCTTTCCTCACAACAGGCAGCTGGGTATCCCAGTGGGGAGAGTATTGGGTTTGGAACTGAGAAGACTCATGTTCCTGAGTTCAAATCTGGCTTCAGACACTTAGTAGCTGTGTGACCCTGGGCAAGTCACTTCACCCTGTTTGCCACAGTTCCCTCATCTGTAAAATAAGCTGGAGAAGGAAATGGCAGACCACTCCCAGATCTCTGCCAAGAAACCCCCCAATGGGATCACAGAGAGTCAGACATGATTAAACAACAAAATTCCTCATAACAGAACTGCAAGTGTTCTTAATCCCATTTTATACATGAGGGAACTAAGATTTGGAGAGATCAAATAACTTGCCCAGAGGCATAATGGTCAAGTGCCAGAGTCAGGATTGAAACCTGAGGTTGCCAAAAATCACTGCACCATATTGCCTCAAGAGAAAATTAGGGGAAGACTGAAGAGGGCTTGCTGCAGCTACATATACCCCAGGGTAATGTAAACTTCTGGAGGGCAGGGACACTCACTCCACTCCACCTCCCAGTGTCTTGCACATAGTGGGAGCTTAATAGTTTTTGAATGTAACTAGAAAAAAGGCTTCAGAGATTCAAGATTCACTTATACAAACTGATGCAGAATAAGATAAGCAGAGCCAAGAAAACAATATACACAATGACAATGACAACAATGTAAGTGGAAAGAACAAATATGAAATCTAATTTGCTGCATAATCGTAATGATCAAGCTTGGCCCATGAGAAGAGGTGAGAATATGCACTTCCTTCTCTTCTCTGAGGAGGTGGGGAACCACAGGTGCAGAATAGTGCATACATCGTCAGACATAGCCAATGTGTTAGTCAGTTTTGCTAAATTGCTTTTTTTAAACTTGTCATTCTTTTTTTTTTTTACTAAGAAAGTCTGGTTCATGGAGTAACTGCGGAAAGGAGGTGATGTAAAGACAAAAGATACTAGTGAAAATAAAATTGCCCTCAAAGCCTGTGAGTAAGGCTGTCACTGGGTGGGGAATAGTTACAAAGATGCTCCACTTTTGGTAAAGAGGATGGGGAGCCTTCCTCAAAGTTAAGAAGACATGGGGCCCAGTCCCATCTACCTCTGCTGTTTACTGTCTGTGAGACCCTGGGCAAAAAGCACTTAACCTCTCAGGCCTGAGTAGCAAGGTCCTGATTAGAGTGAATCAGAGATCCCTGGGAGTGGTCACATGTATTGATATCCATACTATTAGGAGGTCACCAATGAAATCATAGATCCAGTCCAAAAGAAAATCTCATTGATATTATGACAACGGTAATCACAGGTAAAATTTTAGTATATAGCGCTGTATGTTAACTTATATATAATATACACATATATACATATACATATATACATACACTATATATGCATACACACATATACGTACATACATACATACATACACACATACACACACACACACATAGGAGGCAGGTAGATGGTCCAGTGGATAGAACCGTGGGCCTGGAGGGAGGAAGACTTGAGTTGGAATGTGGCCTCCAACACTCATTAGTTGTGTGACTCTGGACAAGTCACTTAACCTCTGTTTGCCTTAATCTACTAGAAAAGAAAAAGACAAACCACTCCAGTATCTTTGCCAAGAGAACCCCATTTGGGGTCACAAAGAGTCAGACATGACTGAACAATAAAATACATATTTATTATTTATATATTGCATGCATGGATGTATGTAATTCCTATATTTATATATAGCACTTTAGAACATAAAGCTAAGCTCTTTACATACTAGTTCCCAACCTTCAGGTGCTTTAGGATTTGTAAAGTACTTTCCTTCCAAGAATCCCTTGGGAGGTAACTGGTGTGAGCCTAATTGTCTCCATTTTAGAGATGAGGAAACTGAGAATCCAATGAGTAAGGTGACTTGTCCACAATCCTCAAGCCAGTCAGGATCTGATTAAGGAATTAAACTCAGACCTCCTGTTTCTAATGCCTGGGCTCTTGCAGTATAGGCTCATGGGATCATAGATTTAGCACTACAAGGATACCTGGAAGTCAGTGAAATTAAACAGCTCCCCTCCTTTACCAAGGAGAGTGAGGCATAAAAAGAGGAAGGGAGTGGCCAAAGTTACATGTAGAATTTTAGTTCTAAAGCTGGAAGAGACCTCAGGCCTTTGAGTGTGAACCCCTTCATTGAACAGAGGATATCAAGGCTCAGATAAGGGAAATGACTGGCCAGGGTTACACAGCTAGTGAGTGTTTGAGCAGCGGCTCCAGCTCATCTCTCTGAACTTTCATTCCAGGGCCCATGAAGTCATACAGACAGAGCCTTAGAGTCCAACTGAACTCCAACCAGGCTTGGGATTTTGCCTGGATACAACAATATCATTCTGTGTGTGTGTGTGTGTGTGTGTGTGATAATTTGCCTCAGTTCTATTTCAGGAAGGGGCCATCAGCACTTACTTTGGGCTTGATCTTGGAGATCTCAATGAGAAAGTAGATGCAGGCAGCAGCCTGGGGAATGGGCTTTTGGGACGTGGGGATGCTCCAGCGCACCCGGTAATGGTAGCGAAAGCAGAATTCCAGTTCCTCCTTGTCCAGGTATTCAGAGTAGTGTAACCAGCTCTCATTGAATTCCCATGTCTACTCAACACAAAATGGGGACAGAGGGGTGGGAGAGAGAGAGACAGACACAGAGAGAGAGAGACAGACAGAGAGAAAGACAGAGAGACAGACAGAGAGACAGACAGAGACAGACAGAGAGACAGACAGACACAGAGAGAGAGACAGAGAGAAAGACAGAGAGACAGACAGAGACAGAGCGAGAGACAGAGACAGAGAGACAGACAGACACAGAGAGACAGAGACAGACAAAGAGACAGAGAGACAGAGAGCAACAGACAGAGAGAAAGAAGCAGAAAAGAGGGAGAGAGAAAGAGAGAAACAAAGACAGAGACAGAAAGACAGTAAGAGACAGAGATAGACAAAGACAGAGACAGAGAGAGGGGGAGAAAGAGTGAGATTTAGAAGGAAAGACAGAGACAGAAAGAGAAAGAGGGGGCCAGGAGAGAGAAAGAGAGAGAAAAAGAGAGAGAGGAAGAGACAGAGAACAGAGGGCCATCCATAGCTGGCAGCTCTGCCACTGACTGGAAGGGAGTGATGGCATGCAGCTGCACAGCCCTTAGCCTGTGAGCAGTGCTCCTGAAAAGATGGACATACGTTGAATCCTGGTTTCCTCTTAACAAAGGAACTTGGGACGTCTGAGACAAAGCACTATACAGTGTGGAAGAATGCTGAATTTATAGTACGGAACTTGGAGTCCTGGGATCTGAGTTCAAATGCTGGCTCTACCACTCCATGACCTCAGACAAATCATCTCATCTCTTTGGGCTTCAGTTTACTCTGCTTTAAAACTAGGGGGTTGGACTACATAAGCTCTGGTATCCATTCCAGCTCTAGACTGAGGAAGCTGAGTTTGAGGTGGGCTTGACAGAGACCATTGCTGAGGATCTGAACTCGGGAAGAAGATGTGAGCAGAGGAGAGGATGGGAGAGAGATTGCTGTGGTATAAGTGCCAAGATTTGGCGATTAACTCCAGGCATGAGAGAGAGGAAAGCATTGAGGGTGACGCCAAGACTGCATGGCCAGGAAGGATAGTGCTGCTGTTGACAGAAATAGGGAAGTCGAGCAGAATAGATTTAGGAGAAAATATAATGAGTTGTGGTTTTGGATATGTTGAGTTTGTGATGCTGTAGATTATCTAATTCAAGATGTCCAAAAGACACCAAAAGCTGGTATGGAACTGAAGGTCAGGAGAGGGTTTAGGTCTGGGTCTATAGCTCTGGGAGTCATGTGCATAGAAATGATCATTGAACCCATGGAGGGGATGAGATCACCGAGGAGGAGAGTATAAAGAGAGAGCCTTGGGGCCACTCATCTTCAGTAGACAGGTGAGAAATGACCAGGAGTTCAGAGAAGGAATGTTCACACAAGTAGGAAACCAAAAACAGTATCTCAGAAGTCGAGAGGCAAATGAAAGGCAGGGAACAGGGTTCAACCGTGTCAAATGGAACACAGACTGAGAAAAGGCAAAGGAGTTTGTAGTTCTGAGACAGAAGGTCATCTTGACGGCAACAGTCAAAGTGTGGTGTTAGAAACCACATTGCATGGGATTGAGATGTGAGTGGAAGGGGAGGAAAAGGGAGAGCCAATACATGAGGCTAGTTTAAAGAGATAGCAGAGTCAAGTGAAGGTTTTTCAAGGATGAGAAAGATGTGAGCGTGTTTCTAGGCATCAAGAAGGAGTCACTAGCTAAGGAGAAACTGAAGATGAGTGAAGGAGGGGCAATGATACAAGGGACCAAATTCCTAAAGGAAATGGGTGAGGATGGAACTTTTTGATCCAAGTCCTCTTGGCACAAGTTTGAGGATGACTGGCAAGGAGATGACCTCAATTAAGGCTGTGCCCTTCACTGGGTATCAACAATCTTTCTTAGTTGTAGGAAGAGGACCATTTCCTTAGCCTTCTTCTACCCATGATTAGCTAAAAGGCCAGGACCCCAGAAAGCCATGCTTTTGCTCTGGCTCTCCCCTACACCTGGACTGCCTCCTTCCTGTCTTCCCTGGCCTCCTTCAGATCTCACCCTCTGAGAAAGGCTTTTTTCCAGTTCCTAATTCCTCCTTCCCTCCATCCCTGCACTGCTAGTGCTCTCCCCCGGAGATTCCTTTTCCCTTTATACTAAGTATCTCTTGGTGTACATAACAGTTGACATATTGTCTCCCCCCATTAACTTGTGAGCTCCTTGAGGGCAGACTCTATATTTTTGCATTTCTTTCTATCCCTAGCACTGTGCCAAGCACATAGTAAGCACTCAAGAAAAGCTAATTAACTAGCAGAACTTACTGCGATATATTCTTCAATCTGCTGTCGACCTAGATCCACTGTGAAGTCCTTACATGCTATCCATTCTATGTTTTTGATTGGATTCTCCACTTCTGAAAGCAAGCCATGAGCCAGTTAATCAGTACAGCAGAACCAAATAAGTGGGTAAGCAAGAGTTCCCTACCTCAGTGCTTTGCCCACTCAATAAACGTTTACTGCATGACCTGACCCTCCAGGATCACTACCTTCCAACGTCCTAACTGCAGCAAAAATGGCATCTTCCGCTATCTCAATAGATTTTTCCACTTCATTTGTGGATAAGGTGTCTGTATCCATTATCTTCAACCTGAAAGAAATTCAAGAAGTTGCCTTTTGCCTCTTTCCCTTATTGGATGACAACCAAGGATGACTGTGGACATAGTGCCTTCCATCAGTGAGGAGTGTTGTACTGTGCAGGGGGACCCTGATGTCCTGTGACTCTCAACACATCACTTCCCTCCTTCCTCCAAGTGTGCTATGGCATGAATTCAAATCCATGTGGGGTTGAAAATCTTGCAATCCCGTTTGAGGGATTGGAGACTCCCAAGGGTGACATTGAGGACATTAGGAACCTATGGTTGGAAATCTTCATTTCAATACAGGATAATTCCCATCCACCAGCTCACTGATTCTGGAGCACTCAGAAGCAGACTAGGAATTGTCCCATTTTACAGTTAAAGAAAATGAAGACATAAACTCCTTAAATAATTAAAGAGAGAGTCTGAATTATTTTTGCTCTTTCTGTTCTCATTGCCTGGCACACATAAGAGCTTCTCTCTCCAAAGTTGGCAGTGCCCTCTTGATTTCCAAATCAAATAGCCTTTTCTCAATCCTCTTTCTTCTTGATATCTCTGAAGCCTTTGACATTGTGGATCACTCTCTCCTTCTGGATAAAGCTCCTTCCAGATTTTCATGACACTGTTCTCTCCTGCTTCGCACATAGTATGTGCATAACAGATTTTTTAAAAATTCATTGATTCCTAGTTTTCCTCCTACCTGTCTGACTACTCCTTCTCACAGTATCCTTTGATAGATTTTTGGAGTCACGCCCACTAACCATGGGAGTCCCCCAAAACTCAATCTTCGACACTTCTCTCTTTCCTTTTCAGCATCTCGCTTGTTGATTTCATTGGCTTCTTGGAGTTTAATCATCATCTCTATTCAGATGATTTCCGGAACTATCCAGCAAGCCCTAACCTCTCTCTGGAGTTATGATGCCGTGTCATTCGATGTCTCTTGGACATCTTAAAGTGGATGCCCCTTGAGCATCTCAAACTCAACGTGGCCAAAACAGAATTCACTATCTTAATGGGTGTCAAGCTCTTCTCTTCTCCCAACTTTCCTCTTACTATTAAGGCCATCTCCTCTTGCCCAGTCTATGTGTTTCTCAACCTTGTTATCATCCTTGTCTCCTTTTTCACACTCATCCCACACATTTGATCTATCATCAACTCTGTTGTTTCTACCTTTCTGATATCTCTCACATATGTACCCTTCTCATCAGCCTAATTCATTCTTTCATTGTCTCTTAACTAGACCTCTGTAATAGGCATCTAATTGGGGTCTCTGCCTCAAGTCTTGCCTGACTTGGATCCAATTTCCATTCAGCTGCCAAAGCAAATTTCCTAAAGTGTAGGGCTGGTCATGTCACCCTCATACTCAATAAACTTCAGTGGCTCCCTATCATCTTCAGGATCAAATGACAAGCACCCTCTGTTTGGCATTTTAAGCCCTTCACAACTTGGCTCCATCCTACCTTTCCAGTCTTTTGATATATCACTCCCCTCTGTCACACTACAATTTAGCTACTCTGACCAACTGGCAGTTTCTGGAGCTGAACACTCCATCTCTCACCCCCATGCCTTTGCATTGTCTGGCCCCCTTCCTAGACTGCTGTCTCCTCCTCTCTTCCTTCTAGTTTCCCTGACTTCCTTCCAGATTCAGACCTTTCCCTGATCCCCCAGAGGCTAGCACCTTCTCCCTGAGATTTCCTGACATCTACTCCATGTATATCCTGTCTACACCTAACTATTTTCACGTCATCTCCTCCACTGGACTAAGAGCTTCTGGAGAGTAGAGACAGTTTTTGCCTTTCTTTGTATCCCTAGTGCTTAGCATAAGGTCTGGCTTATTAAGTAGATGCCTTATTAATGCTTGACTAACTTAATAAATTACTGTTGAGTGAACCAAGGGGAAGTGACTTTCTCAAGGTAACTTGTTCAAAACACTTTGCTTCCCATCCATTTTGACTCCCTGGTGCTCATCTAAGAACTGAAACAACTACACTTCAAGATGTGAGGTGTGAAAAAAGGAAACTGAAGCTCAGATAGGGTAAGCGATTTCCCACACAGCTAAAAAAAGCTGGAGGCCAGATTGCAACCCTAGCTCTCAGAACCAGGGCTCTTTTCCACACTGTATCTCTGCTATTGAAGAGATATGGCACAATGCAAAGTGTATCCACATTGGGAGTCAGAGGAACATGGGCTCAAATCCTGCCTGGTCACATACTTGTTTGATGTAGAGCAAAATCACTTCAAAATCACTGAGCCTCAGTTTCCTTCTCTGCCAAATGAAGGGGTTAGACTAGCTGGCCCCTGACATCCCTTCTAGGTCTAGGATCCTATATGTAACCTTAAGCAAGTCACTTCCCCTCCCTGGACCTCAGTTTCCCTATCTGTAAAACAAGAAGGCTGAACTTGCTGGACTCTAGGGTCCTTTCTAGCTCTAAATCTAGGAGCCTATGTTCTTAAACCCATATACATATATCTATCTATATATATATATTAACCAATTATATATATATATATGTGTGTGTGTGTGTGTGTGTGTGTGTGTGTGTGTGTGTACATATATATTAGAGGGTCTCTAACAAACGTTTTGGGAATTCAATGAGTCCGTTCATTTAACCAAACCCTAAAGAAGACGTAACAACCTAAAAGCTGAAAGAATGTAGAGAAGAGAGTGTAGATTTCATCACATCATCTCTCCCTTCTCCTTGGACATTCATCCATCCAGCTGGGGAAGCTATTTGTCAGGAAGGTATCAAGTACCCTTCTCCCTTTCTCTGTCTAGTGGAGGCAAATCACTGAGATCAGAGGAAAGGAAAATATGCTGCATTTGGCATCACAAGACCTGGATTCAAATCCAGCTGGTGACTGTGGGCTCTCAGAACCTTAGTTTCCTTCCCTCTAAAAGAAGAAAAATTCAAGCACCACCTACCTGGAAGGGGAGGGGGAGGTAGGTGGGGAGGAAAGTCTTTTGGGAATGGGACTTGTGGTGATTATGAACACATCCTTGGCATTGAAGAATAAGCTAAAGTTCAGTAGTCTAGGAGATCAAGCAGCTCAGTGGTGGTCTGTCCTAGCTCCGCCCTTTGGGAGGAAAGTAGAAAGTACAGTTATTCCTTCCACATTGTGACTTTCCCCATTGCAGTTTCAATATATCGTGGGTTGGCATAAGAAATTAAATGGGAATTTGAAGGGAGTTTTGCAGAAGCTGCAGGTGGCATGCAAAGGCCAACAGATGACACAGAACCTATGACCAAATACTTAACCCAAATTTTACAATAAAATACTGTAAACACCCCATGAAAGAAAAAAGAAAAAATTCAGACTTTTCTGGTACAAAGGGAGGATCACAAAGTTTCATGCAGATTTTACAGATCATGGAGGACCCTAACCACCCTGCCTCCCCACCTCCCTGAAGTATGGAAGCTATAGTGTATTCCTTAGATCAAGGAAGGGTGAAATGATCAGGTTGATTCTGGGTCTTTTTTTTTTTTAAATTGATCCTATTTGCAACTAACTGATTTTATCCTATTACTGTTCAAGTCATGGCTCTTTGTCGCTGAACTTAATGCAGAAACTCAGCTGGACAGTAATGAATTAAGTTTAGAAATCCAGTTCTGTTAACCAGTCCTGTGGATTCTGGTTCTGTTCTAGACTTGATTGTTTCATTTTTTATGAGTGTAAACCAAGTTTTATATTCAGTAATGCAAACAGGTTTCTGTTTCTCAATAAAACTGTTTACATTCATTGAAAAAGAAAATTAGTGTTCTGTTCTTGCCTCAAGGAAATCTGGTGTCCTTGAGGGATGTGGGTGGACAACCAGTCTGGTATACTACCAAGTTATCCTCCAAGGAGGTCTGGCTTGTTATCCAAAGAACTCTGGTCCACTATCCTAACCTTGCAGATGACTTCAAACAATGAATATTTCCTGGTCACAGGAGAGAAGGAGAGGGCTGTTGCTAGCCCCTCATTCCTAATTTCCAACCAATCATCTCAATCCCAGTCGTAGCTCTGGATCTAATCATTTTGATTTCACCATTCATGATGTTCAGCTCTTGTAACCCATCATAACTTGTTCCTTACCTGCAAAGTCTTGTTCTATACTCCCTCAAAACTTTAAAAGGGAGCTGTCACCCTCATTTGGGGGGGGGGGTCTTAGCTTTGCTGAGATCCTATGTATTGGTAAATCTGTACTTTACTAATAAACTGATCATGCTTGGAACTTTCTGCCTCAGTTTGCCCTAGCCTGACCATAATAGGTTTAAAAATGTGGGATGGGAAGACAGAGGCAGGGGGGAGATGAGACGGTGGGCACAGAGTTCCCTCTCTAGTGTCCTGGAGAATTATCTAGCAACATGTCTCAGATGAGAGATGGAAGAACTCAGGCTGGATTTAAATTAATTCCAAATTGATTTAAATCTGCTCAAACTGGAAGTGTCTACTGTGGTCTCCTTGGCTCAAATGATACCTGAAAAGCAGTGAAGCACTGATGTCTTTCAGTTTCACACAGATGACTTGTGTCATTTTTTTTTTTTGGACTGGAGAAGGATCCAGACCTGAGATTTCATTGATGTAGGGAACAATTTCTAGTGTGGAAATTCCTTCCACGAATGCTGTTAGGCAGCATTCCTATAAGAGATGATCCTAAAAACTACCCCAGGCCCTGGGAGCTTAGTTGACTTGCCTCCAGTCACACAACAGACAAGATGTCTGACGTCAGTAATGAATTCAAATGACTCTGATTGTACAGCATGTTCTACCCATTCGCTGCCTCTTGTGTTGCTCAGAGGAAGACATTAGGGGTCTTGACCTGTGATGCACACGGGGCATCCTTTACATTGCTTGGTAAAAGCAAATATCAGCAGGTTTTTCTGGTAACAGAAATTGGAGGCAGGAAGGGTGGGGGACGGTGAAGCTCCCTTGATTTTCCATCTGGTTTCAAAACACCCGTTTCTCCCATCATGGCTAGAAATAGCTTAGTCTAATGGTAAAAGCACAGTACTGGAATTCAGGAATCTCAGGTTCCAAATTGGGGTCTGCAAATGGATCGCTCTAAAACCATCACCTCTTTCCCTGCCTCACTTTCTCCATATGTTAAATGGGAATAACAATGAATCGCCCTACCCTGCAGGCATATTGAGTAACTCTATTAAACAGCAAATCCTACAGAAAGCCCAGAAATCTTGTTGTAGGGATATCAATTATCTTTATCAACTTCTTATTTTGTGAAACAGGAGAATCTGCAAGAGAAAGCATGGGATGTTATGAAAAGGGCTTGGGATCTGGGGTTGAGAGATCTTGGTTCTAGCCCTCCTTATATTCAGACAAGTCCCGTTTGTTCTCTGTGACACAGTTAACCTGCCTCCCAGGGGGTGCAGAAGCAAGGTGGTCTCGAAGAATGAGCACCAAATTTAAGAGGCAGAAGACTGAAATTTGAATCTGGGCTCTACTACTTACTGTGTGACAGTGGGCACATCCGTTCCTCACTCTGGGCCTCAGTTTCCTCCTCTGTAAAATAAGGGGACTTGACTGGACCAGGAGTTCTTCACCTTTTTTTGTGTCCTGGATCCCTCGGGCAGACTGGCAAAACCTACAGATCCCTTCTCAGAACTATGTTTTTAAATACATAAAGTAAAATACATAGGACAAAGGAAGCCAATTAGAGTGAAATCTAGCCATCGAAATATTTTTTAAAGGAAGTTGCTGGACCCCACGTTAAGAACTCTGGGATCAGAGTCTCAGGTCCCGTGAAGCCCTGCTAGCTTAAGTCCGTGAAAGAGCTTTTAAGAGGTAATAAAAGGCAAAGTGCCCACTTGTCTGCAGAGTGTGAATGGACCCGAGTACCAAGTACACTCCGAGTTCTTTTCTACACTTGGGCCTGCTCTAGTCAGATGGGAGGGAATCCAGGAGGGAGGCTTCTGAAAAACTTACAATCAAGTTCAAGACTTCTCTGACTGTACTGGAGAGTGATGGGCCCACGGCAACTTTCAGACCTCCCAAAACTGACTTCAACTCATTGACAGCAGGTTTCAAGCTGATCTTTTACCCAAATGAACCTTCCTCTTTGGAACCCTGAGGTCCTCTCCCTGGATTCCAAAGAGAAGATGAGAAGCAGATCCTGATCTGACACCCCCTGGAGATTTTTAATCATAAACAGAAAACATCAACAAAAAAAACAGTCATATGATGACCAAGCTTGGCTTTAAAGAAGGGATGAGAAAATAGGCCTTCCTCCCTTCTATGGAGAGGTATTATATGTGTAGGGGCATGTGGGGGTTTCCTAGTGGGGAATAATGTATACACCATCACATTTAGTTGGTGAGTTTTGCTGAATGGTTTTATTTTCCTCTTTCTTTTTTCATTGTCACAAGGGATGCTCTCTAGGGGAAGGACAAAGAAAAGAATACATTCAAGAATGATAAAGGTAGGGACTGGACCTGAGATTTCATTAATATAGGGAATTCCCAGGTAAGGAAACTCCTTCTATCAATGCAGGTAGGCTCCTTTTAGCTGCCTAGAGTACTCAGAGGTTAAGTGACCTTGACCTTGACACAGCCAGGATGGGTCAGTGAGGACTTTAACACAGGTCTTCCTGGCCCCTAGGCCAGCTTTGTTCACTAGATCACATGTAGGGATGAAGGTGAGGACAAACTGAGGATAACAAGACCTTTTTTTCAAACACATGTACAAATATAAAATAAAATTAAAATTAAAACTCAAATACATGAGAATTTTTTAAAAAGCATGTTGTTGGTGGTGTTCAGTCACGTGAGAGTCTTTGTGACCCCATTTGGGGTTTTCTCGGCAGAGATACTGGAGTGATTTGCCATTTCCTTTTCCAGCTCATTTTACAGATGAGGAAACTGAGGCAAACGGGGTGAAGTGACTTGCCCAGGGTCACACAGCTAGTAAGACTCTGAGACTGGATTGGAACTCCAGTATTCCTGCTTCTAGGCCTAACGCTCTATCCACTGAGCCACCTGGCTGCCCTGAAAAACAATTTACATGACATCTATTATGTACAGCTTTTTAAAAACGGATTTATTCATTTGAATGAGGTAGTAACAAAAGCATCCCTTTTATTTCTGTGTCCCCTTCTGAACTCTTTTGGTTCAGGGTGTTTTTTGCACTCTGCCATTGTGATTTTTGGCATTGCAGTGATATTTTAATAATCAGTGTGTATCTGCATACTGCCAACCACCAGAGAATTTCATTCGCACACATTCAATTTCCTCTCTCTACTGTCTTGCTTGGCGATCTCCTCCACTCCCGTGGGTTCAATTACCATCTCTCCACAGACAAGTTCCCAGATCTATACAGCCAGACCTAGTCTCTCTCCTGAGCTCCAGTCCTGAACCATCGACTGCCTGTCAGCCATTTCAAGTCCCTGAGGCATTTCAAACTCAACATGTCCAAAACAGAACTCATTATCTTGTCCCGAACCCTCCCCTCTTTCCAATTTTCCTATTACTGTCAAAGGCACCAGTCCCCAGCCTCATTTCCTCAGTGTCATCCTAGACTTCACGCTCACTCTCACAAATCCAATCTATTGTCAAGTACTGTCATTTCTACCTTCAAAACGTCTGCCCTTCTCTCCACTGAATCACTTCCACCACCTTGGTGCAGGTCCTGAATTGCTAGCTCTCCTCACCTCAACTCTCCACTGCAGTCCATCTTCCCCTCACTGCCAAAACAACTTCCCCAAAATGCATATATGACCATGTCATCCCCTACTCAAAAATGACAGTGGCTTCCTATTACTTTCAGGATCAAATGCAAAATGCTCTGGATTTTAAAGTCCTTCCCAATCTGGCCCCTTCCTACCTTTACTATACTTAATTCCCCTCCACTTACAGTACGATCCATAAACCTGCATCTCCTTGTGGTTCCCCAACCTGGACTCTTGGGTAAAACAGAAGTCCAGGGTGCTGCGGTGCTCTACTCAGGGGAAGGTATACTTCCATGGCCAAAATTTACCTCTTTTCCTTTGGGTTTATTGGCTAGATTTCTTGCTCAAAAACCAAGTCTTAAACTCAATTCACTCTGGAGTTCATAGACTGCACAGCAGGTGCCCATCAAGCACAGAGTGAATATAAATACTAAATAGTAATTGTTCCTCTTTTACCCAGGAACTCTGAGGACCTTCCCCTCCCAGTTTGATTTTTTCTTTTTTTTATTAAAAGGGGCCATCCCTTGAGTAAATTCTTAAAGAGGTCTATTCATTGAATAGGTATATCTCACTCAAAGTGAGAATATGATAAGACCTTAGCCTGAAAAGACCAGGGTCTCCCATTGCATCCTGGGCCATCTCCAGTCAATCTGATGAATATCAGGCTGCTGGACCCAGATGGTTTAGGAGGGGAAAGTGAGGCTGGTGACCTTGAACAGCTCTCCCTCACTCAAAGTCAAGTGCAAGTCATGTCATCATTCCCTGATGTCATGGTCCTCTTGGAGAATGAAGGACAAACACAACAACAACCTCCCTGAACCTTTCATCTACCTATCCCATCCCTACCTCCTTCCCTGGCTGTCCCTTTAAGACTCACCTCAAATCTAACCTTCTGTAGGATGTCTTTCTTGCTCCCTCGCTAGGACCTTCCTTCTGAGATTCCCTTCCATTTACACTGTATAGATCTTGCATGGGTTATTTCCTTCATGAGAATGGGAACTCTCCAAGGCGGCAATTGCTTTTGCCTTTCTTTGTAGCCTGGGCACTTAGCGTGAAACACATAGGAAGTGTTTAATA
This sequence comes from Bettongia penicillata ogilbyi, assembly GCA_023548195.1. Lineage (NCBI taxonomy): Eukaryota > Metazoa > Chordata > Mammalia > Diprotodontia > Potoroidae > Bettongia > Bettongia penicillata. Next base: position 555,969 of record JAJHZJ010000438.1, read on the forward strand.
CATGCTTACTGACTGATGGACATTATTGGCAGATCATAATTGGCCAATCAGGAGATGTTTTGTCTTCCTAGAATAGATATCTGGGGTGCTTGCCTTGTGAAGGCTCACACGTGTAAGAATAACGCTATCAGAAGAAAAGTGGAAAGCACAGAGTGGGAGGGTAATGGGTCCTGAACAGGAAACTGGAAGACTTAAGGACCAATGGAGGGGACCTTAGAAGAGAAAGGAAAATATGGAAAGTGGAGCTGGCTTTCTGAACCAATGTTTAATCTATCGGCATAAAGGCCTCTTGACTAAGGATAGGATGAATGGGGGATTGGAGGAATGTGTTTCCTTGGAGGATTGCCAATGTGATGGAGAGGGCTTTAAACAGAAAATGGAAGGAGAAAACGGCAAACCTGTGTTGTTATTTTGGATGACTGGTGATTTCTGCTGTTAAGAGGATTTCTGGTGAGAAAGCTCCCCCTATCTATCAAGATTGGGAGCTGCTCCATAATTTAACTGGGGCCCCATCTGAGACATTAGATGAATTGCTCCGGGTCACACAGGATCTGATGTAAGTGATATATAAGTAAGGGAGAAAGAGGGTGGACATACTACCCAAAGGCCTCAGCTGTCTGTATCAATGCACAAAATGCAGATTAATAAAGAAAACTGGAGATTTTGGACAAAAGAGAATCAGTTGGTGGGATGGGCTTGCATGGTTCAAAAGAAACACAGTTGAGAAAGGAAATAACTAGGGTGATAGAGGAAGGGTTTTTGTTCTGGGGTACTGACGCAGCCGAGGCCACTTCTCCTTCACAGAATGGGGAAGGGCAACTTGATATTCCTGATAGGTCACTCCTAGAAAAAAGAGAAGTGAGGGCCAGGAGGGTGGGGGTGGTAAGTATGGCTTCCAGCATCCCCCCTTTGACTACTTTTCACCTTGGAGAGCCCTTTGGGGATTTCTCGATAGGATATGGCCAGAGATGAGGTTCAGGTCTAGGAGCAAGGGACCTGTTTCTCCACCTGTTCAAATTTAGGGAGAGGAGCTCAGCTCCCAGGAAGCCCTGGGGTGAGTAGCAATTTCCCTCTGGGAATTTGCCCTAGGCCTGAAAATTCTGGCTCTGGAAGAGGGAGCAGAATGATCCTCCAAATAGAAGAGGGAAGTACATATATGGGAAGGCAGGAGCCTGAAAAGGTGGCTCACTATGGCCAGATCTGGATGAAAGGGACCTAATTTCTTGACTGCCATCCTTTAAAGTCCACCCTCCCTCCATGTTTCTCATCTAACCTTTTAAGGCAGTGTGATGCAATGGGTAGCTCTAAACTAGGTCTAATACCTAGGCTTTATATAATGTTTTCAGGTTTGCAAAGCACTTTGCAAATATCTCATTTGATCCTTCAACAACTCTGGGAGATAAGTGGCATTGCTGTCCAGTCATGTCCAACTCTTAGTGACCCTGAGGTTTTCTTGGTAAAGATACGGGACTGGTTTGCCATTTCCTTTTCTAGTGGATTAAGGCAAACAGAAGTGAAATGACTTTCCCAGGGTCACACATCTGAGGCTGGATTTGAACTCAGGTCATCCTGACTCCAGACCTGATGCTCTATCCACTGTGACACCTAGCTGCCTCTGTAAGTGGTATTATTGTTCCTATGATGGGGAAACCAAGTCAGAAGTTACATGACTTACTCAGAGTTACATGGCTAGGAAGTGTCTGAGGCTGGATTTGAACTTGAGTCTTCTTTGACTCCAGGTCCAGTGTTCTATCTTACTACATCATGTAGATGCTGTATATGTATCTGCCTATATGTACACATATGTAGGTATGTATCATGCATGTAGACACATATACATATGCACACATATGTATCTCATTTGGTCCTCAAAACAATCCTGAGGTAGATGCTACTATTATTCCCATTTTGCAGATGAGAAAATTGAGGCTGAGACAAACGAAGTGGCCAAAGTCACATAGCTAGTGTGTGAAGCCACATTTGAAATCAGGTCTTCCTGACTCCAGGCCCAGCACTTTATCCACTGTACCACCTAGGGGCAACTATATGTATTTTATAGGATCATTTGATCCTCACAATCCTATGAGGTTGATAGGTTTATTATCCCCATTATACAGATGAAGAGGTTAAAAGGAAGACAGAGATTAAGTGACTTGCCCAAGGTCATGCAGCTAGGAAGTATCTGAAGCTGGATTTTTGACTCAAGTCTTCCTGTCCTCAAGTCTGGTAATCTCTTCATTATACCCCCTCACTGCCCCTGTTCTTCCGGGAAGCCCTTGGGTTCAAGTACAGTCTCTGATATTGATAGACTGTGAGGCCCTGGGCAAGTTATTCAATCTCTCACTGCTCAAGGCAACTTTCTGCTATCCCTATCCCTGTGTTCTGTATACATTCATCTGTGCACATTTGTCTTGGGTAGATTCCCGAGGGACCAGCTGTTTCATTTTCATCTCTGTATCCTGAGCCCTCAGCATGGTGCCAAGCACAAAGTAGATACTTAAAGCTTATCCAATGATTGGTTTGTTGAGCAATGAAATGGATGATACAAAGTAGCAGAGAAGGAAGATATACTTGTGAGGGGGGAAGACAGCAGGTGGGGATGTGGGGGTGGGGACTCCCTCTCTGCTCCACAAAGAACAACTAAATCAGTTGTGGATAATTTCATTTTTCAGAAGGTGGAAAGAGTGATGAGCAGGAGTAAGCAGCATAGTACAGTGGAAAGAGTTCTGAACCAAAAGTCACAGGACTTGAGTTCAAATTCCAGCTCCAACAGTTACTATCTCTGCAGCCTTGGGTAAGTCCCTTTCCCTCCCTAGGCCTCAGTTTCCTTATCTGTAAAGGGAGCAAAGTCAGACTTTATGATTTCTAATGTCTCTCCTAGATCTAGATCTAGGATCCTATTCTGAACTTGATGCTGACCAATGAGGAACAACTAGCTGGTTAGTGAGAGTAACAGGAACCTTGGGAGAAAGTGACTGTCACTGGAGTTGGGGATAATCATGGAAGTAAACGATGGGCACAGTGACCCATTCATCTAAATTTTAGGCCAAAAGATTTCAGGCTTCAGAAGAAGGCAACGGGCATGATCTGATTTGGCCTGAGTCTCTACAAGGAGAGCTGGCTCAAAAAAAGCTGAAGTTCTGACAATATAATTGCAGAGGAAGGATGCAGCGTGTGAGCTGTAAGATCAAGAGAACTGATTTTGGAGTCAGATGACCAGGGTTTAAATTTTAGCTCTATTCACTACTGCCTATATGGCCTAGAGTAAGTCACTTGGCCAGTGAGGGCCTCGGTTTCCTCATTTGTAAAATGGAGCAGTTGACCTAGATGACCCTTAGGGTCCAATCTAGCTCCAAATCTATGGTTCTGATGGAGGAAAGGTTAAAAAGAAAACACCAATATACCTGCCCAGATAACTCAGATGAGCTCAGTCAAAAGATGGAAGCGGGGCCTTCCCTGAGGCCCAATACCAAAGCATGGCTTGGACCTGCTTTTAAGAACAGTCAGGAAGTTTATGCTTTAGTCTGAATGAACTAAGGCTCGTGAAAGATGCTAAGTGAGAACAATGAGCAGACATTCACTGGCTGGGCCAGAAGGTGTCAGGATAACAGAAGAGGGATGAAAATAGGACCAGTTTGCTTCTCTTTCAAAGAGAAGGCTTTCCAGGCCAGGGTGGGTACAACAAACAAGGCTGGGGGGTAGTGGGGAGATGTCTAAGTCTGGATCCCTCCATAGTGATCAACTCGTCACAGCCCTGGTCAAAGTCCAAGGGTGGGGAACCTTCACCCTCGAGGCCACATGTGACCCTCTGGGTCCTCAAGTGTGACCCTTTGAATCCAAATTTCACAGAACAAATCCCGTTAATAAAGGGATTTTGTTCAGTAAAACTTGGACTCAGTCACAAGGCTATACCCGAGGACTTAAAAAGCCACATGTGGCCTCGAGGTTGCAGATTCTCCATCCCTGGGCCAAACCCTCCTCAAACCGGGGCCAGATTGCAAAGTGTCTGGATAAGGTGAGTGGATTTTGTCCATGGTGAATCACAGAACCTGCACTGTTCAGAGGTGGAGGTAGGAGGTGGTAGGGGTGGGGATGAGGGCAGACAACTTCAACTTTTTGGTCAATTTTGTTAAATAAAATTTTAGTGATCTTTCGTTTTTACATTATGTACATTTCTCAATGCGTCTCTCCCCTTTCCAAGATCCATCCATCCCATACAATTAAGAATAAAAAAATTCAATGTTTAAAAAGGTCTGAATTTATATATAGTCTCCTCACTTCCTACAAGGAAAGGGGGAAGGTATCTTCTATCTCTTCTGTGGGTTTTGGTCACTTTTCAGTTCCCCATCCACTCACCCCAAAAAATCAAGTCACCATCCCCTCCCCATTCAAGTCACTCCTGAGCCCTCTCTTCCTAACCTTTTTTATCGATCCCCAGCAGTGCCCAAAGTGGCCAATAAAGAAGGATGGAAAGGCTAGAAACCCAGGCAGGTAGAGGGTGCCCTGTGGGATGAGAGAGTCCAGCCCCAGTCCTGCCTACCTGACCAACTAGGTCCTTGGCTCAGAACTCTTTCCCCCTGGTCAGCTGCAGCTGTTGAGGCTCCCTTGAGTTCATTCGGCAGCTGTTACACTGGACTCCTACATGGAATGTTTGCAAGCAATGGTTGTCCTGGCAACGTCACTCCCAGCCAATAGGGAAAGGCAGAGTGCAATTGTTGTTGGCTTCTATTCAGCAAAGGAACAAGGGGATCTAGTTAGACCACATCTTGTAGCTGCCTTCAATTTTATAACTTGCCTAGGCCCTAGGGTACCCACAGCTTACTTCTGCCACATTAGGGATTTGTAGGGGTCTAGAGAAGGCAGTGGAGTGGAAAGACAGCTTGGGTCTAGGGTCTCCCTTTGTCACCTGTGTTGCCATGGCTGGCTCTCTTCCCTCTCTGGGTCTAAGTTTCCCCCATGTAGGTTAGACTAGATGATCTCTAGTCTCAGAAAGCTGGGAGCTCTATCTAGTTCTCAACCCTGGGATCAGGATGGCTGACCATCCTCAACAGTATCTTTCCAGGGAGAATCACGAGATCTGACTAGTGTGTATCTTGCTTTAAGACACAGTCCCTTTCCCCAGCAAAGAAAGAACATCAGCCTGAATATGTTTCCCCAAAGTGTGGGTGGGTAGAGAATCCACTTCTCAGTTAATCGGTATGGAATAAGTATTCCCCAGTGAGGTCCTCCAGGTTGAGAGACCCTATCCATTGTAGAGAGCTGTGTGTCTAAGCTCACTACATGTGAGGAGAAAGCAATGTAAGAATTGAAACAAGCTCTGCTCTTAAGAAGTTTACATTTTAGTTCCCATACATATATAGGCATATAAAAATGTTTCAAGATATGGCTAGAGCCCAGACCTCTGATTTTATCGACAGAGGGGATTCTCAGTGAGAACACTCTCTACCAAAGCCAGCTGGCACTTATGCAGCAATTTACAGTTATAGAGGTTCGCTCAGAACAGGGGAGTCAAATGAGCAGCCCAACGGGCAGCACTGCGGTGGTGGTGGGAAGCCAGATTAAAATGTAATAGGGAAATGCTAACAAAATAAATAACAACACAATAGAACATAATATTTATATGTGACTTTCTAATATGCGGCCAACAAGGATTTTGGTGACCCCCATTTCTGTTTGAATTTGATACCACGGACCTGGAGCACTGAGGGGTTGAGAGACTTACCCAGTGACTTACAACCATAAAAATGTATACATATATGTTTGGTTGTTGTCCTTTGTTCGAACAATATGGTCAGTCCATCGAAGTTGCACTCTCTGAAGCATAGTTTGAATGTTTGCCACATGAAAGGTGCCTTATGGCCCTCAAAATCTCTTCTTCAGTTGGAAATTCAGCTAAGGAGGGGTTGACTTCAACCTGAAGTAAATGGTCAGTGGTCTCGGCACTGATTGATGATGGTCTGTTGAGAACACTATGGAAGTGTTCAGTCCATCTCTCTAGGATCATGTCCTTATCACTAATCAATGTGGCTCCATCAGCACTGAGTAGTTGTGATGCACCAGAGGTTTTTGGTCCATAAACAGCTTTCAGGGAATCATAAAAGCGCTTTGAATTGTTACTATCAACAAAACTTAATTTCATCTGCCTTCTTACTGAACCAGGAATCCTGCATCTCTCTCTCTCTTACATATGTACATGCAATATATAGATATATGTAAAACATATATAAAGCAGCTTTAATGTGTGGATTAAAGTAAAAGTAAACACTTTGAGAGCAACCTAAATCATAAAGTCAATAAATATTTACTAAACACCTCCTGTGTGCCAGGCACTGTGTTCAGTCAGCTGTGTGGATACAGAGAAAGGCAAAAGAAGGTCCCTACTCTCAAGGAGCTCACAATCTAATGAGGTTTCCAGCAGGGTTGGCTCCCACAGCAGAAGGCTGAAATGGGCAACATCTTTCAATCTCAGGGGCATGAGGAAGAATAAAAAGTGTCAGCCACTTTCCCGAGGGCAGGAAAGTCCCCCGCAGTGATGCTGCTGCAGAAAGGCCCACATCAGTTCTAACAAGGGCCCTCAAGAAACAGATCACAGTCTTGCTGCCCTTGAAAACCCAACCCATGGAATTCATTCAGGCTTCAAGGATTGAGACCAAGCTCTCTGAATGCACAGATAATATTTGTGGAAAATCAACTCTGAGAGACTGAGAGGATATCAGATCCTGGAAATCATTTAATAAAACCTTCTCAATTTCCAGATGAGGAAACTGAGGCCAGGAAGGTTCAATTCAATTCAGTTTAACAAGCATTCATTTTTATGAATTTTTTAATGAACAAAATTGGATTTTCTCCCTCCCACCCCAGCCTCACCACTAGGGAAAAAAAAAAAAACAGGTCTAAAGGGCAATATTTGTTCAACAATTTCCCATCACACCTTCTGAGGCCAAGTCTAATGAGTATAATTGTTTATTGGAGCTTTATGTTTCTGCATTTGTTTTGGATGCTAAGGAACTTTAAAGGTTGTCCCATATCTGACACTCATATTGTCTATACGGTGACTATAGCTGGTTGCTGTTCTTCATTCTGGAAGAGAACCAAAATGACATCACTATGCTACAGTCAAGTTATAGTGTGTCCCACTGTGCCTGATCAGACCAATAAGGGCTCCGAAAGCTCTACCACAGGTCGGGTACAATTGGGGTGGATTCTCTAAATTTGTGTGTCTCATGTCTCCTTTGAGTTACTTCAGTTCTGCTTTGCTCATAGAGCACAGTAACATCTCTGATGAGAGCACAGCATGCTGGGGGGTCCTGTGCCAGTGTCTCCCATGTCACACAATCAATGCCAAAGCTGGCTGAGGAACCCATTACTCCCATTTGGGGAAAGTGAAACATAAACCATACATAAACTTTATTCAGATTTCCCTGGAGTTTAACTCCAAACCTTGAAGGGAGTTATGAGGCAGAGATGATGGGGTCAATCAAACCCAGCTAATTAATAAAACGAGTTTCTAATAGATCTGATAATTAAATAAATATAATGCAGCATGACTCAGTTTCTTTTCCTGACAAAAGGAACAGAAGAATTCCTCCAGAAAAGAAAACTACATTTTCAGAATTTAAGAAATGACATTTCTTTTCAAGCCCTTTCTGAAGAAACTTGAAAGGTACCGTCGGAAGCCTACTTTTGATTTCCTAAGTGAGGCTCCATGCCTGAACTCAGCCTCAAAGTTCTTGGATAGGTCTATATAAAAGAAACAGAAGAAGGGGTGTGAGATTTGAACGCAAAAAAAAAACCACCAAAAACAAAGAGCTGCTCTCTAGGTAGTCATTTTGTCTTTAATGTGCACCAGACAACATCTTGTCTATGTGTTCTGAAGATGGGCATCATGTGGCCACTTAGATGTCTTCGGTTATATTCTCCAACCCCTAAAAAAGTTTAAAGAGAAAAGAAATGTGAATCTCATTGGTTCTGAAAGCACTCATAATTCTCTGTTTGCATTTATACTGATGTAAAACCAGACAGCTATAATTTAAACATGTACATTACTACACAATAACATATCATAGAGTTTTGAAAATCATATACTCTGCCTATTTCCAAAAGGACCTGTAGCAACTTTCAGATGGATATATGATAAGTGATGAAAGAAAGGCAGCCCGGCACAGTGGGCAGAGAGTTGGCCTCAGAGTCAGAAAGATCTGCACGAGTCCCACTTTGACTGTTTATCTGCTAAAGCGAATGATCTGAATCACTTTCCCCTGCAGAATCATTTCAGTCATGGCAGACATGTTCAATTAGTCTGTACATTTATTCCAAGTCATGAGAAGCAGCTATAGGCTTGGCACTATTGAAAAAATAAAATGATCTGACAATTAAATCATAGCCATCGGCAAACAAACAAACAAAAAACTACCCAACAAATGACTATTTAAAACATTCATCCTAGTCTCTCATCTCTATGACATGTCAGATCTCCAGGATTTATCCAGAATTGAAAAAACATAATAACATAATGGAAAAGTGGCCATCATTCAATCTTGGCTTGAAGACCACCAACAAAGGGGAGCCCATTCCACAATGAGACAGCTCAAATTGTCAGAAAGGAGTTCCTCTTTCTGACTTAAACTGGCTTGGTGGTAACAGCCCCCACCGCCCTCCCCAGTTCTGCCTTCTGAAGCCACACAGGACAAGGTCAATCCCACCTCTACGTGACATATAACCCTTCCAAACCTGAAGAATCATGTCCTCCCAAGCTTTATCTACTCCCCACTAAACACTGCCTGTCTTCTATAGTTACACATCCAAGCTGCCAACTCAGAGTCACTAACAGACTAAAGACTCCCCTGCAGATTACCATTGTTAAGAACAGATCATTGTTAACAATTAATTCAACTATAGTTGGTTGCTGTCCTTCATTCTTGAAGAGGACAAAATGATATCACTATGCTAGAGTCAAGTTACATTGTGTCCCACTGTGCCTGATCAGACCAATAAGGGCTCCGAATGCTCTACCACATGTTGGCTGAGTACACCATGGCTGAGTTTAGGCTCACACCTCCTGGAAAAAGAGAATCAAGATGTGTTTATGTAGCATTCTGTGTATGTTCTTTTCAGGTGATTCTCCCAAGAGCCCTGCAAGGAAAGCAGTTGGCTGGATTTATTAGTCCCAGTCTGCTGAGGTAGGGACTGAAGTTCAAAGAGCAAAAGAAAAAACTTGCATGGTGTAGCCAACTAAATGTGAGTTGGGCCTTGAGCCCAGCTCTCTGAAATCCAAGGCCAGGATTATTCACTGGGCTGCCTTTCTCAAATCAGAGGGCCACCCTACCACCTTAGGTTATAAAAAAAACAAAACAAAACAGTCACTTTCCTCTAGACTGGGGCCTACATCTTCCTTAGGTTACATTCTTCAGTTACCAGAGATCTAAAAAAGATTTCAAAGAAGAATTTGGCCTTTTAAATGGTGTTAACGATGATAAATGATTTGTCTTTTTGAGTGATCATATTTTCCAGAAATACTGGACCCACAGCATGTAGGAAGCTGCTGAATGTGTTGAGCTCCCCCCTTACATAATTTGAAGTTTGGATCCCAAACTGGACTCCCTATGTATCCCTGGGAGTCAAGACAGGCAGCAACAGCCAGCCGGACTGGAAAATTGTTTGTGCAGCTGGGACCCTTGTAGATAAGAAGATCAACAAGATGGGATCCCTTGTCTAACAGGTCCCAAGGGAATAGAATGAGGGGTTTTGTCCTTTTCCCGCCTTTACTGCACTCTGCCCCTCTCTGCCTCATCCCTTTAGGTGGAGATTTCTGTTACCACCTCCTTCCTTTGTCCAGCTGTCATAAATATAAACTTCTGTAGGGCATGTGAATCACCAGGTTCCACCCACACATATATTTCCCTTGTAATAAACCTGGTTTTCACCTAAGTTTCTGGAAGTTGTGATTCCCAGTTGACAATGGTCATCTGAAGAAAAAAAACTTTGGCACCAGGTAAGAATACCAGGCTGGTGAGACACTGCATTATGAGGAATTTCAAAGTACATCCTGGACAGAACCTGAAGCACCAAACCGCCTTACCTGGGGACTCTGAAATCACAAGTCACAGTCTGTAGGGCGACTGAATCAGCTGAAAGATGCTGCCAGGTTAAGATGTTTTCAAAATGAACCCAAACCACCAACTCAGACACATGGTAAACAGTAAAAATTTTACCTTAGCTGCATAATAATGCTTGAATCCGGAGATTCTCCTGTCCCTTTCCAATAGAGTCCACTGGTATCGATTACGGGCAATTCTCTTTTCCTATAAAGAGAAAAATATCATTACATTGTAGATCAAATGGCCAAGTAATCAGAAATTAGAAAGTGGAAAGGAGAAAGTTTAAAGATGCACATTATCATGTAGCTAAAACAAAAGACGTGGGGGCATGGATGAAGATGAGAAAATACTGGCTACAAAAATTAAAAATTAATAAGTGGAGAGGATGAAGGATATGTAAAAAGAGGATGAAAATTAGGAGTCAAAGACTTACTGGTTTAATCCATAGAAAGTCTCCCCAGTTTACAGATTTTATTGGGAAAAATAATCTAAATTTAGTAACATGTACAATATAGATATATTTAATAAGGGTTCCTGTAAGAGACATACAACAAAAATTATAGTGAAAATCTAACTATTTCATCCTGACAATTCAGGGTGGTTCACGTTATAATTATTCTCATTTTACACAGATGAGGAAACTGAGGTAAGAGGGTAAAGTGAGTTGCACAGGGTTGTTCAGCTAGACAGGGTCTGAGGCTGGATTTGAACTCAGGTCTACATGGGGAAATTCTTCTTGGACTTTTTTATGTTCCTTGCCCACAGCTATTGCAACCAAAATATGACACATATCTATTCCCACCTTTATCCATTAAAATCCTATGATTCTCCCAAATTGAGAAACACCTTTCTGCAGGCCACAAATAATATTACAGTTAATGCTTCAGAGATTCACTAGCAACTCAAAGAGAAAGGATAAATGCATTAGTTGTTACCGTGCCCATTTCAGAGAGGAGGAAACTGAGGCACGGAGCGTAAAATGACATGTTCCGGATTATTAGGTTAGTCAATTTCTGAGGCTGGATTTTACCTTAGTATTCCTGAAGAAGTTCTTCCTGGATTTTCCACTATCTCTTACCAAAAACATCTGCGCTCAACAAATAATAACCATCCATGCCCACCTTAGCCCATTGAAATCCCACTCCTCTGTCTAATTGGGAAACATCCTCCTGCAGACCAAAAATAATATTACATTTAAGGCTTCAAGATATCACAGGAACCACACTGAGACAGGACAAATGCATTAGTCTTTCCTGTGTCCATTTTAGAGATGAGGAAACTAGGCAAAGAGGGTGAAATAACTTGACCAGGGTTACATAGGCAGTCAATGACTGAGGCAGAATTTGAACTCAGGTGTTTCAGAGGCAATTGATCCTGGACTTTTTCCTGTCCCTCACCTACAACTTTGGTACCCAAGAAATGATACCCATCTATTCCTACCTTGTCCATTAAAATCCCATGACTCTCCCTAATTGAGAAACACCTTCCAGCATACCACAAATAATATTACACTCGAAGCTTCAAGGTTTCACTGGAACCCCAGTGATAGAGGAAAAATGCATTAGTCTTTAACATACCCATTTTACAGATGAGAAAACCGAAGAAAAAAGGCTGAAATGAATTGATGAGGGCTACGAAGATGGTCAGTGACTGAGGGTGGATTTGAACTCAGGTCTTCCAGAGGAAATTTTTCTAGGACTATATTGTCTCCCTTACCCACAGCTTCTGCATACAAGAAATGATGCCCATCTATTTCCACCTTTGCCCATTAAAATTTCATGATTCTCCCAAATACAGAAACACCATCAGGCAGGACGCAAATAATATTATACTGAATGTCTCAAAGTCTTACAGGCAACCCTGAAAGAAAGGATAAATTCATCAGTCTTCACTGTGTCCATTTCAGAGTTGAGGAAACTGAGGCAAGGAGGGTAAAATGACATCCCCACAGTTATTAGGCTACTCAGTGTTTGATGTTGGATTGAAACTCAGATCTTTCGGAGGAAAGTCTTCCTCTACTGTCTTCTGTCCCTAACCCACAGCTTCTACCCTCAAAAATGACAGCCACCTACTCCCATCTTTGTCCACTTATATCCCATGATTCCTCCTAATTGAGAAACATCCCCCTGAGACCAAAAATAATATCACATTAAAGGTTTCAAGGTTTCACTGGCACGCCAGTGATAATGGATAAATGCATTACACTTTACTCTGGCCATTTTACAGATGAGGAAACTGAGGTAAAAATGGTGAAATGACTTCACCAGGGTCATTTAGCTAGTGAGTGTCTGAGGCTGGATTTGAACTCAGGTCTTCCACAGGAAATTCACCCTGGACTTTTTTCTGCCCCAAACCTACAGGTCTGGCACCCAAGAAATGATACCCATCTATTCCCACCTTTCTCCACTAAAATCTCATGACACTACCTAATTGGGAAACACCTTCCAGCATACCACAAATAATATTACACTCGAAGCTTCAAGGTTTCACTGGAACCCCAGTGAGAAAGGATAAATGCACTATTGTTTACTGGGCCCATTTTACAGGTGAGGAAACTGAGGTAAGAATGGTGACATGACTTGACCAGGGTCATTCAGCTAAAGAGTGTTATAGGCTGGATTTGAACTCAGGTCTTCCAGAGAAAATTAACCCTGGACTTTTTTTGTGTGTCCCTACCCTACAGCTTTGGCACCCAAGAAATGATACCCATCTATTCCCATCTTTTTCCGTTAAAATCCTATGACACTCTCTAATTGAGACCGATACACCCTGCAGACCAAAAACAATTTGACATTTCAGGCTTCAAGGTTTCATTGGCACCCGGGTGAGAAAGAACGAATGCATAAGGCTTTAATATGCCTATTTTACAGATGAAGAAACTGAAGTAAGAATGGTGAAAGGACTTCACCAGGGTCATTTAGCTAGTGAGTATCTCAGTCTAGATTTGAACTCAGGTATTCCAGAGGAAATTCACCCTGGACTCTTTTCTGCCCCGAACCTACATGTCTGGCACCCAAGAAATGATACCCATCTATTCCCATCTTTTTCCGTTAAAATTCTATGACATGGCTCTGATGCAATCCAGCTCAGACTCTGTCTAGCTGGCATTCTATCTGTCCCGCTTGTGAATACAAGCGTCACAAATACTTAGGTTCCTTAAGAGGCAACCCAATTAGGCAAATCCTTAATAAACTTTGTTTTCTTTGGCTTTAAGAAGACTTGAGTCGAATTCATTCGAGCACGACCCGGACTGTCCGTATTTTGGGGTTCACCCATCACCCTTCAACAATAACCTCATCTTTTTGGTTCCCTGATCCGGAAAGCTGCTAATCTCAAGTTCCTCTGCTCACACTGGAAGGTATGTAAGCCTCCCCCTCTCTCTCTCTCCCCTACTTGCTCTCCAAGTACCTTGGAAACGATTTTCGGACCTGGCTTCGGGTCCCAGTATCAGACAGAATCTCTGAACTTTCTGGGCGCTAGAGAGTTAGAGACTCGGGTTGTCCGTCCAGAGGCCGTGTTTGAGGTCGTGGACCTGGGCATACCCTCCAAAGCACGATTCTCTGAACTTTCTGGGTGCTAGAAGGTTAGGGAAATGTCAGTAAAGTAGGTGCCCAATTCTCTGGATTTCCTGGGGCACAAGGAAATCTGGGAAAACACAGTTATTTTTGTTCTCTGGTTTTTTCCTCTCAAGGCTTACTTCCACGTTTTTTTTTTTTTTTTTTGAGGGGGGAGGACTTCCAGCGCCACAGAAAAGATATGGGACAAAATTCATCAATCCCAAGGAATTTGCCTCTTGGTTGCCTTTTACAAAACTGGAAAAAATTTGACTTCTCTAAAGATCTTAAAAAGAAAAAGTTGATATTCTTCTGCAACACACTTTGGCCTCAGTGTCACCTGGAGGACAACGAAGTGTGGCCCATATTTGGGACCTTACAATGTAATATCCTTTTACAGTTACAATTATATTGCCTCCAAAAGGGAAAATGGATAGAAATGCCTTACATAAGGGCCTTTGTCGAACTGTCTCAGGACCCCATTCTCAGAACAGATTGTAAGATGCTTGTAGCTAGAGCCATCCCACAAAAGGGAAATGGGGGTGAATTGGATGTTTTGGATGACCCCCTGTTTATGGCTTCTAGGGTCTCGACCTCACCTCCTTCTCTACCTCCGTTACCGCCAGCCCAACCTCCTCCCCCTCCTCCACCCCTGCCCCTCCTGAGCCCTCCTCCAACCTCCTACCACTCCCCTACACCCCTTGAGTCCTTCCACCTCCCCCTCAGCCACCTCGACTCCAACCCCCTTTGCCAACCCCCTCCCAATTTCCGCCTCATTTGCCTATCTTGTAAATCCTCCCGTGCTTCCCCCCCTTCGGTAACCCCCTATCAATTCCCAGCCACTGGGTTTGCTGCGGTGCCTCCTTCTGCAGCCCCTCTTGCTGGAGCACGCTCCCGTGGCACTCTCTGGGGCATCTTCCCCTTTGATCCGTACTCTTCCTCAGGTACCAGCAGATCGTTCCCCTTGGCAGCTACATCCCCTGGCCCTGCAGCCTAATCCAGGTCAGCAGGCATTCCCCAGACCCTCCCTCACAAGAAGTGGGACTTCCTATCTTCCTTCACAAGCCCCAGTCCCCACTGGGTCAGGGCTGTTTCCCTTGAGAGAAGTACCTACCCCACCCAGTGGGACAACCACTCTCTCTTTCGGATCTCACCCAGATTAAAGAGAAATTGGGAAGATACCCGGAAGATGGCACTAGATTCAACTGAGGGTTTTAGGGACATATCCCTACAATTTGAACTTTCTTGGAAGGATCTGCTTATTATTTTCTTTGTCTGTTGTACCGTTGAGGAGAAGGGGAGCATATGGGAACATGCCCAAAAGTTTGGGGATCATATGGCTAGCAATAATCCCATAAAATACCCCCCAGGAACAGCTGGTGTTCCCACGAGTGACCCCAGATGGGATTATCAGAAGAGTGAGGATAGGGAAAAAAGGAATCACATGGTATTTTGTTTGCTAGGGGGCCTAAAAACCACATTTAAAAAGCAGGTAAACTTTCAAAAAATTAGGGAAATTACTCCGGGAGAAAGGGAAAACGCTGCCCTTTTACAAAACCGGCTACTAGAAGCTATTAAAAAGCATACAAATTTGGATCCTGACTCCATAGAAGGGGCAGCAATCCTTAGCATGTATTTTATTAATCAGTCTGCCCCAGATATTAGGAGGAAACTGCAGAAATTGGCAATGGGACCCCAAACACCTCAGGCCCAGTTACTGGAGACGACCTTTGGAGTCTAACAACAGAGACTTCATTGCAGCAGAGGAAAGGGAATGAAAGAGAAGGGCCAGAGCCAGGGAGCAGGCTCAATTCTTGGTTGCTGCCTTCTCCAAGAAAAGACACAGGGAGCACCCCTTCAGAGTACCCCCTTGGAGGAAGGCTGGCTACTTTGCATTGGGGAAACCTGCTTTCATTGCCACAAGGAGGGTCACTGGTCCAAGGAGTGCCCCTCCAGGGCGCCCCCCCAGAGGGAGCCCCAGGAACCAACGTCTGTGGAATCATGCCCACGTGACCAGAAGGGACACTGGAGGAAGGCTTGTCCCTCAGGACCGAAAAGTGGTGGAGCCGCCCCCCAGTACCCTGTCCTCCAGTCTTCTCAAGACTTGGAAAGATGGGAAACCCTGGGTGCTGGCAGTGCTCCCACTTTCTCCACCTCTCTCACCAAGCCCTGGGCAAAAACGAAGGCTGAAGGTAAGGTTACCCACTTTAACATGGCTAAATTCTCTGCTTTACCAGTCACTCTGGCTCTATCCGTCCCTTAACCCCTTGGGTCATAGGTATTGAAGGGGAAACTAAGGAATGTCTCCAGATAAATCCCCTCCCCAGCCTGCTTGAGAATCTGTTGTTTAAACACTCTTTCCTTATGCCCTCCTCTGACCCTGCCCCCTTGTTGGGAAGGGACCTGATGGTGAAATTGGGGAGCCAATTTTCTCTAGTTAAACGTCGCATCTCCCTTTTTGCCTCTGTTCACTACATCTTCCCCGGTTTGCTTGAGAGTGTGGGAGACATTCAGTCCAAATATTTGGGACACTGGAATTCCAGAGAGAGCCACTGTTAATCTCTCAGACCCTAAAGTGCTCCCCCATCTCAGTCAGTATATGATTAAGCCTGAGAACTGGGAAGGACTACAAACTTTAATTGAAAAATTCCTTAAGTATAAAGTCCTTGTCCCTTGTTTATGTCCATGCAACACTGTGACACTTCCCACAAAAAGGCGTAATGGAAAATTTGAATGTACTTTTCCTGGGGAATCAAGTCCATATCAGCTAACACAGAGAGTCCTGCCCCAAAACTTTCAAGATAACCCTCCATTATTTGGCCAGGCTTTGGGAAGGGATTTAAGGCTCCTGAAACTAGCAGGCAGTAGCTTAATTCAGTATGTGCATGACATTCTTATCTGTAGCCCACCCAGGAGGCTTCTTTGGCTGCTGCCACAGAAGCCCTTAATTTCTTGGGCATTCCAGGCTATCGGGTCTCTTGGAACAAAGTCCAGATAGCATGCCAGTCCGTAAGGTATCTGAGCCATGAACTCACACCCACCTTTCTCTCCTTAACCTCTGAGAGAAAAAGGACAATCCTGTCTATCCCTGTTCCAGCCACTAAGAAACAAATTCAAGTGTTTTTAGAAATGACTGGATTTTGTAGACTCTGGATTCCTAATTTTGGTTTTATTGATAAATCCCTTTATGACCCTACTCAGGGCACTGACTCAGACCAGGCTAAAGTTTTTGAGACTGAAAACTAATTTGACCACCACCCCATCACTAGACCTACCCAATCTGCGAAAACCTTTCACTCTGTATGTTGATGAAAGGAGAGGACTGGCTTTGGGAGTCTTAACCCATTCCTTAGGACCTGGCTCCAGGCCAGTTGATGTTTTTATTTACTCAAAATATGCTTTCCTTCTTCTACATACCCATGGAGCAATCTGGAAAGAAAGGGGATATCTGACAGAAAAAAACTACCCTATCAAACATGCCCTTCTATGTTTTGGCCTTGCCACAGTCATCTTTAATTCTCTCCAGAGAAATTGTCTTTTCTTTATACTCCTTGTGTACCTCCTTGATGTGTGTTTGCCTAACCTCCTTGCCAGGTTTGTCTTTTCCAGGGTGCAAGCTATCAACTTCCAAATGATAGGCCATGCTGTATACCAACGTCTGTCTGAATCCTTGGTCTACAGCCCACCGGACCTGGCACCGCCAAGGTTCTGAAGTCTGGCCCCTTGAACAAGACCCATGAAGGCAGGGACAGCTCTACGCCCCTTGCCAGCAGGAAGAAGTTTTCAGAAACTGAGATCTTCGCCCTTTACTCCAAAAGAATTTGGGTTCAAACTGTTTGAGGGGGGAATGATGGGGTTCAGACTCTGGGAGCCTCCTTGAATCTACCCCCTTAATCTGGCCTTTCTTACTCAAATCTAATCTTCCCATATCCCCAGGCTGCCATTAAGATCTCTATCCAAACTGCCCCTATCAAGGTCTCTGGATTGCCCCACCTGCTTCCCACCCAAACCCTCCATTGTCTGATATCTCCTGACAGCCTCCAGCTATTTCCAGACTTTGACCCTCCTTGGACTTCTCTCCTCAAGACCCTTCCTAAGCCCCTCTTCCGATCACCCTGGACTACCAGGCCACGCCCACGCCCATTCCTCCTACGGTCTTTTCTGTATTTAAGTTCCATCCTTCCTCCATGAAGGCACTCAGATGCAAAGCAGCTCAGACTCTGTTTACCTGGGATTCTATCTGGCCCACTTGTAAATACAAGCATCACAAATACTTAGGTTCCTTAATAGACAACTAAACTAGGAGAAAACTTAATAAACTTTGTTTTCTTTGGCGTTAACAAAAACAAAATAAAATAAAAAATAAAATAAAATAAAATAAAAAAAACAAAGTAAAATTCAATGACACTCAATAATTGAGACCCATACACACTGCAGACTAAAAATAGTATGACATTTAAGGCTTCAAGGATTCACTGGCACCCCAGTCAGAAAAGATAAATACACTATTTTTTACTATGCCCATTTTACAGGTGAGGAAACTCAGGTAAGAATGGTGAAATGACTTCACCACGGTCACGTAGCTAATGAGTGTCTGAGGCTGGATTTGAACTCAGGTCTTCCAGAGGAAATTCACCCTGGACTTATTTCTGTCCCTAACCTACAGCGTTGGCACCCAAGAAATGATACCCATCTATTCCCACCTTTCTCCACTAAAATCCCATGACACTACCTAATTGAGAAACATACCCACTGCAGACCAAAAATAATATGACATTTCAGGCTTCAAGATATCAGTGGCACCCCAGTAAGAAAGGATAAATACACTACACTTTACTATGCCCGTTTTACAGGTGAGGAAACTGAGGTAAGAATGGTGAAATGACTTGACCAGCCTCACATGGCTAATGAGTGTCTGAGGCTGGATTTGAACTCACGTATTGCAGAGGAAATTCACCCTGGACTCTTTTCTGTCCCTAACCTACAGCGTTGGCACCCAAGAAGTGATACCCATTTATTCCCACCTTTGTCCATTAAAATCCCCGGATTCTGGCTAATTTGCAAACATCCCCCTGAAAACCAAAAATAATAGGATATTTAAAGCTTCAAGGATTCACTGGCACCCCAGTCAGAAAAGGTAAGTGCACTATTCCTTACTATGCCCATTTTACAGGTGAGGAAACTGAGGTAAGAATGGTGAAATGACTTGACCAGGGTCACATAGCTTATGAGTGTCATGAGGCTGGATTTGAACTCAGGTCTTCCAGGAGAAATGCACCCTGGACTTTTTTCTGTCCCTAACCTACAGCGTTGGCACCCAGGACGTGATGCCCTATCTATTCCCGCCATTGTCCATTAAAATCCCCGGATTCTGCCTAATTTGCAAACGTCCCACTGCAAACCAAAAATAATAGGACATTTAAAGCTCCAAGGTTTCACTGGAATCCCAGTCAGAAAGGGGAAGTGCAATATTCCTTACAAGTGCCCATTTTAGAGGTGAGGAAACTGAAGGAAGAAGGGTGAAATGACTTCACCACGGTCACGTAGCTAATGAGTGTCTGAGGCTGAATTGGCAACTCAGGGCTTCCAGAGGAAATTCACCCTGGACTTTTTTCTGTCCCTAACCTACAGCGGTGGCACCCAAGGAATGATACCCATCTATTCCCACCTTTCTCCACGAAAATCCCATGACACTACCTAATTGAGAAACATACCCACTCCAGTTGAAAAATAATATAACATTTCAGGCTTCAAGGTTTCAGTGGCACCACAGTGAGAAAGGATAAATGCACTACTCTTTACTACGCCCATTTTACAGGTGAGGAAACTGAGGTAAGTATGGTGAAATGACTTGACCAGGATCACATAGCTAATGAGTGTCTGAGGCTGGATTTGAACTCACATCCTCCAGAGGAAATGCACCCTGGACTCTTTTTCTGTCCCTAACCTACAGCGTTGGCACCCAAGAAATGATACCCATTTGTTCCCTCCTTTGTCCATTCAAATCCCCGGATTCTGCCTGATTTGGAAACATCCCCCTGCAAACCAAAACTAATAGGACATTTAAAGCTTCAAGGTTTCAATGGCACCCCAGTGAGAAAGGGTAAGTGCACTATTCCTTACTGTGCCCATTTTATAGGTGAGGAAACTGAGGTAAGAACGGTGAAATGACTTTACCAATGGACACGTAGCTAACGAGTGTCTGAGGCTGGATTTGAACTCAGGTTTTCCAGAGGAAATTCACCCTGGACTTTTTTCTGTCGCTAACTTACAGTGTTGGCACCCAAGAAATGATACCCTTCTATTCCCACCTTTGTCCATTAAAATCCCCATGATTCAATACCTAATTTGAGAAACGTACCCCCTGCAAACCAAAAATCATAGGACACTTAAAGCTTCCAGGTTTCACCGGCACGCCAAGTCAGAAAGGATAAGGGCACTATTCCTTACTAGGCCCATTTTACAGGGGAGGAAACTGAGGGTAAGAATGGTGAAATGACACTTCATCACGGTCACATGTAGCTAATGAGTGTCCTGAGGCTGGATTTGAACTCACGTCTTCCAGAGGAAATTCACCCTGGACTTTTTTCTGTCCCTGAATCTACAGCGTTGACACCCAAGAAATGATACCCATCTATTCCCACCTTTCTCCACTAAAATTCCCATGATACTACCTAATTTGAGAAACATACCCACTGCAGACTAAAAGTAATATGACATTTCAGGCTTCAAGATTTCATTGGCACGCCAGTGAGAAAGAATAAATACACTACTCCTATAAGATGCCCATTTTACGGGTGAGGAAACTGAGGTAAGAATGGTGAAATGACTTGACCACGGCTCACAAAGATAATGAGTGCCTGAGGCTGGATTTGAACTCAGGTCTTCCAGAGGAAATGCACCCCTGGACTTTTTTCTGTCCCTAACCTACAGCGTTGGCACCCAAGCAAGTGATACCCTTATATTCCCGCCATTGTCCATTAAAATCGCCATGATTCTGCCTAATTTGCAAACGTACCCTCTGCAAACCAAAAATAATACAGACATTTAAACCTTCAATGTTCCACTGGCACCCCAGTCAGAAAGGGGAATTGCACTATTCCTTACTATGTCCGATTTTACAGGTGAGGAACCTGAGGTAGGAATGGTGAAATGACTTCACCATGGTCACGTAGCTAATGAGGGTCTGAGGCTGGATTTGAACTCAGGTCTTCCAGGGGAAATTCATCCATCGACTTTTTTCTGTCCGTAACCTACAGCGTTGGCACCCAAGAAATGATACCTATCGATTCCCACGTTTGTGCTGCTTAAATCCGGGGATTCTTCCTGATTTGTAAACGGGTCCCCCTGCAAACCAAAAATAATAGGACATTAAAAGCTTCAAGGTTTCCCTGGAACCTCCAGTCAGAAAGGGTGAGGGCACTATTCCTTACTATGCCCATTTTAGAGATTAGGAAATTGAGGGAAGAAGGGTGAAATGACTTCACCACGGCTCACGTAGCTAATGAGTGTGTGAGGCTGGATTTGAACTCATGTCTTTCAGAGGAAATTCACCCTGGACATTTTTCTTTCCCTAACCTACAGCGATGGTACCCAAGAAATGATACCCATCTATTCCCACCTCTCTCTGCTAAAATCCCCTTATTCTATCTAATTTAGACACGTACCCCCTGGAAACCAAAAATAATAGGCCAATTTGAGGCTTCAATGTTTCACTGGCACCCCAGTCAGAAAGGGGAAGTGCACTATTCCTTACTATGCCCATTTTACAGGTGAGGAAACTGAGGTAGGAATGGTGAAATGACTTCACCACGATCACATAGCTAATGAGTGTCATAGGCTTGAGGCTGGATTTGAACTCAGGTCTTCCAGAGGAAATGCACCCTGGACTTTTTTCTGTCCCTAACCTACAGCGTTGACACCGAAGAAATGATACACATCTATTCCCACCTTTGTCCAGTAAAATACCCGCATTCTGCCTAATTTGCAAACGATCCCCCTGCAAACCAAAAATAATAGGACATTTAAATCTTCAAGGTTTCACTGGCACCCCATCAGAAAGGATAAATACTACTACTCTTTATATGCCCTTTTTACAGGTGAGGAAACTGAGGTAGGAATGGTGAAATGACTTGACCAGGATCACATAGCTAATGAGTGTCTGAGGCTGGATTTGAACTCACGTCCTCCAGAGGAAATGCACCCTGCACTTTTTTTCTGTCCCTAACCTACAGCGTTGGCACCCAAGAAATGATACCCATTTATTCCCACCTTTGTCCATTCAAATCCCCGGATTCTGCCTCAATTGCAAACATCCCCCTGCAAACCAAAACTAATAGGACATTTAAAGCTTGAAGGTTTCAATGGCACCCCAGTCAGAAAGGGTAAGTGCACTATTCCTTACTATGCCCATTTTATAGGTGAGGAAACTGAGGTAAGAACGGTGAAATGACTTCACCATGGACACGTAGCTAATGAGTGTCTGAGGCTGGATTTGAACTCAGGTGTTCCAGAGGAAATTCACCCTGGACTTTTTTCCGTCGCTAACCTACAGTGTTGGCACCCAAGAAATGATACCCATCTATTCCCACCTTTGTCCATTAAAATCCCCGGATTCTACCTAATTTGCAAACGTCCCCCTGCAAACCAAAAATCATAGGACACTTAAAGCTTCCAGGTTTCACCGGCACGCCTGTCAGAAAGGGTAAGGGCACTATTCCTTACTAGGCCCATTTTACAGGTGAGGAAACTGAGGTAAGAATGGTGAAATGACATCATCACGGTCACGTAGCTAATGAGTTCCTGAGGCTGGATTTGAACTCACGTCTTCCAGAGGAAACTCACCCTGGACCTTTTTGTGTCCGTAACGGTACAGCGTTGACACCCAAGAAATGATACCCTTCTATTCCCACCTTTCTCCATTAAAATCCCCGGATTCTGCCTAATTTGCAAACATCCCCCTGCAAACCAAAAATAATAGGACATTTAAAGCTTCAAGGTTTCAATGGCACCGCAGTGAGAAAGGGTAAGTGCACTATTCCTTACTGTGCCCATTTTATAGGTGAGGAAACTGAGGTAAGAACGGTGAAATAACTTCACCATTAACACGTACCTAATGAGTGTCTGAGGCTGGATTTGAACTCAGGTGTTCCAGAGGAAATTCACCCTGGACTTTTTTCTGTCCTAACCTACAGTGTTGGCAACCAAGAAATGATACCCATCTATTCCCACCTTTGTCCATTAAAATCCCCGGATTCTGCCTAATTTGCAAACGTCCCCCTGCAAACCAAAAATCTTAGGACACTTAAAGCTTCCAGGTTTCACCGGCACGCCTGTCAGAAAGGGTAAGGGCACTATTCCTTACTAGGCCCATTTTACAGTTGAGGAAACTGAGGTAAGAATAGTGAAATGACTTCCCAAAGGTCACATACTTAATGAGTGTCTGAGGCTGGATTTGAACTCAGGTGTTCCAGAGGAAATTCACCCTGGACTTTTTTCTGTCCCTAATCTACAGCGTTGACACCCAAGAAATGATACCCATCTATTCCCACCTTTCTCCACTAAAATCCCCTGACACTACCTAATTGAGAAACATACCCACTGCAGACGAAAAATAATATGACATTTCAGGCTTCAAGGTTTCATTGGCACGCCAGTGAGAAAGAATAAATACACTACTCTATACTATGCCCATTTTACAGGTGAGGAAACTGAGGTAAGAATGGTGAAATGACTTGACCAGGCTCACATAGCTAATGAGTGTCTGAGGCTGGATTTGAACTCAGGTCTTCCAGAGGAAATGCACCCTGGACTTTTTTCTGTCCCTAACCCACAGCGTTGGCACCCAGGAAGTGATACCCTTATATTCCCGCCATTGTCCATTAAAATCGCCGGATTCTGCCTAATTTGCAAACGTCCCTCTGCAAACCAACAATAATAGGACATTTCAAGCTTCAATGTTCCACTGGCACCCCAGTCAGAAAGGGGAAGTGCACTATTCCTTACTATGCCGATTTTACAGGTGAGGAAACTGAGGTAGGAATGGTGAAATGACTTCACCATGGTCACGTAGCTAATGAGGGTCTGAGGCTGGATTTGAACTCAGGTCTTCCAGAGGAAATTCATCCTGGACTTTTTTCTGTCCGTAACCTACAGCGTTGGCACCCAAGAAATGATACCCATCGATTCCCACGTTTGTGCGTTAAAATCCGGGGATTCTTCCTGATTTGTAAACGTCCCCCTGCAAACCAAAAACAATAGGACATTAAAAGCTTCAAGGTTTCCCTGGAACCCCAGTCAGAAAGGGTAAGGGCACTATTCCTTACTAGGCCCATTTTACAGGTGAGGAAACTGAGGGAAGAAGGGTGAAATGACTTCACCACGGTCACGTAGCTAATGAGTGTGTGAGGCTGGATTTGAACTCATGTCTTTCAGGGGAAATTCACCCTGGACATTTTACTTTCCCTAACCTACAGCGATGGTACCCAAGAAATGATACCCATCTATTCCCACCTTTCTCTGCTAAAATCCCCTTATTCTATCTAATTTGGAAACGTCCCCCTGGAAACCAAAAATAATAGGCCATTAAGAGCTTCAATGTTTCACTGGCACCCCAGTCAGAAAGGGGAAGTGCACTATTCCTTACTATGCCCATTTTACAGGTGAGGAAACTGAGGTAGGAATGGTGAAAGGACTTCACCGTCACGTAGCTAATGAGGGTCTGAGGCTGGATTTGAACTCAGGTCTTCCAGGGGAAGTTCACCCTGCACTTTTTTCTGTCCCTAACCTACAGCGTTGGCAACGACAGAATGATACCCATCTATTCCCACCATTCTCCACTAAAATCCCATGACACTCCCTAATTGAGAAACATACCCACTGCAGACCAAAAATAATATGACATTTCAGGATTCAAGCTTTCAGCGGCACGCCAGTGAGAAAGGATAAATACACTACTCTTTACTACGCCCTTTTTACAGGTGAGGAAACTGAGGTAGGAATGGTGAAATGACTTGACCAGGATCACATAGCTAATGAGTGTCTGAGGCTGGATTTGAACTCACATCCTCCAGAGGAAATGCACCCTGCACTTTTTTTCTGTCCCTAACCTACAGCGTTGACACCCAAGAAATGATACCCATCTATTCCCACCTTTGTCCAGAAAAATCCCCGGATTCTGCCTAATTTGCAAACATCCCCCTGGAAACCAAAAATAATAGGACATTTAAAGCTT